>CM040127.1:145312592-145838277 GCA_022559845.1 Amorphophallus konjac | reverse complement strand
CCTCGAAGCATCCAGAAGCAGTGTCTTAGGCAGGACAGAACCGCTAAGACACGCGCAAACAAGGTCACATGTCAACCACTGGGTCAGACCAGGTTGACCGAAACCCAAACAAGCACATGCAAAGGTAGGATAAGGAACCCTACCACAAGCAAGAAGACTCCTGGCTACCTTACAACGTAGTCTTAACCCTCATAGGACGTCAAGAGACATCCACGGGACAACGGGCAGACCACAAGGCCAAGCCAAGACACACAGAATCATCGGGCGGAAAACCAAGGCACAAGGAAAGTAACGCACCAGCTCTAGACCGCTACAAGCAAGCGACGGTCTAGGTTAGGGCCGTTATTTCCCAAACGACGGACGGACACCAGGCCGTCACTCACACCACCCTGATAACCTACAAACCACGCAAAAGCCAAGTAACGCACGGGACTAGGGGCGTTACAAGCAAACGACGCACAGGGCACCCACCGTCACATTCAACGGTGCAGCAAACCCAAACCAAAGCGAAGTAACGCGCTAAGCCAGGCGCGTCACTCACGAAACAGCGCGGCAGGGGAGGGCCGTCAGAACCAAACGACGCACAGGGGACCCATCCGTTACTCACAGACGGCATGGCCACCCTCAACCCAACACCACAGCAAACAACGGTCGGAGGCATGCGCGTTACTCACAAACGACGCACGGGGTCCCCACCGTCACACCCAACGGTGCAGTCAACCCAACCTCGACCAAAAGAGAATGTAACGGCCAGGGGCGGGCACGTCACACTCAAACAACGCATAGGGGCACGACCGCTAGAGGCACCGCCTCAACGAGTCAGCGTCAGTCAACTGGCAAGTAACGGCCTGGGCAAGGCGCGCCACTTCCATCTAACGCACTGGGTCAAGCGCGTTAGACTAACCGACTCAACCCCAACATAAACGACGAAGGCGAAGTAACGCACTAACCTAGGCACGTTACAAGGAAGCGACGCGCCACTCTAGGGCCGTCACTCACCTAGAAGCCAAAGCGCTAAAACGATGCAGACCAAACGACGGTCAGTCGTAGGGCCGCTAAAGACAAGTAACGGTCGCTGGCATGACCGCTACTTCGGTTACGGCGGGAAAACATAGGAATGGCCGGATCGGCCCGTTCCACGCCCCATTCACGCCGAAACGCAGGGGAAACACACCGCAACACCGAATAACAACATTCAAGGGCCAAAATGCCCACATGCAACACCAAAAACGCTCGATCCGGGCGATTTAGACAAATCCACCCTAAGTGGGTCACCGAGGTTCCCGGGCTTCTACCGGCCTCGAATGAACACCGAATCGCACGAAATCAACGTGGATGAGATTCTAACATCCTTGCGGTCATTTAGAAACTAACTGAACCGCAAACGGTCACCGTTTACCGGCCGACCCTAAAAACCACGAAAATCACGGTTTAGGCAAAACAAGCCCAAACACACTCGTTTCCTAGCCGAACGCCGTGCAATGGCAGGGAAAACGAAGGTGAAGAAGCAAGGATCCGTCACCCTACCTCCACCGAAGAAACCGTGCCCCGAAGGGACTAAACCACGCCGAAAACCACTCGCGAACCAATTTCACCGACTTTGAATCCACCGTTCGGGATCGCGCCAGAATCGATCCGATCCTCGCCTCATCGCGCTTCTCGACAGCTCCACGGCCTCGCCACCTCGCCCACCTACGCCTCCGTCTGCAGCCGGAGCCAAAGAGGGGGAGAAACGAGAGAGAACGGGAGAGAGAGGAACGGTCGCGCGAATGAGAAAGGAAGAGAGAAAAAGAAAAGAAGAAAAAGGAAAAGAAATTAGGAAATTTTCCTAATTTCCGAAAATTCCGAAAATGCGCTGAAAATGCACAAATTCAGAAAAATACGCAAAAATAGTCGAAACGACCGGCTCGACGAGTACATCGTCGCTGTAGCATTCACGAGTTCGAGAATTGACAAATAAACTCACCGTAGGGTTCCGTAACTAGTACGTGAGAAAAACCCACACGGCTCGTCAAACTCAATTCGGAAGCCACAAAAGCGAACCGAAACTCAACGAAACCAATCCGAAACAGATCCGAAAGATCCATTAAAGATCCTACGAGATCCAGGGCATTACAACAGCTGCCGCAGAAAAGAGAAGAAAAGATGAAACTTCTAAGGATCAAAGATTCTTATGAATTCAGAAATGGGACTCTGTTCCAAATAATGGCAGATGCACGCAAGAAGATTCTGCTCCGCTGCCTGTCCACTGAGGAAGCTTGGCAAGCGATGAAAGAAGTACATGCTGGGACAGCAGGATGCTCACCAGGTTGGCCCCAAGATGAAGATAGAAATCAAGAAGCTGGGCTACTATTGGCCCACTATGTTTGAAGACTGTTGCACATTTGCAAAGTCATGCCAGAAGTGTCAGGAGCATGCTGTTGTGCCTAGAAGGCCACCTACGATTCTGCACCCTACAGTCCCTAGCTGGCCGTTTGCACAATGGGGAACTGATGTAGTCGGTCCACTACCGACTTCCTCGGCCGGGCATAAGTATATACTGGCCATAACAGATTACTTCTCCCGATGGGCGGAAGCTATAGCACTAAGAGAAGTTACTGGTGAGCTGGTCGCCAGATTCGTCAAGCAAAACATCATCTTCCGGTTTGGGATCCCCAGCCGAATAATATCTGACAATGGGAGTCATTTCAGAAATCAGAAAGTTTATCGGCTTGCCGAGAAATATAAGATCGAATGGAGGACTTCCACTCCTTACAATCCACAGGCAAATGGATTGGCAGAAGCTTTCAATAAGACTTTGTGCACCCTGCTGGCCAAAGTCGTCAGCGCCAATAAGAAGGATTGGGAAGAAAAGATGTATGAAGCTCTGTGGGCGTACCGCACCGTCTTCAAAACACCTATAGGGTGCTCACCATACTCCTTGGTATACGGCTCAGAGGCAGTAGTCCCACTAGAGCTGGAAGTCCCGTCACTCAGAGTGGCAATCCAATACGACCTAGCCCATGGCGAACAAACCAATGCAGAAAGAAGATTAGAAGAATTGGCTGAATTGGAAGGGAAGCGCCTCCAAGCTCAGAAGAACATCCAGATGTATCAGGCTCGCATGGCCACTGCATTCAACAAACTCGTAAAAGGGCGAGAATTCAAGAAAGGTGACCTTGTCATGGTCAAGAAAAAAGAAGTCATGGCGTCCAACCCGAAAGGAAAGCTAAATCCCAATTGGGAAGGTCCATATGTGATACAAAGGGTCTACGAAGGAGGGGCCTACATAGTTGTTAATCATCGAGGGGAGATCCAATTCTCACCACTCAACGGTAAACACCTGAAGCTGTATCATGCTGCACAGCTGATATTCCCCGAGTAATCGGGCAAGAGATACCCTTTTCTTGGACTAGCGGCACTCCGCCCTAGCCGAACTACCCTTCCTTGGTCTAGCGGCACTCCGCCCTAGCCGAGATATCCTTTCCTTGGTCTAGTGGCACCCCGCCCTAGTCAAGATACTTCTGCCTTGGCCTAGTGGCACTCCGCCCTAGCCGAACTACCTTTCCTTGGTCTAGTGGCACTCCGCCCTAGACGAGATATCCTTTCCTTGGTCTAGTGGCACCCCGCCCTAGTCAAGATACTTCTGCCTTGGCCTAGTGGCACTCCGCCCTAGTCAAGATACCCTTTCCTTGGCCTAGCGGCACTCCGCCCTAGCCGAGATATCCTTTCCTTGGTCTAGTGGCACCCCGCCCTAGTCAAGATACTTCTGCCTTGGCCTAGTGGCACTCCGCCCGAGCCGAACTACCCTTCCTTGGTCTAGTGGCACTCCGCCCTAGCCGAGATATCCTTTCCTTGGTCTAGTGGCACCCCGCCCTAGTCAAGATACCTCTGCCTTGGTCTAGTGGCACTCCGCCCTAGCCGAGATATCTTTTCCTTGGTCTAGTGGCACCCCGCCCTAGTCAAGATACCTCTGCCTTGGCCTAGTGGCACTCCGCCCTAGCCGAACTACCCTTCCTTGGTCTAATGGCACTCCGCCCTAGCCGAGATATCCTTCCCTTGGTATAGTGACACTCCGTCCTAACCAAGCTACCACTCATCGTGGTCCTGTGCCGTCACGGTCTGACACCCTCTAAACAAGTAGGGGGGGAATAGAAGAAAATAATATATATATATATATATATATATATATATATATATATATATATATATATATATATATATATATATATATATATATATATATATATGGGGTTAAAAATAGAGATACCCCGCCAGTCTTGTTCAGGCATTCTGAACAAGGGCAAAAATGGCTAAAACCCAGCTGTGGTGAAAACCCGAAAGGGCACTGCAGGTAAAATCGGGTACCCCGCCATGCGAAAACCCGAAAGGGCGCATGGGCAAAAGCAAGAGGGGGCTGGCTCTGGTGAAAACCCGAAAGGGCACTTGGGTCGGTAATGTGGTAACCACGAAGAAACCCGCGTATCTCTTTATGTCCCGCCGTGATAAAACCCACCCAGTTTGGACCTTACGTCTATCCTGGTGAAATTTATAAAAAAAAAATTCCCTTGCATTGGTATAAACCCAATACCAATGATGATACCCGTTGCTGATTGATTGGCGCATTGCCCGATCAGCGATGAAATCCATCCAGTTTAGACCTTACGTCTATCCTGATCAAACCTATAAAAATCCTTGCATTGGCATAAACCCAATACCAATGATGAAACCCATTGCCGATCGATTGGCGCATTGCCCGATCAGCGATGAAACCTGTCCAGGTTAGACCTTACGTCTATCCTGATGAAACCTATAAAAATCCTTGCATTGGTATAAACCCAATACCGATGATGAAACCCGTTACTGATTGATTGGCACATTGCCCGATCAGCGATGAAATCTGTCCAGTTTAGACCTTACGTCTATCCTGATGAGACCTATAAAAATCCTTACATTGGTATAAACCCAATACCAACGATGAAACCCGTTGCTGATTGATTGGCGCATTGCCCGATCAACGATGAAATCCATCCAGTTTAGACCTTACGTCTATCCTGATAAAACCTATAAAAATCCTTGCATTGATGTTAGCACCCACGTCAATGATGATATATGCACAAGCTGCGCCTATCAGTTATAGAATCAAAGTTTCAATAAAAAAAAAAGAGAGAAGAGATAAAATGGGGTTAAAATGGAGATACCCCGCCAGTCTTGTTCAGGCACTCTGAACAAGGGCAAAAATGGCTAAAACCCAGCTATGGTGAAAACCCGAAAGGGCACTGCATGCAAAATCGGGTACCCCGCCACGTGAAAATCCAAAAGGACGCGTGGGCAAAAGCAAGAGGGGGCTGGCTCTGGTGAAAACCCGAAAGGGCACTTGGGTCAGTAATATGGTAATCCAAAAAGTCACGTGCCAACCGGCACGATACCGTCATCTGCCTTCATTGGTAAAACCTTCCGTCGGTCATATGGCTCCATGCCCCACCGATGATAAAGCCTTTTTGGGACAGACCTTACGTTTGCCCTGGGGAGATCCACATACCCCATTCGGATGTCCCACAAACAATGAAATCCATCACTGTTATGATGAAACCTATACATTCTTGGCAGTCCCACCTGCGATAAACCCTACTCAGCTCAGACCTTTCGTCTATTCTGAGGAAACTTATAAATCCTTCTTGCATCGATATAAACCCAATATCGATGATGAAATCAACTGTTGATCGATTGGCACTTCGCCCGATCAATGATAAACCCTACTCAGTTTAGACCTTTCGTCTATTCTGAGGAAACTTATAAATCCTTCTTGCATCAATATAAATCCAATATCGATGATGAAATCAACTGTTGATCGATTGGCACCTCGCCCGATCAATGATAAACCATACTCAGTTTAGACCTTTCGTCTATTCTGAGGAAACTTATAAATCCTTCTTACATCGATATAAACCCAATATCGATGATGAAATCAACTGTTGATCGATTGGCACTTCGCCCGATCAATGATAAACCCTACTCAGTTTAGACCTTTCGTCTATTCTGAGGAAACTTATAAATCCTTCTTACATCGATATAAACCCAATATCGATGATGAAATCAACTGTTGATCGATTGGCACCTCGCCCGATCAATGATAAAACCCTACTCAGTTTAGACCTTTTGTCTATTCTGAGGAAATTTATGAACTCTTCTTGCGTCGATATAAACCCAATATCGATGATAAAACCAACTGTTCATCGACTGGCATTTTCGCCCGATCAATGATGAAACCCTATTCAGTCCAGACCTTACGTCTGTCTTGATGAAAACCACATATCCTTTAATCATCCCACCTGTTATAACCTCTACCCAGTCTAGACTTTCCGTCTATTCTGATAAGGCCCTTTCTTTCACATTCCTGCAAATTGTCTCCCTCACAGCACATATTGCCAAGAGGGACGTTTTCCGCTAGTAGCAGAATCCGGTTTAAGCACCTCTTCGGATGCCGTCACGCGGTGGAGCGAGTTCCCCATCCTTTCTCTGAAGGGGTGGACGCTCTCCTGCCAGATACGAGCCATTCACATGAGGGTTTGCTAAAACCACTACCCCACTTCCCTGAAGTGATAAAACCACATGGAAAAGAAGGCGGATACACATAAAGCAAAATTCTTCCTTTCATTAAGAAGTGAGTACATGAAGGGCCCCGAGGGGACATTGTATCACAAAAGAGCAAAAAAGGAGAAGAAGAAAAGAAAAAGAAAATGATTCATGGCTACCGGAAGATATCCTCGAATGCCAGAAGACCCACAGAAGGGGTGGCTCCTAGTTCATGAAGCCGAGCCTCCTCTTCCTGCAGTCGAACAGACTGGTCTCGAAAGGATGCCACCTGCCCCTCTAATAAAGCTGCTTCCTCCTCGAGTTGCTGTCGAGAAGTTGTCAGCTGTGGCAGCTCAGCTCGGAGATCAGACAGTTCAGCTTCCAGGATAGTTATCCGGTCGCGCACGAAATGCTCCCGCTCCGCCAAAGACTACATTTGACGCTGTCGCTCCTGAAAGATAGAGTTCATCTTTGCCAGCTCGGACTTGCACTCCATTCTTTGCAACTTCAAGGCTGCCAATCTGTCCGACATGATATGTGTCAAGAAATCCCGGCGATGAACAAATTTTAACAGCAAAAGAACCCGCTGGGCCCATATTTCCGTGGGACATCCCATCGCCTGTAAACCGGCAGTGAAGCGCCCGGCTATATCCTTCAACTGTAAATAAGTTAGTCCAGGTTGGGACTCCACCAGTTGACGCAGCATGCCCAGATGTTGCCAAACAAAACTTTCAGGGGAAGTGAAGCCAGGCGAAGGAAGAGGAGCTACTTCAAAAGATACTTCACTGTCTATATCTGCCCATAGGGTGATGTCCGGCTGCGAAGAAGAAGACGGCAGGTCTGCCGAAGCCACCAACTGAGCCCCACCCATAACCTCTGATGTGGCCGGGAGATCTTCCACCTCCATCTCCTCGGAGGCGGCCGTCGGAATAATCCCGGACGCAACTTCAGGCATCTCCTCCTCAGATTCTGAAAATGCGGAAGCAGATTTCGTGGCCGTTGTAGGCGATACTCCCAGTTCTCCAACAGATACCTCTCCTTCTTCCATTTCAGTGCCCGCCCCCTGCAATGTCAAGGCTGCGGGGGCCACGATCTGAAGAGGCACAGGTTCGCTCTCCATGACTGATACTGTGGGAACTGTTGATTCTGGAGCGATGGTCATCACTGCAGCTGGTGCAAAGGCAGAACCCCTGGCTGGGTCCATTTCAGCTCTAAAATCCAAAGCCTTGATGAGAGCCGGGCCTTCCCCTGCATTCCGCAGGTCCAATGATGCTAAGTCTGTGGAGGACTGCACCCTCACCGGCACAGGGCGAATTATCTCAAGAATGGCTGCCGAAGCGGGAACAATAGCCAAGGTGCCAGATAAAGTGGCTTCAACGGCTGCACTCGTAGCCGGGAGGGCAACAGGGGATTCCTGTGAACGGATCAATGCAGCGTCAAGCAGCAGATAAAAATGGGGAAAATGAAACCATAAAGGGAAGAGACTCACTTCTAAAGTGATGCCAATATCCTCAAAAGATTGCAGAGAAGAGGAAAGCTTCGCTGATGAGACCACAAAAGGGGGAGTTATATCTGCCTCGGTATCTAGAGCGGCGAACTCTTCTGGCAATTCTTCTCTAGAAAATGGCACCAGCAGCTTGGGGGGTGTAAATGATAGAACAATGGCGGTACATACGGATGGGGCCTCTGGTTTGGAGGCATCCTCCGTGTCGCTCCCGCTGAAATCTGTTTCTTCTCCACCTGCCTCAGAAGCGGCCGCAGAGCTACCGGAGGAGATTTCTACTCTGTCCATGGGCGGGGCCGTCGATTCTAACATCTGCTTGGAGGAAGACCGGGTAACTATGCGCCTTCCGGGAGCGGGGCCCCATTTCGCCTGGGTCTTATAGCCCTCCCGCGGCTGAGTAATATCGCCAGTCGCTCCTGTAATCTCAGTCTCCTCCCCGGCCATCACTATAAAGAAAAGCCTATGAGAGGGACGATGAAAGATAGTTGAAATGAACATAAAAAGATGAAAAGGGCATGCTTACCCTCCGCCTCGCTAGCCGGCGTAGGAGAATGCAATCTGGTCTCCACCACAGAAGGTGCCATGACTGTCTCTTCAGCTGTGCAAAAAGGAGTGGTCAGATTTAAACACTCCTCTGAAATCCAGCAAGAGAGAATGAAGAATGCAATGGCAGAATATTGATGTTACCCTGAACTGATGCCTGAGCAGCCTCCCTCTGAGTTTCGAACTCATAAAATGAGGGAATGTCAGGGAGAGGGGTCCCGGTGTCCATCACTACCGAAGCCGATTGTTGAGCCTGAGCTTTCTTGGCCTTCCTGGCCTTCTCAACTGCGGCCTTGACTGCAGAAGCCTTCCTCTTCTTGCTAGGAGGCAGGGGAGTAGTGGTCGGTGCTGCAGCAGGAACTTCAAAATAAGTGGGCTTCTCAGCCCGCGCAATAATCTTCCTGTAGAGCCCCTGCCGCTTTATATCGGGCCGGTCTGTTAAGAACGGCAGAAAGATGATGGGATCAATAGATGCAAAATTCAGATATTAAACAGAAAACACCGCAGTCAGAAAGGAGAAGATGATACCTGCTGGTCCATCATAAAATACAGAGAGCGGCCAATACAGATAAGCCACTTCTTTGGAGCGGGAAGCAGCCTCCTTGATGAGCCAACACACATCGCCGAATGTCTGGCATTTCTCCACCAAAGCTGCTAGGTCATTATGGCCATGAAAATCCAGGCAGCGGAACAAGTCAAGATGGTCCATGCCCCAGCCATCGACATAATGAAATGATATAAATAGCGGCTTGTTCAAAATGCCAGCTATCGGGCTTTCTGCAGATAGTCCATGCAAATTCAGCAGAATGAACAGCCAGGACGTTTGCTTATAATACGTCTGAGTTCTATCTTCCCGGCGTACAAACGTCCTATACGGATGAAATTTATCAACTGGACCCCTCCAATGAGCTACCGCCGGGAGCGGCTCTTCAACAGGAAATGGATACTGTTGTGCCTCCAAGCGATCATCTCCTATATGGCACAGATGTTTCAGGGTCTTTATGAAACTGTCTTCATTAATAGCAGCAAAGACAGGAGCGGGTGGCTCAGAATTCTTTTCCTTCAGAGCTCAACGCTGGGCCAGATAGTTCTCTGCCTCTCTCGGGTTCTGCGAATAAAGCTTCCTCAGATGGGCCTCGGGGATTTCAAACACCGTCCCAGGCTGCTGTTTCAGGAAAGAGCGCTCTGCTACATCCCAGAAAGCACCCCTGCCATCCCTGAAAAAGCCGGTCCGAATGTTCCACCATTTAATATATTCTGATGTTACCCGGGGAACACGGTTGGAGACGGTGGGCACCCTGAAAATTGCGTCGTCATGACGATGATAGAAATCCCACCACAACCGGCCATCGCCAACCATGGTGGACCCGTGCTTGGCCCTGCTATCCAGGGGAAATTGAGCAACTGATGTAGGGATGTGCTGGTCATAACCAAAGTTCCGCCCAAATCGGAACGGATAGTATGGCTCCAACAGAAGCAGGCCACCCTTTCTGTAAACCAAAACACTAGGCCGAATTGCCATGGCCCATCTCACCAGCTCCGGTTCCAAGATTGGCCGAGCAGTGTTGACCCCTGAGATAGGGTGGATATATGTCTCTATCTCCTCCAGCTTGCACTCTCTTTGAGGATCGATCAAAGGAGCTGAACCTGCGGCCAAGCTCCAGAAATGTATGCTGCCAGGGACGTCCACTGGTACCTTTATCAGTCGGCCCCTGATCTTAAATAGCTGATCATAAAAGGGACCAGGCTCAGCGCTGGCAAATTCAACCATCCTGGGTAACACTGTGTCCGCCTGCAAGGTTCTCGGAGCCAATTCAGGGAATATACTACAGACCCAAGCATTGAAGAAATGAAAAGGACCCACGGTCCTCAAAGAACGGGGAGTCTGATGCTTGTACAGGTCCCCCAAAGATTTATAGATCAAACACAAGGCCACCGGGCAGAGCGACAGCTTCATCCCCCAGGCCATCTGACAAGCTGGATATATGGCCTCTGGCCGAATGACTGTCTCGTCCCCTTGTGGAAGAGCAAAAGTACACAGCCAGAATGTGAAATAAGCTGCACAGTGTGTGAAGGGATCTACCCCTGCCGGGTTGGGACCACCTTTGCCCGCATGGCGCAATGAAGATGACAGTGCCGATTTATAGCGGGGAGCTCTTATCTGCTTGCTCGCAACAGGACCCATGGAGGGGAAATCTGCATATTTCAGGGGACCGTCGAAGAAGTACTGGAGCCACTGCCCGATCCGGACCCTCAGCTTGCTACCTTTCTCTCGGGGATGATAGCCTTTGGAGGATCCTCTACTATATGCCAGACAGATGGAGCGATAGACCTTCATCAGATATCAGTAAGAGAAGCCAAGGGAATACTTGCCTTCTCCATCAGAGCTGTCTTTCTCGGAGTCCGCCAAGCAGACTTCTTCATACGGTTCACCGTCAATAGGCAGACCGGAAAGCCGTGATAAACTCCAGAGGTCTAGGGATGTCTCACCCTCTGCTGTATAAAAAGTGTTGAACAAAGGACAGAACACTTCAAACATCCCACAGCATAACCCTCTGGAGATGGGATATCGGAATCTGGAAGCAAAAACACTGTGGTATACTCCCGCTCTGATCAGCAGAGGGGCATATTCTGTCAGAACAAATTCAGTAAATTCTACTGCCCCTACTCGGAATAGATGGGAGTCAGTGATCTTGCAGTCTCCGAACCAACCAGCTGACAAATGGTATTTGAACTGAATGGCCGAACAATTTAGCACGAAGGGCTCTTCGCGATATCCCCACTTTATAGGTGCCAAGAACATACCATAGCCGGGCTTCTCCCTATTAACTCGGCCGCCAGCATTGTCCCACCGAGCAGGTGTAAATTCCGGTGCCCGGGTAAGCATCTTCTTCTCCGGTTCCAGCTCCGATATTCCAAGGACTGCATCCCAGTCCCACTTCTCCCCCGGAAGATATATGGCCTTGCTGCGATACACTGATTCCTTCAGGCTATCTCGCTCAGCAAGGATGGTAGCTTCAACTACGCGAGCTATCCGATAATCTCACAGGCCACCAACTGTGAAGGTCCGGATGAACGGCATCAAGTGGCGATCCTTCGGGAAATCTGGCCGGTAGTTACTATCCCGCCTGAAGTATGTTTCGGTCCCCGCGGAGTATACCCGGGTTGTCGACACTGTGTCAGTTTCAGAATCGGGCGATTCGTCAACTGAAGCTATTCTATCATATCCATAATCCAAGCTGTGCACGTTCAACCAATTCACTCTGGCCCGAGATATGTCTGGCTGGGCCGATGAACTAGCTCCAACAGCTCCCGAAGATGCAGCAGCAGAGCCAGAAGCCATTGCTATATCTGTAAACAAAAGAAGAAATGTGGATTAAAAGTCAGTCTTATAAGGATTGCAACATGAGATTCTATAGAAATTTCGGCAGCATATCCCCTTATTCGGGATCTGCCCAAAAGAATAGGGAGTCACCAACCAAGAGGGGGTGATCCCGGAAGCAAAGGGATTGAATCCCAAAAGACGTCACCCAGGACGGAAGGCTCGCGGCAACGGCCGAGAGGACGGAGGCGGCTCGCGCCGAAGAGAAGAAATGAAGAAAAGATGAAGAAAGAGAAAGTCGAATGAAGAATGAGGAAAAAAGGGCCATCGGCGCCCTAAATAGGGGCCCAGGCGACTGAGGTCTCGGCGCGGTGAAATGCGCACCGAGAACCTCTCGCCCGAGAGCCCCCCGGCGTCCAGAAGGCGCGCCGAGAAGCCCCCAGGCCGAGACCGTCTGCGGCCAGGGCGCGCCGAGAAGCCCCCCAGGCCGAGATCCTCTGCGGCCAGGGCGCGCCGAGAAGGTCCCCGCGCCGAGAAGGTCCCCAGGCCGAGACCCTCTACGGCCAGGGCGCGCCGAGAAGCCTCCCATGCCGATAACATCCCAGGCGGAGACCCCCGCGCCGAGAAGCTTCGCGTCGGGAGGTACTGCAGGCCGAAAAGCCCTAAATGCTGAAAATGATGACAGAAAATATGAAGAGAAGAAACATCGATGTGCAGAATACTGTTATAGCAAGATGATCAAGTCTGAGAACTGAATTGAAGACAAATTGAGGAAGATACCCTCGAATAGTGAAAGACACCTGCAACCCCCGTGGCGCTTATTCTGCGCTTACGCCGCCCGCAGGTGGGGGGCATTTGTTGACACCCGGAAAATGAACAAGGGTGGAAGCATGATTGAAAAGAAGATCTGACCAACAGCGAAAGACTAAGGCCGATGTCCGAGCTTGTCACCATTCGAGTGGCGATATTGATAAGATGAAAACCCTGTCTACGGACTGATAGAACCCTGTCTACGGACTGATGAAAATTGCAATCATGATGTCAATACAAGATATTTTCAGAGATGATAGACCCTTTGGGATGATGATGCATTTGAAGAAACCCCGAGTGGGCCTATATGAAGATGAGTCACCTCTCGGCGCCCCCCTTTCCGGCGCGTCCAGGAGCTTCAGGTCCCTCTCGGCGCCCCCCTTTCCGGCGCGCCCAGAAGCCTACCGAGAAGAAAGAAGAAAGGGGTTATAAAACCCCCTCCCTTCGAAAGAAAACACAAGAGACGGTGTGAGGGCTGAAGAGAAAAAAGCTGAAGAGAAAAAGAGAGAAAGCCAGATAGAAAAAAGGGATCGTTCGGAGAGAAAGAGCCACCCCCCCCCCTTTTCGATCAACAGAGAGGAAATAGAAGAGAAGAAGAAGGAAAGCTCCAGGTGGGCACTGGGGAGGGAGAGGAGTCAATGCTCCACCCTCCCCTCCATGTTTTCTTTCCTTATCTGATGCAATATATCGAGTTCTTTCTCGATTTCTCAACTGTAGCCGGAGTTCCGGCCTTCTCTTTTGATTTCTGCCTTACATTTTTCTTTCGTGATCAGTGTAATATTTCCTTTGTGCAATGCAATGAAACGTCAAGATGGCCCGTTTGGGTGTTGATAGATTAAGACATCGATCTCTGTCTGTCTCTCTATGTATATAGCCTTCGTCTGAAAGGAACATAGATTAGATTCTTTGGGTTTCGAAGCCGATCGCGTGGGTTTGTTCTTCGAAGAGGGATGAGGATAAGACTCCTAACCCCATCCAATGGGTTACTGAGTTTCGTTCTCTTCTTCCCTCTCCGATCTCAATGCCTATTTTTCCATACATATATAATCTGGGTTTTTCTGAGGAGCCCCCCTTTTGGCGGCTCAGGAACCAGAGATATCAGTCACTTGGTTTCCTGGGCTGCATGCTCTCATAAATAATGATCGGATCTCAGGTCCTCCATCCTAAATATTGAATGTTTAGGACCTGAAGTTTATACGATTGATAGCCTCTCCTTCTCCGTTGGTTTAATATCACTGGGCTCATCTGAAGGGGTCGGAGGACAGTCATCTCCTGACTCCCCCAAATGGCCAAATGGCCTACAACAGACGGGCAAAACTCTCCACAGGATCAGGTGATGGTCTGATCTCCTCCATTTGATTCCTTCATCCAAATCCCTTGGCACCCTTCTAATAGAAGCCTCCATGAAATCCCTCTCTTACATCTCTGGCCCTACATTGATTCGAGCTTGAAATCCCCAGAAAACACACAAACAGAGCATCGTTTCTGAGCTCTGGAAACCCTGAAATTCTTATGCATTTCACCTTCTCGGCGTGCGAGTTTCCCCGCTGAGAACCATAAGGCCGAGAGGCCTCCCCCCTTCTTTTGGCTAAACGACAACCCAATCGGTTACCAACGCTTTCCTCGTGAGGCCATATGTGCAAGGCTCCCGGCGTGTAGACTCCTGGCGCGGCCAGGAGCGCGCCGGGAAGCCCTCTGCCGAGAACCCTTCTGCCTTCACAACCACCCATACACCCTTTTGCCCAATCCTGATGACACCCCTCTCGGCGCCCCCCCTTTCCGGCGCGCCCATGAGCCCGCCGAGAAGCTCCAGGCCGAGAGGCCCTCTTCCCCTTTGGCCAGCCCAATGACCAGGCCGAGACCCTCTGCCTATAGCCATTCACACCCCCTTCTCTTTTTATGCCCAACCTTGATGCTGCCCCTCTCGGCGCCCCCCCTTTCCGGCGCGCCCAGGTGCCCGCCGAAAGTCTCCAGCCGAGAGGGTCTTCCCTCCTTCTGTTGGCCGCCGAGAACCCTCGGCCGAGAGCCTTCCCTTGGCCGCCGAGAAGCTCTTTGGCCAGCCCAATGACCAGGCCGAGAGCCCCTCTCCATCCACCAAAACCCAGGCCGAGAGCCCCATTTTGCCCAAGCCAAAGGCCAGGCCGAGATCCCCCCCTCAGTCAGATGAAACCCACTCCGAGGCCCACCTCTGCACCATTCTTCTATAAACTTCTTAAGCTCCCCTACATCTGTTTAAGGAGATACTCATAGACCATCACTTGTGTCTTGATAAGATACAATAAATGGGGAAGACCTCCCCTACAGCTTTCGTCCCGAATCCGGATTTCACCAATGCCTTATGAACCTAAAGAACCATGTCATTATATGTGTTCTGATGGGTTCCAAGGGAATATTGATCAATGATATGAAGGCAAGAGATGTCCCTGGGCCTGGTGCCCATCTTTGTTCGGTCGTTGTCCCGGCTCTCCGTGGATGACGACCTATTCTTCCTTGGCATAATCCAAGTTCAGGGGACATGCTGCCAAAATTTACATATCCCCACCAATCGAGTGTGGTATTCTCCTCTAACCCCGCTGGCCCACGGAGCTATGCCCTTGCGTGATCTCTGATGGCCCTCCGAAGGGGGATATTAATAAGACATCGCGCTCGTACCGGGTGTGTTACATCAGGCCGGTCCCCATCCGGATTCGGGTTATGTCTATATATATACCCGATCTTTTGCGGAGCCCACCCTGCCGCTGCATGGGTGGTTTCCTATTCCCCACTTGGCATCATCCAAGATGGTGGGAATATGCCGGCGGGTTTCCCCCCGTAATTAATAAACCCCTGCTCTGTTCAGATACGTTTAACGTCTTGTAAATAGATGAATTCTGTCTCCTTTGAGCACACGGCTTTACCGCTGTCTTCCTCCTACCTCTAGCGTTTAATCAAGGGTTGTCTTCCTTAGGGAGGACGTAATTAACGTCATAGCGTTCAGGGTATGACGGACTCCTAGTCCAGACACGATCACTCACAATCGACTGACCAAGTCAGATCGAGCGCACAATGAAATCGTCACACATGTGACTGGCACGCCAATAAATCAATAAATAAATAAATAAATAAGATATATACGAGATAAAATCCGCGTCCACATATACCCCGAGTAGTTGTACTTTTGGACTAGCACTTTTGTGCCTCTGGACTAGTTTATATATTAGCATTCTGGTTATTTTAAAACTGCTTCCGCACTTCTGTTAAACTTTATTTGCTTAAATTCAATATGCGCGCATGAAATTGCAATTCATTATACATCCCCTCGACAAACCCCCACTAACCCTTCAGGGGCCTCATCAGCCTCTTGGGTGGCTTCCCCAGTTCTTGGTATCGGTATATCGATGTTATCGGTATCCTGAGCTCTGGGTCGTCACAGTTGGTATCAGAGCGATGTTGAGGATTTGTATAAGGAATTGGAATTTGCACTTGTCCAGAGTTAGTCCTTTCGTGTTGTCTATTGCTGGCTTAGGATGTTTTCCGTATGATTGATAGATTTGCTGTTGTTTTATGTTGTCGGCAGTTGTAAGATGCCACCTCGTCGAGGAAGACCTCCTCGAGTTCCTAGGCATGCGCCTAGAGAAGAGAGTGGTTCTGCTCAGCTTCCTACAGTTCTTGTTGTTCCCGTAGTTCCTCCTCCAGCGCCAGTCGTTGCTCCTCAGGTTGAAGCGCCTGGTAGTCGAGGCAAGGCTTTGAAAGAATTTCTCTTGTTCAATCCGCCAGCTTTCGACGGACAACCTGATCCAGAGGTAGCGAGACAGTGGCTAGATGCGATCGAGCGCGTGTTCCTGTCAATGGAGTGCACGGAGGATGAGAAAGTGATGTTAGCAACATTTCAACTCCAAGGTACAGCTATTACATGGTGGAAAGCCGAGTGGCAGATTGCATTTCATTCCAGGCCCCTTCGGTAGATCACTTGGGCAGAGTTTGTCGCAGCTTTCGAGCGTGCCTATACTCCTGCCTGTTTGCAGATGGCGAAGATGTACCAGTTCATGGAATTGTTTCAAGGCGGTATGACCGTACTTCAATATCGGAACAAATTTATGGAATTGGGTCAGTATGCACCCCATGTGCCGGCTAATGAAACTTTGAATACTCAACAGTTCTTGCGAGGGTTGAGGCCAGAGTTGAAATTGCCCTTGATCGCGAGTCGTGTTGCTGATCTTGATGGTGCGTGCTAGGTAGCTGTGGCACTTGAGCTGGAGATGGCGAGACCTGGAGGGTATCCACAAGCGGGGTTGGTTCAGCCGACGATGCAGTTTCAGCAGACTTACCGACCGTAAGTGTCAGGAGTTTCCTCTGTTCCGCCAGAGGTCAGCAGTGCTTCTTCCCCTTCCAAGTCTAAGTTCAAAAGATTCAAGAAGAAAAAGAAGTTCTTTCAGCAAGAATCACCCGGTACGGGTACTGTTCAGCAGCCGACAACGCCTTCTTCCCAGAGTCGTCAAAGTTCTGCTGTCAGTCAGCCGTGGACTTGTCGGAGATGCGGTGGTCACCATAAGGGTCAACCGTGTTCTCTTCCTGTGATCTATTTTCGCTGTGACCAGCCTGGTCACGTTGTTCGAGATTGCCCGCTGAGGCCGAAGCCGGTGCAGGCTCCTCAGTTTTCTCAGCCCCAACAGTCGCAATTCAGACCTCCTCCTTTACCTCAACCTTAGCAACAATTCTATTCTCAAGCTTCAGCATCTTCTCAGCAGTCTTCAGCCGGATCTAAGAAGCAAAAGGGCAAGGTTTCTCACATCACTCGAGCTGAAGCAGTTGCATCCCATCTGGTTGAAGGTACGATTATGCTTTATGGTCATTCAGCTCGTGTCTTATTTGATTCTGGTGCTTCTCACTCCTTTATCTCTAAGGATTTCATTGCATGCATTGAGGAGCCGACATCAGAGATGACTTGTGAGCTGTTTGTTGAGTTGCCTTCTGGAGATTTCATGATTACACCTTTGTGTTTGGAAGAATCTCCTATTATGATTAATAATCATCAGTTGCAGGCGAGATTGAATGCGTTGCAGCTGGCAGATTATGACGTCATTCTGGGTATGGATTGGTTGGAGCATTATGGAGCTGTGGTTGACTATAGATCGAAGAAGGTCTATTTTCAGCCACAGGAAAAACCAGCATTTTATTTCCAAGGTATTCGATCACGTTCTACTCGTTTGATTATTTCTGCTATTCGAGCCTGTAGATTGCTTAGTACAGGTTGCCAGGGGTTCTTAGCTTCTGTGGTTGCTGTTGAGAAACCACGATAGGACGTTAGTGACATTCCTGTTGTTTGCGAGTTCCCTGATGTGTTTCCTGACGAGTTGTCAGGCTTGCCTCCGGAGCGAGAAATTGAAATGGTGATTGAACTGATTCCTGGTACAGCCCCGTTAGCAAAGGCACCATACCGAATGGCTCCAACTGAACTAAAAGAACTGCGAGCACATCTACTTGAATTGCTGGAAAAAGGCTATATTCGCCCTAGTTTTTCTCCGTGGAGTGCTCCAGTGTTATTTGTAAAAAAGAAAGATGGAAGTCTGAGGCTTTGTATTGATTATAGACAACTGAATCAGGTGACTACCAAGAATAAATATCCGCTTCCCAGGATTGATGATTTGTTTGACCAGTTACAGTCTGCTACTGTCTTTTCACGGATTGACCTTCGGTCTGGCTATTTTCAATTGCGGATCCGAGAATCTAATGTGGAGAAGATAGCTTTCAGTACTCGATATGGTCATTATGAATTTTTGGTAATACCGTTTGGCTTGACGAATGCTCCACCAGCCTTTATGGACCTAATGTAGCGTATTTTCCGTCCATATCTGGATCAGTTCATGGTGATCTTTGTTGACGATATTCTGGTTTATTCTGCTTCTGACGAAGATCATGTGCAGCACTTGAGGATCGTTCTACAGACTCTGCGAGATCACGAGCTTTATGCGAAGTTCAATAAATGTGAGTTCTGGCTTCGGGAGATTCATTTTCTTGGCCACATGATTTCTGGTGACGGAGTAGCAGTGGACCCTGCAAAGATTGAAGTTGTTCTGAATTGTCAGAGACCGAGAACTGTGACAGAGATAAGAAGCTTTTTAGGTTTAGCTGGGTATTATCGCAGGTTCATCCAAGATTTTGCAAAGATTGCAGCACCAATGACTAGACTGACTCGTAAAGATGTACCTTTTGTCTGGTCGGATCAGTGTGAGGATAGTTTTGTTGAATTGAAAAGGCTCTTGACTTCTTCTCCAGTGTTGATTTTGCCGTCCGGCTCGGGTGGATTTGTGGTTTGCACAGATGCGTCTCGAGTAGGTTTGGGTGCAGTGCTGATGCAACATGGAAATGTGATCGCATATGCATCTAGGCAATTGAAACAACATGAAGAAAATTATCCCACGCATGATCTAGAGATAGCTATAGTTATTTTTGCTTTAAAGATCTGGAGACATTATCTGTATGGTAAGAAGTTTTAAATCTTCACTGATCATCAGAGTTTACAGTATATATTCTCCCAGAAAGATCTGAATCTCAGGCAGCGTCGATGGATGGAATACATGAAAGATTATGACTTTACACTCTCCTATCAGCCGGGTAAAATGAATGTTGTGGCTGATGCTCTGAGCAGGAAGGTGCAAGTCAATCATCTGTTGCTTCATGAATGGAAATTGTGGGAACAGCTTCCGAGCGAGGCATTCAGTGTAGAGATTCCTGCCGATCCGAGGATAGCAGTTTGTGCTAGTTTGGCTTTGGGTTCAACTTTATATCAGCAGATTAAAGAAGCTCAGCAAGCTGATTCTGATTTGGCCCGTGCTATATCAAGGTATGATGTGGAATTTGATGATGAGATGGTCGTCAGTTTCCATGGCAGATTGTATGTCCCCATAGAGGATGCATTGAGATTTGCAGTTCTGAGTGAAGCCCATGGATCCCGCTTTGCTATTCACCCAGGTGTCACCAAGATGTATTAGAATTTGAAAAGGCAGTTTTGGTGGCCAGGTATGAAGAGAGATGTGGCTGCATTTGTTTCTAAGTGCTTGACTTGTCAGCAGGTTAAAGCCGAACATCAAAAGCTAGGTGGTTTGCTGCAGCCGTTAGAAATTGCAATGTGGAAATGGGACCATGTTACTACAAATTTTGTGGTGGGTTTACGTCGGACTTCTCAAGGTTTTGATGGTATTTGGTTGCTTGTTGACAAATTAACTAAGACTGCCAGATTGTTGCCGATAAAAATTTCTTGGAGTGTGTAGAGGTTGGCCGAGCTTTATGTGCAAAAGATTGTGCCAATGCATGGAATTCCAATTTCACTTGTGTCAGATCGTGATCCACGTTTTACCTCCGACTTCTGGCACAGTTTTCAGAAAGCTTTGGGCACTAAGTTAGCCTTCAGTTCAGCATATCATCTGCAGTCAGATGGACAGTCGGAGAGGACTATTCAGACTCTGGAAGACATGCTGAGATCGTGTTGCCTTGACTGGCAAGGTTCGTGGAGTCAACATTTGCCACTTGTTGAATTTGCTTATAATAACAGTTTTCACTCTAGTATTGGCTTGGATCCTTATGAGACACTGTATGGTCGTCCTTGTCATACTCCCTTAAACTGGTTTGATGTTGGGGATAGACTTTTGACAGGACCTGACATGGTGCAGCAGTGTTCTGATGTGGTTCGTCTGATCAGGCAGAGATTGCTGACAGCTCAGAGTAGACAGAAAAGTTATGCAGATCAGCGCAGACGTCCACTACAATTTGAGCCAGGAGATATGGTTTTTGTCAAGGTATCTCCAATGAAAGGTGTTTCCAGATTTGGGAAGCGTGGAAAGCTCAGTCCGCGTTATGTTGGCCCATTTCCTATTGTAGAAGCTGTGGGTCAGGTAGCTTATCGACTGCAACTACCAGCGGCTATGCAAGTTATTCATGATGTATTCCATGTCTCTCAGTTGAGGAAATATGTGTCAGATGCATCCCATGTTCTCTATGATTCAGTTTGGCCCGAAGTGACTGCTGATTTGTCTACGCCAGAGTTTCCTATTAGAATTGAAGATCGTCGTGAGCAGCGGTTGAGAAATAAGGTTATACCTCTGGTAAGAGTTGCTTGGCAGCGCCACTCCGGTAATGAGTCTACTTGGGAACGTGAAGATGAGATGTGTCAGCTTTTTCCTTTCTTATTCCAGTAAGGTATAATTCTGTTTCTCAGTTTCCTCCTTATCCGTTATTGTAAATTTCGAGAGTAAAATTTTTATTAGGAGGGAGGGACTGTGAGGCCCGTGCCTTAGTGGATCCTTGGTGGTTCGGACCTAGAACTTATTCTGGAATTTCTGGCTATTTTCCTGGATCTTTAGGAATTTTTTCGGCATTTTTTCAGATTTAATTGGATTTAATTGAGGTTTAATGAGATTATTAAGGTTTATATATATATATATTTATTAATATATATATATATTAACCTTTTGTTTTTTTTTCATTTCCCCTCACCCTCTCTCTCTCTTCCCCTCGTCGATCTCACGCTCTCTCCCTCTCTCGTCCGATCACACCCCCCCCTTCATAGGGATTTCAGGTGTTTCGGCTTCAGATCGAGGCGTGGAGCACGCCGGTGGAATCCTCGCGTCGAGTGGAACACGTTGATGCCATCCTCGACGTGATTCGTGGCCCGTAGTCGCGAGACGAGGCGTGGAAGCCCGGTGAACCCTCCTCGGTGCATGCGGCTTATTCGGCCATTTCGGCTTGAGCGAGGTAGGGGGATGGAATCTCGATCTTGCTAGGATCATTTCCTATAGTTTGTTTGCTTGATTAAGCTCATGTGGCATGCATAATGGTTATTTTCCATTTTTGGGGGTTTAAGCTTTGTTCTTCATGTATAATCCATTGTGGGTGTTGCATGTGGGTGTTTTAGTTGGTATATTGTTGTTTAGGACGTGTGGTTTGGCTGGAAACATGTTGTTTTGTCGTTACCCGGTGATTTCGGTCGCCCGGGAGGGAACCCGTTTTCAGATATAACCTGTCCGAATCCCAGTCGGTGTGACGGTCCTACCAGAAACCGTCACACGTGTAACGGCCCTCACGGGACGCGTTACAGAACTGTAACGGCCCTTGGAAGGGGCGTCACAGTGTGTGTAACGGTCAGGCTCCCGACTGTTACACTTCTGTTGATTTCCGTTGACCGGGTTTGGCGGTTGGCCTGACGGGCTGTCGAGCGGCCGTCAGGGCGCCGTAACGCGCCTGCGCGAGCGCGTTACACCGCTTTTGAACAGCTAGGAAAAACTGTGGATTGATTTTTATCCTCGGGTGGCTCTAATGGCCAGGGGCGGACACGTCACAGTTGATGTAACGCGCTCTTCCCTGACTGTCAGGACGCTGTAACGCGCCTCCGGGAGCGTGTTACACTCCGTTTGATTGATTAGAACTAGGGTTTCAGGTGGTTGTAACGGCTAGGGGTGGACACGTCACAAGCGATGTAACGCGCCAACCCCCGACCGTCACCCTCTGTGACGCGCTGGCAGTAGACCGTCACACCCCTATTAGTTTCCAAAAGCCGCCTGCCTATTCTTTAATGCTTTTCAGAATGACTACATGCCATGTATGAGTTATTTTATGAAATAATGGCATGTTTTTAGATCCCAATAGAATAGCTTTACTTTCCTTGCGATGGAACCACTGTTGTAGCCCTAAGGTCTTTGAGTGCCGACCCGCCTGGGGATGGCGGAGGGGTGTTCCCGTCACACGGTTTTTAAGCTAAAACCGTGGGCTCCCTGCCAACGGTAGCGTCCTACCGAGAGAGAAAACTAGCTAGAGGGTCTGGCTCAGGCGAGAGTCAGTGTGTGCACACGTGGTCAGAGGCTTTGGACTGACACTGACGAGTGTCACTCTGACTAGTCACTTGGTTTGGTATTGTTTACGCGCTCAGCTTGTCGTGTTACAGACTGCGAGTGCTTGAGACGCAATGTAAGTCGTCAGTGGACGCATCTGGTTTCTACTCCCTGTGGTTGTCCTGTTCCCTGTGGCTTGGTTAGTTAAGGCACATTCTATTGGTAGATTTAGTTTCTATGGATTAGACTTAATTGCTATTAGCTGTGTAGATAGATTTTACAGCTTTACTGTGATTAGTTTATTCATGCCAATGCCTATTAATTTAATTAAATGCATGCTCTAATTGCCTTTATTTTTGCATGAATGCTTGTTTAGCTCGAGGTAGGGATCCGTGTGACCCCTACTGAGTCTGGCTATGACTCACCCTTCTCTTTTCAGGTGAGCTGCGCCCACCGTCTCATGGTGTTTCCCGTGTACTCGAAGACCGCTCTTAGCTGCCAGCAGTTGACGTGTCGCCTTTTTGGGCCTTCTGTTGTACTTTTGCCGGGGTATACCCCGAGTAGTTGTACTTTTGGACTAGCACTTTTGTGCCTCTGGACTAGTTTATATATTAGCACTCTGGTTATTTTAAAACTGCTTCCGCACTTCTGTTAAACTTTATTTGCTTAAATTCAATATGCGCGCATGAAATTGCAATTCATTATACATCCCCTCGACAAACCTCCACTAACCCTTCAGGGGCCTCATCAGCCTCTTGGGTGGCTTCCCCAGTTCTTGGTATCGGTGTATCGATGTTATCGGTATATCGGTATCCAGAGCTCTGGGTCGTCACACCCTAGCCTTCTTTTCACGTATTCGTTCTGAGAAATATTTCTCGTTAAAGTGTTCCAGGAACTCATCCCATGTTACTTGCTCATTAGGCAATATTGCTTCCACGGATCCCCACCATACTCGGGCATCCTTTTCTAGTTGATAAGTTCCTAAGAGTACCTTCACTTGATCCGTACATTGCATCACTTTAAATGTTCTTTCTATCTCTTGCACCTAGTTCTCCGCTTCATCCGGGTCGGTAGACCCACTAAACATTGGGTGATTCATCTTTTCAAAATTTCCTATGCAAATCCCCAGCTCCGTGTTGTGATCCACCTTGTGCAACTTGTTGTAGAGCTTGTGTTAATCCTTGGATGGTGCGTTGCATTTCTCTCCATTGGGCTCTCTCGGCGGCCATTTTAGCCTACAAAACAAGTTTCTAAATGATAATTATTCACATCTTTGCATTATTCTAACGTAGATGAAACATAGTTTAATTATTTAGCCCATAGCTCTACCCAATTCTCACAAGGTTCCTATAGGATAAGTGACAAGGAGAACTCAATCTAGTACTTGAACTTGATGACCTAGGGATTTAGAAAGCCTAGGCTCTGATATCACCTTCTGTCACGCCCCGAACCGATTGCAGCGGAACGTGTCGTTTGCTCGGAACGTGGCAGTTAAACAGTCGAGTCGATCAAAGTATAGCCATTCCACAAAACATAATTTGGACAAAATAACAAATTTTATTTCAAATATAAGTTCATTATAATTTGGACCAAATAAAAGAAAAGACTCAATAAAGAAAAATTACAATGAGACATCAGACGCAAGATAACCAGACTAGACGGTTCATCTAGATGTCAGAGTACTCATCACTCTTGCCCTTGCCCATCATGTTCGGTCTCGTCATCACTAAGGTCATCACCTGAAAAATATTGAAATACGCAGGGTGAGCGAACGCTCAGTAGGACTTAATATCTCAAGCTCCAAGCAAGCTTTAAGTGAATTACATGTTAACATGCTCATGCAAGTCATGCAAAGTATAAGAAATCAAGAGTTATAACGGCGCGAGATAAAACAAGAACTATAAGGACAATCAAGAGATATGAGGTCAATTAGATAAACATATCACGAAATATTGTGGCAAGATAACAAGTACTAACATTAAGGTAGTTCAAGAACATTCACGATGAACGATATAGAAGTAAGTCAATCACTTCTACTAGCACTATATAGAGTTTGTTGGGGAGAATGTTGTGCTAAAGTTGGGCATGTGTGGAACGTGAGTGTTTCTATTGTTTTGATGATGTCCAACTATGACTCATATAATGATTGGTTCTATTGTTTTGATGTGATTCCAACTATGACTCAACTATGACTCATTTCTAGTGTTTTGATGATGTATGTCTTTAGAGTCAATTTGCTATTCATTATGCATTTGCTATGCATTTGATAAAATCACTTTGATATGCATTTTGCTTTTGCTATGCATTTGATAAAGTCCATTTGCATACAATTCAGGTCATTATATTGCCAATTCAACATATCAAGAATGGCATGCAACGCTTAGCCAATTGGCCGCACAGAAATCAAGATAGATCCAAAGGCTCCAAGATCACTCAAGATGCAACGTGGAAACTCATGATGCCAAGTGCACTTGCAGATCAAGAATGGCTTGCAGCACACAATTCAAGAATCAACTGAAGCCATTCAGTCATCTTCCAAAGCCAAGGAGTTCCAATCAAGCAAGGATCTTAAGAAGAGCTTAAGGGAAGGCTGTCCAAGTGAAGAGCTTAGTAGAGACATATGTGAAAGCTCAATGTTGCGCCCTCTCACGCGGATCGACCTGCCCGGGGTCAAGGGGGCAGCGCCCCTTGCGGGGGTTTCCGGGGGCGGAGCCCCCAGAACAAAATTCTGATTATAGGAATGATATAATCAACAGAATTCTTCAAGACAGTCAAGGGTGATGCTACAAACATGCACGGGCTGCTAATGGAGTTTGAACGACGGAGTTCAAGACTTAACGGACCGAACCGGAGACTCAACGGACCGACCCGGGCCAACCCGGGCCTTGCCCAGCTGGCGGTCGACCGCCAGCTTAGGGGCGGTCGACCGCCCCAGCCAGCAGCTGCCAGCCTGCACGAGTCTCAGTAGCAGTCGACCGCCAGCCAGTGGCGGTCGACCGGAAATCCCAGGGATTGCCCGTTTGCAAGTTTCACAGTAGCGGTCGGTCGCCAGGAGCTGCAGGTCGACCGCCAGCCCCGAGCCAACCAAGTTTGACTTCAAATTCGACCTCGTGGCCAGCCCCTTTCCATGGATTTGTTTAATCAAACCCTACCAAACTTCTCACAAATTGTGGATCTGGTCTGGAGGGTATCTATGGACCATTCAAGGTCTATAAAACTCTTGTAAGAGGGTTAGAAACCCTAATGCTTCATTTGGGATTAAGGGTGGCTGCAAGAGGGGTTTTCAACAGAGAGGAAACGAAGTACTGTTCATATGAACAGTAGTTCGTGAATGAGTTCTCCATCCACTCAAGAGTTTCAAGTAAAGATCTGAAGTAATCCTGAAGCAATCACCTTCTACTCTTCAATCAAATTCCAAGTAGGAGAAGAAGCAAAGCTTACAAGGTGATCCAAGAAGCTCATTTCTCAAAGTGATTTTCTTCATCCTTTCAAGTTCATCCAAGGTGATTTTTGAAGCAATCAATCTCCTACAAGCTGTTGAAGAAACAAGATTCAAGGTAGAATCAATTACTCTCTTCATCCACTTCAAGAATATACAAAGAGAAGATCAAAAGAGGAGATTGAAAGAAGAGTTACTGTTCACGTGAACAGTACTCCGTGAAAAACATCTTCATCCAATCCAAGATATTTAAAGTTCATATCAAAGCATTCATCTTCCAAGATCTGTGAAGAAGGAAGCAAGGATCAAGGTAGCATCTATTCACTTCTTCATCCATTCAAAGAGATCAAAAAGAAGATCAAAAGAGGAGGATTGGAAGAACAGTTACTGTTCACATGAACAGTACTCCGTGAAGAACATTCATCCATTCAAGGGTGAATCAAGAAGATTGATCACAATGGCAATGTCCTCTTAGCTTTCTCCCATTTCTATGGCCAGGCCAACAGCCTAGTAGCAGAGGCAAGAGCTCTCATTGATGGTATTCATTATTTGCATACTATTTCAAATCACCCTGCCTATATTGAATGTGATTCCCAAGTTCTTGTTCGAGTTATTCTCAAGGACTATCAATGTCCATGGTCAATTCTGCCTTATGCAAGAGACATTTGGAGATCTACTACTCAGTTAGACAAGATTGCTCACACTTATAGAGAAGGAAATAAAATTGCAGATCTGTTGGCTTCTTTAGCCTGCTCCTCCAAATGTAATGGTTTTCTTTCCTACAATGAATTACCTCCTATTATAAAAGGAGAGGCTCGAATGGATAAGCTGGGTATGTCCAGCGATCGATAGATGTAATCTTTATTCATTTTCTTCTGTAATAAATTACACCCCCTAGTGGCCGATGGCACCCCCATCTGCCCCTAGGTAGGGCTTTTTGGATTAAAAAAAAAAGAAGATTGATTTACAAGAAGAAGAGATCCCTGTTACTGATCAACAAATCATTTCCATTCAAGGGCCAATTCCTTCTTACTCAATCTCTTGTTTTAGCTCCTTCACATTTATTTTACTTTCAATATTGTTAAACACTTGAACTTGTGAATTGTCCCTACCGGTGGTTAGTAGGAAGGTAATCGGAGGTTGTTCGATTTGCGGTGTTGATCGTCCCTACCGGTGGTTAGTATGAAGGCAATCAGGAGTTCTCTGATCTGCGGTGTAGCCGTCCCTGCCGGCTTTGTGTGTAGGAAGATAGAAACAGGGATTTCTCTGTTCTGTGGTTTGGGGCGTGTCCCCGGGTCAAGCTGTGAGCCAGCAAGGAAGCCTCACCGGGTTTTGGTGAGGGGTGGACGTTGGTTGCGGGGTTGCAACCGAACCACCTTAAAAATCCCTGTGTTGTGGGTTGTTTATTTTGTGTGATTGCCTATATCTTCTAAACTCATTCACAGGTTCGTGTGCTTCCATACTTGGTTAGCTTACTCACATACATATGCACTCTGAGTGATCAACATAGCACACACACACACTCACGGTTGTTGCAAGTTATTGCATGCTCTAGTGTTATGCTTTATGATCCATTCACTACAAGGCTTATTTCTTTCAAGATCACAATTGTGTTTAGAGAAGTGTGGACGTTTCATAGCTTGTAATTCAAGTCTTTTTATTTGAGCCACTCTACTTAATTCCGCTGTGCATTGTGCCTAAGTGATTCATTCACTTTATAAGAGTGGTTTAAGCTTCCGTTAGCTAAGAGTTTTTAAATAGGCTAAAACTTTTGATAGGATCTATTCAACCCCCCCTTCTAGATCCGTTTACACCTCACGGGACCCAACAGAGTTTGCCAAGACATTAAGGGGAAGTCACGATAATATGATAGCCCCTCTAATAAGGTAATTCAAGATCTTATCATGATGAACAATATGTTGTGGAAGGATGTACTGTGATGGCAATTGCTCCCGATCATCACTATCACGTGAGCTTTTGCATATCTAGCACTACATAGGATTGGCCAATACGCTAAGGGGAAATCACGAAAATATGACCACCCCTCAGGGAAATAAGTTATAGACAACTATAGGTGGTGAATGCCAGGACTCGATCATCGTATACCGATAAACGTTTGGACTTTACCTCGTCTAATAGGGTTAGATCAGGACCCGTAGCAATTAAAATGTCATTTTATTGGGACCCATAGCCCCTGACATTTTGTCTAGACTAATTCCATATTAATGGCTAAGAATTTCAAGGATCAAGTATGTACGAATAATAGGGTAGATTTCATTGAATAGAGATTCAGGATAGACCTCGACGAGTCTAATACGATGGCACACAAAAATCGAGACAATTCAAGAAATCTGGAAGATTGGAGTCTCGTCAGAGCACCGTATATTTAAGAAGTCGCGCCCACAGTTGTGGTCACTCATTCTCTGGACAAAGCATTGAAGAATTGGTGCCTCCACAATACGGTTGCTTTTATACTAAGCGCCCGCCAATAAGGTCACCCCTTCAACATGCTCATGATAGAAAACGACGATAAGCAATGTAGTCGCTAATCAAATTAGCACTTTATGAGTCAAATTAAATAGAGATAGATCTCTCACAGAAACGCCATAACAACGTTCTATGAGGGCCGGGTGTCATGCTTTCTTTAGAGTGACATGACTAACAGGGTTCCAGGGTTCTTGTGGTACAACCAGCTCAGTCGGCCTTGAGGGAATCCAAGGCTACGAGGAGACTTACGGAGGTCCCAATGACTAACTTATCAGTCCAAAGGAACGGAATATCCAACGGAGGGTTCGTATGTCACCAAGAGTTGAGGGTGTATCGGGAAACCAACGTGAAACGTGGGACTGCGTCTACAGACTGAGATGCAGTGCCATTAGACCCGCGGAGTGGGCCAAGAAACATACGAAAACTGTAGGGAATCAGAGAATTTGGCACTTTCCACATTTAGCCACCAATTTAAAATTCATAACTATGCGGATAGTCACCCTCACGTTTTTATGGATCTCTCGTATGTATACATATATACATATATATATATATGACTTCTTGCTAGAATATTAAAATGGATAAAGGATCAAGAGAGAGATATTTGTGTAACCTTAATTAGTCCTCACTCTAACGGGCTGGTCTTCCCCAGAGTGTCTCTTGATTAATTTGTAGAAAGATTTTTTTTTTCCGCACAAATCAGGATGATACATTAGTCCAATATATTTCTATATATTTATATACATCTATAATTGATGACCCACGTCCCGCATCATGTAAACATGCAATTATTCTCATGAACATACTTAATTTAGACAAAGTTTAATTATGACCAAGTGACAGCCGAACCCCATCTTATACTAGACCATTTAACATATGCATAAAGATATGTATACGTACATATAGGCATATGTATCTCCCCTTATCACATACTGGATCAATTATCAGTCGAACCTCAACCGTCGGCTGCCCGACGTTTGGACAGCCACGTACACGAAGTTCTGGTGCCCATTCAGTCTCCCTCTCTCTCTTTTTTTTATAGAATGGGCGACTAGTTTAAGTGTGATACTATATGTTTATGGTGCGTATGATAATTAACATAATATGGGAATTATTAATAAACATGTGTACAATATTAATACACATGTATCAGCAATATTGTACATATGTATACAACGTATGTTGTAATATGTTTAGATTAGTATGTCCATATAAAATGTTTCTGAATCCATTAGTTAAGGACTATATGCACTAATATGGTTAACACATTTTAAACATGTATAATGTTCATACGTTCTGTTTTCTGGGGAAATGGGTATAAAGCAAATAAGGTAGTTAGGGAGGCTTTTTAGAAGAAAAAAAAATAAACACAAGAATGGGCGGCCATTGTTCAGCCTCAACAATACATGAATAGTGACACTTTCTATTTAACAAGAATTTTGTGAAGCAAAATATATGAAAAATAGGAGAAAATATATAAAGATTCTAACCATAAAATATGATAATTTTATTTCATCTATTTAAAAAGATAAAAACCATTGAATCTTATGCAGAATTTTAACCGAATAAAAGGAGTCACTTTTAAATTAATAATTTTTCATAGATCTAAATATATAAAAATTAGTAAAAAAATGTGGAGATTTCAGATATATATTTTTCTAGAATTTTGGATATATTGTTACGTGATTATAAAATCTTTAATCATGGTTTCTATTATCCGCGTATAACTTAAACATGATTCCTAAGTAAAACATATGCACATGTCATGGCATCATAGTAAGTATGTAGGGCTATTATTGAGTTTGGCTTGGGAGATTGCCTACCTTCACGTCGCTTTAATTGGGATAAAGAAAAAGTAGTTGGAGAGCAACTGCAGTAGCATTGCAACTACAGCAAGAAAGTGGAAGAAGAATCCCAAGCTCTTCACGGACACAGCGGCAGGAGCACCACGTTGAGAAGAGGAAGTCTTCAAAGGGCCTTCATGTACAGCTTAGTCCCTACGAACAGCAGCCTCTACTCGTTCATGGAGGGCTTGTTTAATAGAGAGAGAGGTTCTCTAGAACGGTCGGTTGCCATACGGAAGCCAAATGTTAACACCTTCCCGATCGTTACTCGGCCTTTCCCTATCAACAGCCACCTTCCCTATTTTTCCCATGAAAACCCTAATGTCAACATTCGAGCATGCCATTGGCAATTGTGGGTTGGGTTGGCTTGGTATTAAGAGGCCCATCTATACATGTATATATTTTTACGTATACACGTTCTTGGTTGCCGATTTTATCATTTGCCCTTGTTTCCCTGTTAAGGCCCACGTATTCATTTACAAGTTTTTCTTTATAAATTTCTTTAACCTATGCATGTTTATATATATATATATATATATATATATATATATATATATATATATATATATATATATATATATCTATCTATTTATCTGTACATCCCTGTTAGTGCCTTACGTACATAACTTAGTCCCATAAGTAAGGCCCATTTCTCCTCTATCTTACACGCCTACTTTATCCAAGGCTCATGCACATTTATATATATATATATATATATATATATATATATATATATATAATATATATATATGTATATATGGATGTGGGTGTATGTTTCTTAGCCCATTTATTATGTAAGCTTTAACTAATTTATTTGGTAAGATTCCATATATATGTGTAAGCCTTGTTTCCTATATCTTTATTTACTTTTCTATCTTGTTAATTTTCGTCATTTGCTTCGGGTATCAGAGTCAGGTTGATCCTATGAAATCTTTATACATATAATTATATTTTGGAATGATATTCCTTCTAAATACTTGAATGATATTTGTCATAAATAAAAGGTAACATTTAATTTCTATTCCTTATTTATTTATTTATGCCTTTATTAACATTTAGGCCCATTAACTTTTTTCCTTTTTAGCTAATTATAGCTTCTCCTTTTCTCAAATTTAATTTCCATGACGAATACTTATAGTTATTTTATTTATTCTATATTTAAATTTTCGGGATGCTACACCCTCCCCCACTTAAAATAATTTTATCCCCAAATTCACGTGATTTCCTTTTCCAAAATTAGTGGGGTAAAATCACCATGTTCAAACCATGCATTCTAACCAGATCATTCTCATAACATGTTAAGTGCTAAGATCACCATATCCGATTTATGCAATTAAGAATGAGGTAGTTTTATAGGGTTACCTTCCAATGCTTGCGGCGTTTCCTTCTTTACGAGTGGATACCGAGCAATTTTGTGATCTTCACTTCCACAACAGATGCATTTTCTAAGTTTATACCAATACTTGTCCGGATCATGTCTCCCTTTCTTGCAATGTTCACATTTCTCCTTGACCGGAACAATTTGTTGATCATCGTACCAGGGTTTCTTGTCCTTCCGAGAATCGTTACCTCCGTTAAACCTCTTCTTGCCATTTATGGGTTCCTTTTTCTTAGATCCATTTGCTTGCTCTTTCTTGGAGATCTTTCCCTTGACTCGTTCCATCATATCCATGGCATCTTCTAGGAGTTGTGCTTTTCTAACCATCTCCGTGTAAGTTTGTATTTCCAGTGGTGCTAATTGAGGAATGAGATCTATCTTCAATCCGTTCATGAATCGCTTTGCTCTCATCTTTTCCGTGCAGACTAGGTGTGGTGCATACCGGGCCAATCTAGAGAACTTCACCTCGTACTCCGCTACTGAGAGACTACATTGCTTTAATGCCGCAAACTCCCTAGCCTTCTTTTCACGTATTCGTTCTGAGAAATATTTCTCGTTAAAGTGTTCTAGGAACTCATCCCATGTTACTTGCTCGTTAGGCAATATTGCTTCCACGGATCCCCACCATACTCGGGCATCCTTTTCTAGTTGATAAGTTCCTAAGAGCACCTTCTCTTGATCGGTACATTGCGTCACTTTGAATGTTCTTTCTATCTCTTGCACCTAGTTCTCCGCTTCATCCGGGTCGGTAGACCCACTAAACTTCGGGGGATTCATCTTTTGAAACTTTCTATGCAAATCCCCAGCTCTGTGTTGTGCTCCACCTTGTGCAACTTGTTGTAGAGCTTGTGTTAATCCTTAGACGGTGCGTTGCATTTCCCTCCATTGGGCTCTCTCGGCGGCCATTTTAGCCTACAAAACAAGTTTGTAAATGATAATTATTCACATCTTTGCATTATTCTAACGTAGATGAAACATATTTTAATTATTTAGCCCATAGCTCTACCCAATTCTCACAAGGTTCCTATAGGATAAGTGACAAGGAGAACTCAATCTAGGACTTGAACGTGATGACCTAGGGATTTAGAAAGCCTAGGCTCTGATATCACCTTCTGTCACGCCCTGAACCGATTGCAGCGGAACGTGTCGTTTGCTCGGAACGTGGCAGTTAAACAGTCGAGCCGATCAAAGCATAGCCATTCCACAAAACATAATTTGGACAAAATAACAAATTTTATTTCAAATATAAGTTCATTATAATTTGGACCAAATAAAAGAAAAGACTCAATAATGAAAAATTACAATGAGACATCAGACGCAAGATAACCAGACAAGACGGTTCATCTAGATGTCAGAGTACTCATCACTCTTGCCCTTGCCCATCATGTTCGGTCTCGTCATCACTAAGGTCATCACCTGAAAAATATTGAAATACGTAGGGTGAGCGAACGCTCAGTAGGACTTAATATCTCAAGCTCCAAGCAAGCTTTAAGTGATTTACATGTTAACATGCTCATACAAGTCATGCAAAGTATAAGAAATCAAGAGTTATAACGGCGCGAGATAAAACAAGAATTATAAGGACAATCAAGAGATATGAGGTCAATTAGATAAACATATCACGAAATATTGTGGCAAGATAACAAGTACTAACATTAAGGTAGTTCAAGAACATTCACGATGAATGATATAGAAGTAAGTCAATCACTTCTACTAGCACAATATAGAGTTTGCCAAGACACTAAGGGGAAGTCACGATAATATGATAGCCCCTCTAATAAGGTAATTCAAGATCTTATCATGATGAACAATAAGTTGTGGAAGGATGAACTATGATGGCAATTGCTCCCGATCATCATTATCACGTGAGCTTTTGCATATCTAGCATTACATAGGATTGGCCAATGCGCTAAAGGGAAATCACGAAGATATGGCCACCCCTAGGGGAAATAAGTTATAGACAACTATAGGTGGTGAATGCCAGGACTCGATCATCATATACCGGTAAACGTTTGGACTTTACCTCGCCCAATAGGGTCAGATCAGGACCCGTAGCAATTAAAATGTCATTTTATTGGGACCCATAGCCCCATACATTTTGTCTAGACAAATTCCATATTAATGGCCAAGAATTTCAAGGATCAAGCATGTACGAATAATAGGGTAGATTTCATTGAATAGAGATTCAAGATAAACCTCGACAAGTCTAATACGATGGCACATAAAAATCGAGACAATTCGAGAAATCTGGAAGATTGGCGTCTCGTCAGAGCATCGTATATTTAAGAAGTCGCGCCCACAGTGGTGGTCACTCATTCTCTAGACAAAGCATTGAAGAATTGGTGCCTCCACAATATGGTTACTTTTATACTAAGCGCCCGCCAATAAGGTCACCCCTTCAACATGCTCATGACAGAAAACGGCGATAACCAATGTAGTCGCTAATCAAATTAGCACTTTATGAGTCAAATAGAGATAGATCTCTCACATAAACGCCATAACAGCGTTCTATGAGGGCCGGGTGTCATGCTTTCTTTAGAGTGACATGACTAACAGGGTTCCAGGGTTCTTGTGGTACAACCAGCTCAGTCGGCCTTGAGGGAATCTAAGGCTACGAGAAGACTTACGGAGGTCCCAATGACTAACTTGTCAGTCCGAAGGAACGGAATATCTAACGGAGGGTTCGTATGTCACCGAGAGTTGAGGGTGTATTGGGAAACCAATGTGAAACGTGGGACTGCGTCTACGGACTGAGATGCAGTGCCATTAGACCCGCGGAGTGGGCCAAGAAACATACAAAAACTATAGGGAATCAGAGAATTTGGCACTTTCCACATTTAGCCACCAATTTAAAATTCATAACTATGCGGATAGTCACCCTCACGTTTTTATGGATCTCTCGTATGTATACATATATACATATATATATATATATATATATATATATATATATATATATATATATATATATATATATGACTTCTTGCTACAATATTAAAATGGATAAAGGATCAAGAGAGAGATATTTGTGTAACCTTAATTAGTCCTCACTCTAACGGGCCGGTCTTCCCCAGAGTGTCTCTTAATTAATTTGTAGAAAGATATTATTATTTTTTCGCACAAATCAGGATGATACATTAGTCCAATATATTTCTATATATTTATATACATCAATAATTGATGACCCACGTCCCGCATCATGTAAACATGCAATTATTCTCATGAACATACTTAATTTAGACAAAGTTTAATTATGACCAAGTGACAGCGGAACCCCATCATATACTAGACCATTTAACATATGCATAAAGATATGTATACGTACATATAGGCATATGTATCTCTCCTTATCACATACTGGATCAATTATCAGTCGAACCTCAACCGTCGGCTGCCCGACGTTTGGACAGCCACGTACATGAAGTTCGGGTGCCCATTCAGTCTCCCTCTCTCTCTTTTTTTTATAGAATGGGCGACTAGTTTAAGTGTGATACTATATGTTTATGGTGCGTATGATAATTAACATAATATGGGAATTATTAATAAACATGTGTACAATATTAATACGCATGTATCTGTAATATTGTACATATGTATACAACGTATGTTGTAATATGTTTAGATTAGTATGTCCATATAAAATGTTTCTGAATCCATTAGTTAAGGACTATATGCACTAATATGGTTAACACATTTTAAACATGTATAATGTTCATACGTTCTGTTTTCTGGGGAAATGGGTATAAAGCAAATAAGGCAGTTAGGGAGGCTTTTTAGAAGAAAAAAAAATAAACACAAGAATGGGCGGCCATCGTTCAGCCTCAACAATACATGAATAGTGCCACTTTCTATTTAACAAGAATTTTGTGAAGCAAAATATATGAAAAATAAGAGAAAATATATAAGGATTCTAACCATAAAATATGATAATTTTATTTCATCTATTTAAAAAGATAAAAATCATTGAATCTTATGCAGAATTTTAACCGAATAAAAGGAGTCACTTTTAAATTAATAATTTTTCATAGATCTAAATATATAAAAATTAGTAAAAAAATGTGGAGATTTCAGATATATATTTTTCTAGAATTTTGGATATATTGTTAAGTGGTTATAAAATCTTTAATCATGGTTTCTATTATCCGCGTATAACTTAAACATGATTCCTACGTAAAATATATGCACGTGTCATGGCATCATAGTAAACATGTAGGGCTATTATTGAGTTTGACTTGGGAGAATGCCTACTTTCATGTTGCTTTAACTGGGATAAAGAAAAAGTAGTTGGAGAACAACTGCAGTAGCACTGCAACTGCAGCAAGAAAGAGGAAGAAGAATCCCAAGCTCTTCACGGACACAGCGGCAAGAGCACCACGTTGAGAAGAGGAAGTCTTCAAAGGGCCTTCATGTACAGCTTAGTCCCTACGAACAGCAGCCTCTACTCGTTCATGGAGGGCTTGTTTAATAAAGAGAGAGGTTCTCTAGAAGGGTCGGTTGCCATACGGAAGCCAAATGTTAACACCTTCCCGATCGTTACTCGGCCTTTCCCTATCAACAGCCACCTTCCCTATTTTTCCCATGAAAACCCTAATGCCAACGTTCGAGCATGCCATTGGCAATTGTGGGTTGGGTTGGCTTGGTATTTAGAGGCCCATCTATACATGTATATATTTTTACGTATACACGTTCTTGGTTGCCGATTTTATCATTTACCCTTGTTTCCCGGTTAAGGCCCATGTATTCATTTACAAGTTTTTCTTTATAAATATCTTTAACCCATGCATGTTTATATATGTATATCTATTTATCTGTATATCTATGTTCGTGCCTTATGTACGTAGCTTAGTCCCATAACTAAGGCCCATTTCTCCTCTATTTTACATGCCTACTTTATCCAAGGCCCATGCACATTTATATATATATGTATATATAGACGTGGGTGTATGTTTCTTAGCCCATTTATTATGTAAGCTTTAACTAATTTATTTGGTAAGATTCCATATATATGTGTAAGCATTGTTTCCTATATCTTTATTTACTTTTCTATCTTGTTAATTTTCATCATTTGCTTCGAGTATCAGAGTCAGGTTTGATCTTATGAAATCTTTAAACATATAATTATATTTTGGAATGATATTTCTTCTAAATACTTGAATGATATTTCTCATAGATAAAAGATAATATTTAATTTCTATTCCTTATTTATTTATTTATGCCTTTATTAACATTTAGGCCCATTGACTTTTTTTCCTTTTTAGCTAATTATAGCTTCTCCTTTTATCAAAATTTAATTTCCATGACGAATACTTATAGTTATTTTATTTATTCTATATTTAAATTTTCGGGGTGCTACGGTAGCACTTTTGAATTATGCTCTCAACATTTTCTAAGCCAGCATATCATCAGATTTCATCAGATAACAGTTAGGCATGGAATGCTCAAACTATCTACAATAATGACAAGAAATAATAGATTTCATGTTCTTCTTATATGTATTAGCATGAACATGAAGTTGGTGTGAGTGAACATGATTGTTTCTGTTATTAACATGAAAATTTATCTTTTCATTACCAGCTAGCCAACAGTCAGCAGCTCTGTGGCTTATTAAAGCACACAACCTGATGGTTTATTAAAGCAGATTTATTCTTACCAAAGACATGTTGGTTCTCATGAAGATTTACATAATGAGAATGAAATTTACCCTTACTCTTAACAGACCAGCATTAAGAGGCTCAGTGGCCAGGTTTCCCACATTCAAAACATGCAAGAGTTTTTCTTTTAAACACAACTTTATTCCTACCAAAATCATTTCTATTTGTAGGGAATTTGACAGACTTAGCATGAAGTTCTTTTCCCTGGGTATGCCAGCAATGAGATGCAATGTGGCATATCTTGCCACAGCGATGACAATTGATCTTCTTATTGTAAACAGAAGGATGTTTCCTAACAAGTTTTCTATCAAAGTTTAAATCATCCTTTTTCATCAAATTGCAGTCATTCATCAAATGGCCGAGCCTACTACAATAATGACATGAAATTCCCTTTTTGTGTGCGTGAATATGTGTGTTGGTGTTGTGAACACCATGCACATTTTTAACATGAGTGTTTGTAGGTTTGTTCTACAAATTTCCATTTCTTTTAGCTTTTTCAATAGGTTTCAGATTTTTCTGAATAGCACCTAGATTTGGATTTTTTTGTGATGTGAACTGAAAAACTAATGGAGTTTTGATGCTTTTTTGTTCTGAGCAACCTACAAATAATGTATGAATTTTATTTTCAAAGCTCTTCTTATTTACTGGATTAAAACCCAGCCCCTCTTTCGGAAAATCTACTTTTATTTCCAACCACTTATCCAGGTTATCTTGACCTTCAACAAATTTAGACAGAGAATTTTTTAAATCCTTAATTTCATTTTCCATAGTTACAATGAGCAGTTCAGAGTTTATGTTTTCCTCTTCACTCTTAACCAGTCTTTCATTTAATGAAGCATTGATAGTTTTACGTTTTGCAATTTTTACTTTACAGCTTTCCAATTCATCTGAACTGTCAGAGATTACACACTTGCCCTTTTCAAGAGACAACAATCTGTCAAATATGGCGATGTTTAAATGTTTCAATTTTTCAATTTCTTCTTTCAATTTAATGTTTTCCTCCTCAAGCTTATCATCATCAAATAATAGATCACTTAGGAAGCTCTGGCTTTCCTTAACAGTTTCTTGCTGGTTTTCTGTTTCATATTTTCCAAGGTTTTCTTGAAACTTCAAATTAACAGCTCTGACAGCCTCGAACTTTTCAGCGATCAATCTATTTTCATTTTCAAGATTCATTAATCTTTGTTCAGATTCCTGAAATTGATTTTTGAGTTTTCCATTTTTTGACTTGACATGATCAAGTTCAGAACATATTGCATCAAGATTCATCAATTATTTTCTGAATATTTCATTTTCTATTTTCAGAATTTCGATGTCTTCGCCTCCAGAATTAGGATTCTCAAGATTATTTAGCTTCCTTTTCAGAGTTTTATTCTTCTTTCTTAGTTTTTCATAAGATTCTAGCAGCTTGGCATAAGTAACTTCCCAATCATCTAAAGTGAATGTAATACCCCAAAATTTTGAATATGATATTTTAGAATATTTTGAAATTTATTTAGATTTTCTAAAATTTTTCTAGAAATAAATAGAGTTAATTCAAGCTTAGTGGGCCATTAAATGAATTATAGTTAATTAAATCAAATTATTAAGGCCCAATATTTATTAAATGAATCTAACCTTTTAATTAAGCCTAAAAGACCCAAATCCAAGCCCATAAGACTTGGCCCATATTCTAGAAGCTTAAAATAGGCTATTTACAGAATTTAGAAGATAAATATAACAATTAATAGATAATTATCCGTTAAATTAACATATATATATAACAAGAGTTTGAAATATTTCAAATTCGGCGCTCAAGGATAGAAGCGGTCTATCGACCGACCGTCTGAGAATAAAAACGGTCCTCCAATCGACCGCTATTATCTCCAGCATTCCGTGAATGAAAGAAGGCGTGAAAAACTCTAAATTCTTCAAGCTAAATCACTTGGGATCGATGCTTTTCCTTAGTTAGATAAGTCTAGAAGGCTTGAGGATGGAATTGGTGACCTAATTAGGACTCTAAGTTCGTTCTAATCCCCAAAACCCTAGCTAAACCCTATAAATAGACCCTAAGTTGCACATGCGCGACCCTTACTTTTGGCTCGCGTAGAACTAAGGTAAGGAGGACGAATTAGAGATATGTTCTTTAGAATATTTTGTTCATAATACTAAGGTCTAACTACCCTCCAAATTTTGTTCTAGGAGATCAAACCTACATGAAGTTAGAGGTGTCCAAAGTTGCTGATTCGGTACAAGAATCTCAGGAAATTATGCGACCGGGCCAGATTGATCAGTAAAATAGAAGCCCTAAACGTGGTAATTAGATAGGGGTTCTATAGAACTTATTGTTCCTATTAGTACTCTCTTCTTACCCTCAAAATTTTGTGATCATAGGCGAAGAGAATCAAGAGTTAGAAGGCTATGAAGTTGTTGATTCAGTTCAGGATAAGCAGGAACTAGGGTCAACTTTCAACCCTAAATTCGTTGTTTAAGGATCAGTCAAGGGGTAGGTTATCTCATGAATGGCTTAAACTTGAAGTTAGGAATAAAAGCCCTCTTGTTCCACGAGTTTTCATGCATCTTATTATATGGTACCGAGTGTTGGGCAATACAAAAAGAACACATTCAGATAATGTGTGTAGCAGAGATGAGGATGTTGAGATGGATGTGTGGCAAGACTAGGAAAGACAAGATTAAAAATGAGCGCATCCGTAAGGACTTAGGGATAGCCCCAATTGATAGTAAAATGAGAGAAAATAGACTTAGGTGGTTTAGACATATATTTCGTCGTCCTAACTCAGCGCTAGTTAAAAGATGCGACCGAATCTTAGTGGATGCTAGTAAAAGAGCTCGAGGAAGGCCAAAAATGAGATGGTGCGATGTTATTGGGAAGGATATTAATTTCTTGGGTTTAAATATGAATATAGCACTTGATAGAAACCTTTGGCGGAATAGAATTCATGTAGTCGACCCCAAATAATTGGGATAAGGTTCTAATGATGATGATGATGATGCGTAGAGAATTTCATGTTTTATTGAGACTGCGCAATTTAGTTCATTATCATGCATAAGCCTAACCCTTTAAAGAAAAAATGAAATTTCTTGTTTATTTCACATAAACCCATGCATATTCTTCGTCTATTTTCATTTTTGCATGATTTACAGCATGTTTTCATTGATTTCCATGCATAACATAGTTAGTTTGGCATTTAATTAGTTCTATCAGCAAGACAGAAAATGGCCTTACCCGGACCGCAAGGGTTAACCTGCGGCCAATTAAAAGACTATTTGTAGAGCCCCAAAATTTATCAGTAATTTCTGGATTATTTATAGAATTTTTTAGAATTTATAAAGGGCAAATTAGATTAACAAATGAATTAATATCGAGATTATAAGGCCCAATTATGTTAAAAAACTAATCTAGATTTAATAGTTAAAACCCAATAGGTTTATGGACCAAGCCCATTAAGTTTGACCCAAATTCTAGAAGGTTATTTAGTATATTCATGAATTTTAAGGATAAATACTATTTTTTAGATAAACAAACAAAAGAGTTTGAATTTTATTGAATTCTGCGCACATGGGATGTAGCGGTCTATCGTGCGACCGCCACAGTCATGTAACGCGTCTACCTTCGACCGTTACGCTCTGTTAGTTCCGTGAAGTAAAGGAAGAGCAAAAAGATTAGATTTTTGCTAGTCTATCTCTTAGGGATCGAGATGGGAAGACTAGTAGAGGTGTTAAGGACTCTTAGAAGTCGATCTAAGCTTTAACAAGGACTCTATAATCGATCTAATCCTCAAACCCTAGCCAAAACTCTATAAATAGAACCCAGTTCTGAACAGGGCAACCCTTACTTTTGGCTCGTGAAGAAACAAGGTAAGGAGATAGAATCTCGGGTAAGTCCTTTGGAACTTTTTATTTCTAATACTAAGGTCTGACAACTCTCAAAATTTCATGTTAGGAGGTCGAGTATCCAAGGAGTTAGGATCTTCCAAAGTTGCTGGTTTTATCACGCCAACCCAGGAAACTGTGCAACAGGGTGCTGAAGATCAGGAAATTAGAGAGCCTAAATGAGGTAATTAGAGTTAGATGCTTTAGAACTTTTTGTTCCTCTTAGTATCATCTTCCTAACCTCCAAATTTCACATCTTTAGGTCAAGAGATTAGAGAGATAGGGCAACGTGAAGTTGCTACAAATTCACAAGAAGGGAAGGATTAGGGCGACTCTTGAAGACTCAAATTAGAAGTTTAAAGCCCAGTTAAAAGGTAGGTTATCTCATGAACGGAAAAAACACCTTGTTAGGGATAAAAGCCCTCTAGTTTTATTGGATTTCATGAATCATGGTTTATCAATTTCATGTTTTGGTAGTCCTATGCATACATGCATAGTCCTTAGCCTAAATCCAAAATAAAAGATATTTTCTTGTTAATTCCATGTCAGTTATGCATGTAGATGACCTTTATTTCGTTGTCATGATTAGTTAGTCTATGGCATGTTTTAAACTATAGTTCTTATAGTTTCTATTTTCTGGTAGCAGAGGACCTAACGGTCTATCATAAGACCGCCAGGGACGTGTAACGGACCTACCTTGATCCGTCACACCCTCTGTAAACGATTGCAGGGTTCTGAGAACTCTGACTGACCTACAGTGGACCGTTACCATATTGTGATGCGCCTAGACTAGTCCGTTACACAACACTGTGTTCTGTCAACTTAAGGCAGAATTAAGATTGGCTCAAATAGCTTTTATATATATATATGCCTAGTTAATTAGATCTTAACCTGTTTTCATGATTTTTAAGTTCAGGTGTTGATTCATGTTAGAAATTGCATGATTTATGGTACTTTAGAGTTATTTTCAAGTAGATGATAATTTCAAGCCCAAAGCACTATAGTTTTGTATTTAAACCTTGATTTAGAAAAGATATTGATGAGTTTTATCATGATTTTATATCGTTACACATTCTTTCTCTTCTATAGACTCATTTTCTCTAAGTACATGGCATATATTCCGGTATATGGCCATTAGTTCACACTTTACACTATAGGAACATATTCTTGAACTTGAGGACCTCTCTATTGGATATTCCTTCCAATGGACTAGGAAATCTTATTTCAAGGCCTCTGTAATTCTCTGTGAGCCTGGGATTCTCACTAGGATGCCGAGTTAGTTGTACCATGAAAGTCTAATTGTTAGAAAGCACTATCGATGTTTTCGGGTTCTGGATATGTAACGGATCTATATTCGACCGTCAGGCACATATAACGGTCCAATATATGACCGTCACGTTGTTTGAGTCCATATCTATTTTCTTCCAGATTCAGCCTTTCTAACGGCCCAACACTCGACCGTTATGTTCATGTAACGGCCCAGTATTAGACCGTCACAGTTCTAAATTCTTTAACCCGAGGTTTGACCAAAGGGTTGATATTCTAAGTTCCTGGATTGAGTATTGATGGTCTAGGACTTGGCATATTATCTAAAGATACTTAACTTAAATTATGAATGATAATAAATGTACCGTTATGCTGCCAAATTATTTCCATGAGCATGACATCGTCTTAAATCATTCTTGATCTCTCATGTCCTAAGTTGAAGCGTTCATTGTTGATTATTGTTATCAAGAACTTATTTACATTCTTGGCCATATTTTATTTCTTGAAACGTGGAAATAGCTTAATTTATACATGAAGATGCGATCGAGCACTGATTGTGTTCAAGGGCTCTATGCTAGTCCCCTCGGCTGATTGTCGGAAACATACTGTAAACCATGGGGTATGATGCTACTGGCGTCGCATTACGTTGGGAGTACTTTCTCTATAAATAAGTGAAATCCACGATACACGTACATGACTTTCTTGCTTGTTACATGATATTCCACAGAAGTTCACCAAATACTTGCTCATAAGCAAAAGATGTTTGGATGATGACTACGTGGTATTGCTAGTACATTCTCGTTACATTCTTGTTCATGAAAGGCCATGCTACATTCTTGTTACATTCTTGTTCATACTTGCTCATTCGACCTTACATGATTGTCTTATTGTTCGGTTATACTTGTGATTCATCGTATTCGCATGATTTTACCTTATTTCTCTAGAGCAAAAATGTTAATTACTTTAATAGTACCTTCATGTTGATGCGAAGATACCTACTGGGCAAGTGTGCTCATTACCTATTTCCAATCTTTTCAGGAGATGGAAGTGAGTCAGGATCGGATTTGAAATATTCAAATAGCGGGTCCGAGAGTGAATGAAGAATGAGTGAAGACTTAGGAAGTCTACATGTTTGGATTGAGTCTATGTAATTTTCTTATTTCTTGAGTCTAGTATGATGAAGAAAGTTGAAATAGTGATTGTAATTGAGTATTTGATTTGATTATTAAGGAAATAAGTTGAAGTTTGAGTAAATATTGTGCAATTGTATTTATGTGAGTGATTGACTTGTGCTCTGATCATTCTTTCTTGTAAGAGACTTACCATGCCGGCTGTTCACGTTCCTCGAGCTAGTCTTTCGTTGTAATAAAGGCTCGGGGCGTGACTGTTAAGTTGGTATCAGAGCCTAGGTCTCAGGACTTAGGGAGAAGAATCATGTCATAGGATAAGTCCAAGGTTTAAGGACCCCTACCTATGAATTAAGGAAGAAATTTTCATACCCATGTGAGAATTGGGTAGAGCCCGGGATAAGATAGTTAATTAACTTTAAGATTAATTTTCTTCCAATTCCATGAGAAATAACAAGTTGTTATATTTCTCTCAGGTACCTTATTTTACAAATGGCTCATCACGTAGATTGGAATGGCATGCAACAAATAGTTGCCGGCCTTACTCAAGCATTGCAAACTATGGCCCAGGTAGGCGCAGGGGCCAAGGCTGGCGACTTACATCACAATTTTTGGAGTTTAAACCCTCTGCGTTTCTATGGTTCTTCTAATCCGGACGAAGCAGAGAACTGGATTGATGAGATGAACCGTATATTTGACATTATCCAATGCACCGATCAAGAGAATGTGCATCTTGCAACTTTTCAACTCAATAAGGATGCCCGTACATGGTGGAAGTCGGTTCCGGCACCTCCAGCCGATGCACCTCATACATGGGATGGTTTTCTCACTTTGTTCCGTGCTAAGTACTTTTCCGAGCACGTGAAAGAAATAAAGGCTATGGAGTTCACCTCTCTTCGACAAGGAATGATGACAGTTGCGAAATATGAACTTCAATGCTCTAGAGTAGCACCTTATGCACCGCATTTAATCAGTACCGATCTATTGAAGGCTAATCGATTTATGGACGGGTTACGACCCGGTTTCATTCAGCAGCTCGGGACCCAAAACATCCGTACTTATGCGGAGATGGTTAAACGGGCATACTTATGTGAAAGGACCTTAGAAAAGGTCAAGAAATTGAAAGGGAAAGGAGAAGAGTCCAGCCGACGATCAGATCGGTGTTATAAGAAAGAAAAATTCAGTACCACGGAGCCTCATAAAAGCCGTGATAGTAAGAAACGGTCCAGGAGCGGGAACGGTGGAAGTTCCCAGAAAAATAAGAAGATTAAGGAGGAGGAGCAAGTTGCCACGGCTTACACTTTTTGTGAAAAGTTCGGCTATTCGGCTGAAGAGTGTTGAAAGCGCCTTGGTGCTTGTCTACGTTGTGGAAGTAGGGAGCATCGTATGTCGAATTGCCCCCTTATGAAGGACCAGTCATCTGGTGGTGGACGTAGGAGGCAAGCTCGCCTCAACGCTGTTCTAGAGGAAGAAGAAGCACCCAGTGATGGTAGACTTATGGAAGGTACTCTTCAAATTTGTTCTCGTCCTGCATTTGTGCTATTTGATACTGGTGCCTCTCATTCTTTTGTCTCAACTACGTTTGCCAAAACATTACCAATTGCACCAGTTCCTCTACCTTCAGATCTTGCTATTACCACACCCTTAGGATCTGGAACTAAGCTTACCGAATATTATCATGATAGTGAAGTAATTGTAGAAGGCCACAATCTCCCCGCAAACTTAGTATGTCTTGACATGAATGGTTATGATGCCATCTTAGGGGTAGATTGGCTTATAGATCATGATGCTGATATTAACTACCGAGATAGGATTATATCCTTCTGAAAATCAGGTCTTCCAAGATTCTCTTTCCTTGGCATCAAGTATAGGAAACATCCTACTATCATATCTTCTCTTCACGCTTGCAAACTCATCTTGCAAGGATGTGAAGCTTTTCTTGCTTCTGTCATTGTTACTGAATCCAAGGAAATCATCCTAGCAAACATTCTTATTGTAAATGAGTTCCCAGATGTATTCCCATCCGAATTACCCAATTTACCACTCGAGAGGGAAGTGAACTTTACTATTGAACTCATTCCAGGAGCAGCACCTGTTTCTATAGCCCCTTATAGGATGTCCCCCACGGAACTTAAGGAATTAAAGAGGCAGTTGCAGGAACTACTAGATAAGGGCTTCATTAGACCTAGCACATCCCCTTGGGGTGCACTGGTGCTATTTGTCAAGAAGAAGGATGGCTCTCTCAGGTTATGCATAGACTACCGACGACTAAATCAACTTACAATCAAAAATAAGTATCCGTTGCCGCGTATTGATGAGCTCTTCGATCAGCTTCCAGGAGCATAGTATTTTTCTAAAATAGACCTCATATCAGGTTATCATCAGCTTAGAATTAAAGAAGAAGACATTTATAAATCGGCTTTTCGAAGTCGTTATGCCACTATGAATTGGTGGTAATGCCGTTTGGGTTAATAAATGCCCCAGCAGCATTTATGCAACTTATGAACAATATTTTTCAACCATATCTGGACCAGTTCATCATTGTCTTCATTGATGATATCTTGATATATTCCAAGACAAAAGAGGAACATGAAGAACATTTAAGGATAGCCTTGTAAACACTTAGAGAACATAAACTTTATGCCAAGCTTAACAAATGTGAATTCTGGCTCAAGGAAGTTTCATTCCTAGGCAACATTATTTCAAAGGAAGGTATCGCTGTGGATCCTTCGAAAGTCGAAGCTGCCAGAAATTGGAGCCGGCCAACGACTGTATCAGAAGTAAGAAGCTTTCTGGGTCTAGCTAGTTATTATAGGAGGTTCATTAAAGACTTCTCAAAAATTGCGGTTCCTTTAACTAGACTCACAAGAAAAGAAATTTTTTTTATCTGGTCAGAGGAATGTGAAAAGAGTTTTCAAATTCTTAAGAATCACCTTACTACAGCTCCTATTTTAGCACCACCGGTGGAAGGTGGTAGATTCGAAGTATATACGGATGCATCTGGCATTGGCTTAGGATGCGTTCTCATGCAAGATGGAAAAGTAATCTGTTATTCTTCAAGACAATTAAAATGTCACGAGGAAAATTATCCCGTGCATGATTTAGAATTGGTAGCCGTTATTTTCGCCTTAAAAATTTGACATCATTATCTCTATGGAGAAAAGTTCACGGCCTACTCGGACCACAAACGCTTGAAATACTTATTCTCTCAAAAGGAGCTTAATATGAGGCAGATGAGATGGTTAGAATATCTCAAGGACTTTGATTTTGCTATTCAATATCATCATGGCAAGGCTAATGCTGTAGCAGATGCACTCAGCAGAAAACCAATGGGTATGCCATCAAGTCTTATGATTAGTATGACTAATCTTATTCTTCAATTTGCTCAGATGAACTTAGATATTGACATAAGGGAAGATGATTGTTTCATGGCTAATATTCGAGCTCAACCTACATTAATAGAGGATCTGGTCAAGCTGCAAAATGATGATCCCGTGTTACTAGAAATTAAAGCCAATCTTGAACAAAGGTCGGATTTCTCTGTTTCCAATGACGGAAGATTGCTATTTAAGGGTCGAGTGTGTGTACCAGATCATGAGGATACGAAGAAACTGATCCTAGAAAAAGCACATAATTCCAAGTACACCATTCATCCAATAGGTACAAAGATGTATCAAGATCTTAAAAGAAACTTCTGGTGGCCCAATATGAAGAGAGAAATAGCTAATTTCATGTCCCGTTATCTCACCTGCCAACAAGTAAAAGCAGAACATTTTAGACCCACAGGTAAATTACATCCCTTGAATATTCCCGAATGGAAATGAGAGAGTATAGGGATGGATTTCATCATAGGTTTACCTAAGACCAGAGGAGGACACGATGGTATATGGGTGATCATAGACCGATTGACTAAATCCGCACACTTCATACCAATAAAAAGTCGATGGTCTGTGGATATTCTAGCAGCATTATACATGAAATAAATTGTCAAATTACATGGTGTCCCTGTCACTATTATATCTGATAGAGATCCTCGATTCACATCATAATTCTGGAAGGGCCTAAAACATTCACTAGGGACTAGATTGAATTTTAGCACAGCATTTCACCCACAAATTGATGGTCAGACTGAAAGAACAAATCAGGTTGTAGAAGATATACTCAAGGCTTGTGCTATTGATTTTGGAGGAAGTTGGCATGATCACTTGCCTCTGGTAGAATTTGCATACAACAATAGTTATCAGGCCAGCATACAGATGGCGCCCTTTGAAGCTTTATATGAAAAAAGCTGTAGATCTCTAATATGTTGGAACAAAATAAGGGAAAAGTAATTCCTAGGCCCCGACCTTATTAGGGATTCTACAGAGAAGATCAAGCTCATTCAAGAAAGAATGAAGATGGCGCAAGATAGGCAGAAATCTTATGCTGACAATCGAAGATGCGACTTGGAATTTCAGGTGGGAGATCATGTATATCTGAAAGTTTCTCCAGGCCGTGGTATTTGAAGATTTGGCATTAAAGGAAAGCTAACTCCAAGGTTCATTGGCCCATTTGAAATTCTCGAAAGGGTCGGTGAAGTGGTTTATAGACTGACTTTACCTCCACAAATAGTAGGAGTTCACGACGTATTTCACGTCTCTATATTGAAGAAATATGTATATGATCCTCATCATGTCATTACTTATGATAATCTGGAGATCCAAAAGGACCTGACATACGAGTAGAAATCGGTCAGGATTCGGGAGCGAGAAGTGCGTCAGCTAAGGAATAAAACTATTCCTATGGTCCAAGTCCAATGGACAAAGCAATGGCCACATGAAGCAACATGGGAGACGGAAGAATCTATGCGTAGAAGATACCCAGAATTATTCCATTGTAAGTACACTCTCCATAAATCCATGAATTGAATTTGGGGACCAAATTCTTCTAAGTAGGGGAGGGCGTAGAGCCCCAAAATTTATCAGTAATTTCTGGATTATTTATAGAATTTTATAGAATTTATAAAAGGTAAATTAGATTAACAAATGAATTAATATCGAGATTATAAGGCCCAATTATGTTAAAAAATTAATCTAGGTTTAATAGTTAAAACCCAATAGGTTTAAGGACCAAGCCCATTAAGTTTGACCCATATTCTAGAAGGTTATTTAGCCTATTCACGAATTTTAAGGATAAATATCATTTTTTGGATAAACAAATAAAAGAGTTTGAATTTTATTAAATTCTGCGCACATGGAATGTAGCGATCTATCGTGCGACCGCCACAGTCATGTAACGCGCCTACCTTCGACCGTTACGCTCTGTTAGTTCTGTGAAGTAAAGAAAGAGCAAAAAGATTAGATTTTTGCCAGTCTATCTCTTAGGGATCGAGATGGGAAGACTAGTAGAGGTGTTAAGGACTCTTAGAAGCCGATCTAAGCTTTAACAAGGACTCTAGAATCGATCTAATCCTCAAACCCTAGCCAAAACTCTATAAATAGAACCCAATTCTGAACTGAGCGACCCTTACTTTTGGCTCGTGAAGAAACAAGGTAAGCAGATAGAATCTCGGGTAAGTCCTTTGGAACTTTTTGTTTCTAATACTAAGGTTTGACAACTCTCAAAATTTCATGTTAGGAGGTCGAGTATCCAAGGAGTTGGGATCTTCCAAAGTTGCTGGTTTCTGTTGAACCCCGTGCACAACCGTGTTTTAAAGAATTTTGTTGATGAACTAAATACCATGTGACTGCCCTCCATGTAAACAATTTGTATATGTTGTTGTGGATTTGAAAAGAACTAAGCAAACTCCATCTTGTATGAATGGACTAGTGTATGTCACGGCCAACAAATTTGATGAATTTAACTGACATGTAATTTGATATGCTTACAGGAGCTAGTGAGAAAGAAAAGTCTCCAACTGAACTGGGTGAAACTCTTCTAACTCTACCCTATGTGATTCACTTAATGGTTGTGAAGCAAGATCTTAACTGTGAAATTAATTGAATAATGAGAGATAGACTTCAATGTTTTGAAATTGAGTGATATGGAAGACTAACTTCGAGTATGCAATGTGACAGGTGTGTCGAACAAGCATTGAATATAAAGACCAATTGGAAACCTTCCAATTGGATCTTCACATGCATATGGACCGACACAAGGATCTCATGTGTGAATTGAAGGGTAAGTTGCTTTGGTTGAATGGTAGGAGGAGGTTAATTGTGAGAAATGGATGGACATCTCTCAAGGTAATTCCCTAACTATCTCGAATTGGTATATCCATGATTTGGGGTACTTTATACCCATTTCTCTCGTGCATGCATTCATATTCAATGTTTCATTCTCTTTGAATCACCCCTATGCATGTTTTATTTAGTTTGCATTATGTCAGGAAAAGTGTCGACCCCGTGGGTCGACACTTTGTCCATGGGTCTAGTTTTCTTAGCCGGCCCACTTATGTCTTCGAACGTGGCGATAAAAAGTCGACCCCAAGGGTCGACCTTTTTATCACCAGGTTCTGTCTGGGTTCATTTTTCAGAACCCTGGACATAAGTGTTGACCCACAAGGTCGACACTTATTTCGGGACTTTTTGCCGTGGCTTGTTTCCATGCCACAGGTAGAAAGTGTCGACCCCAACGGTCGACACTTTATACGCTATGTTCTATTCGAGCCTTGTTCTGTTTTGCCCAATCGCGAGTGTCGACCTTAGAGGTCGACACTTTTCAGCGATCGGATAAATCGCCGGTTCGCGCGGCGACGGGTGCCCTAGCTCGATCCATCCTTTGTCTGCCTGATTGTGATTGGCCCTTGGAGGATAATGTCCTCCACGTGTCCCCTCCAACACATGTGGTATATATGTTATGTGATAGGGTTTCTTAAAATGATGAGAAAGCATCTAATGCCATATACGTTTTTGGGTTTTGCAGGGAGAAAGGAAGAAGAGGACGATGAAGTCCCGAGGTTAAATGACACCCAAGAGGGGGGGTGAATTGGGTGATAACAAATTTTTGTAAAATAAAACCAAGATAACGATTTCGAGAGGACACAAGAGGGCCGCAAGCAAAACAGACTATATCTCTCAAAAACAACCACTGTATAAACCCTTGGTACTCGGCGGAGTTAATAGATCCGTAGATTTACTCACGCAAACTGTTATCTTTTCGGCAAGAATGACCTTGTCGGTCCGAATCCAGCTTTTGATATACCGAAGGATTTAAGAGAAGATGATTAACACACAAGATCTAAAAGAAGCAGAAAGACTAGATCCACAAGTAATCACAGAAGGGGGAAAGAAGATAAGGTGCAAATCACGAGGAGACAGCAAATTTAAGGTGGTTCGGATGCCACAATGGCAACCTAGGTCCACCCCTCACCGACAGTGAGGAACCACACACTATCTTGTAGAGTGTTACAAGATCAACCACACACACACAAAAGCAATCAACCTTGACTGCACACACACACACACGGATCTATGAAGATCCTCACATACACACAGAAGATTCAAGATTACAATCAAAACACACGTGAAGCTGAGAATGATGTGAAATTGAAAGAACACAAGAACAAGAGATTGATTAAAGCTCCCCCTTAGTTGATGAAGGATTCTTTGGATGCAGCTTGAGGTCGACTTGATCCAGGCTTGATCTTCTTCAGATATAGCTTGATCTTCACTCTAGAAAGGAGGAAGAAGGATGAAGAAATCTTCTCGGAACACTGTTCACGTCTACAGTGCAAGCTTCCTCCTTCTCACCTTTAGTAGCCTCCTTGATCCAGGCTTGTATATGTTTTATAGGCTCTAGAATGGTCCAAGGACTCCCACAGACCAGATCCACAATTTCTGGAGAGTTTGGTTGCTTTGGGATTAAACAATACCAAGAGGAGAGCCATTTCTCGAAGTGACAAAAAAGTCAACATTTGTTGGCAGCTCGAGGCTGGCGGTCGACCTACAGATCCCAGCGGTCAACCGCCATTGGCCGTCCTGTAGCCATTTGGCTGCTGGGAAAATAGGTCGACCGCTAGCTCCTGGCGGTCGACCGCCAGGTTCACAGATTCCCAGATTTCAGTTCTGTTATTTTAGGTCAACCGCCAAGGGTCCACAGGTCGACCGCCAATCTCCAATCCTACAAAAGTCAAGTGTTAGCTCACTTGAAGCTATCCATTTGTTCGATGATTGAAATGGGCTTGTGTTATAGTTAAGTACAAGTTGGTTTATACTCGAATAAACACATGGAACGATTCATTAACACACATTTGACATGGGGTGAAATTTGATGGTTTAAAGCATGAAGCTTCTCTTGAAAACAAGATACATGGGAGAGAAATGTCCTGGGTTTTGTTATCATCAAAATCACTCGGATATGTTCAACAATCTCCCCCTTTTTGATGATTACAAAAACTAGACATTAGATTTGCATTTTCACCAAAATGCCTTTGAAAGAGTTTTAGAAGTGTCGACAATCACATTTGAAATTCAGTTGAAATCCATCAAGTTGAAACATTTGAACTCACAATGTGAAGGCATTCAACACATCCATATCAACGCAACATTTCACTTCCAACACAAGCACGTCAACAAATCCATACCAGTCATTCAATACTTATTTGCCATATTGACAGGAAGTGAGATAGGAGAGAGCCAATCTTGTGAATTCAAGGAGTGCATTCTTCCATTCATTCTCATTAGATCCATACAGGGTACACGGAATGCAAAAGGTGAAAGAGGGAATGCAACCACTAAATGCAAACCACTAATGCAATATAACCAAATAACCAAATGCAATACAACGTGCTCAACCTAAAATGCAAACGACAAACATGCATGCAAGTAGGCACACACACACACACACACACACATAGCATATATATATGAGCCTAATAGCCTACTTCTCCCCCTTTGACATCAGCAAAAAGGAGAGGCATGGGATACAAAAAGTGGACAAAAGTAACACTAGAGACCCAAGAATAGCTACACAGCAAGGTGATCCTCAGTGTCCTCTCCATGAACACCATCTGGTGGACCATCACCATGGGGGGAACCAGCAGGAGCAGGAGCAGGAGGAGGAGGAAGACGATCCTCAAGGCCATGGAGAAGGTCATCATAATGACGGAGCTGGTTACGGATGGAAAGAAGGGTATGGTTGGTGAGGCGAAAGGCCTCACGGTTATCTTCATGGCTGGCAAAGAGAGTGGCCATGTGGATAGAGATATCATCCAGATCATGAGTGAAGGTGTCCATTCGTCCAGTCATGGTATCCATAAAAGTATCCAAGCCCCCAAGGGAGGAGTCAAGCCGAGTTTCCATGCCTAAAAGACGCCTGTCAAGAGCCTCATAGTCCCCCCAAGTGGAATGCCCAGCACCCTGAGTGGAAGACTCCCCATGAAAGTACTGCGGTGGAGGAGGGAGAGCCGCGGGAGGAGGCACATCTTCAGGCGGGACTGGTGCAAGTGCATTGTGGTTATCTTACTGTGGGTCCGGTTCTTGTTCGTCTTCACTAACATTCTCTTCCCCATAAACTGGGACAGCACGACGAATTGTGCAATCTGCCGCACGGTAATATCCCATATCTGAGAAAAGCTTATGCTCATTATAAATGTCATCATGGCGGACCAGAACAAACTACTCATCCTCCAATGGGACCCCAATAGAAGTGAACACTCCAGTGAGTTGAGAAGCATAAGGCAGGGACCGCCGTAAATGTGTTCGACATCGACTTATCAGTTGAGTCATGAGCCAACCCATATTAATTAAGTCACCATTCATAACATGATAGAACAGGAATCGGTGCACTTCCGTCACTTCATCTCGGGTGCCATTCTTGGGATAAATAAGTGTAGTAAACATATGATGCAGAACCCGTTGCAAGGCGGGAAAGTGGTTGGCATTGAGCTCAATGAGGTCACTCATACCACGCACAAAATCACAACTCGTCATGGCAATGAAACTTGCCTCAACCTCACCATGCCCAAAATTCATGTCTGCACCATGTGAAGAGACTCCCAGGGCACGATTGAATAATTCTGAATTAATTCAAATCTCAATGCCCTTAACCATGGTGTATAATCTTCCATCTCTGTCAACCAAATTTCCATAGAACTGTTGTACCAGATAGGGATAAAACCGGTTGTATCTAGTGACAAAGTCAATCCACCCCGGTTGCATTGAAAAAACTGTATAAATGTCGGGCAGGATTTCATTCAACTCTTGAAAATCGACAAGACGAGGGTCGATGATAGACCTGGGAGGTAACCTGCATGCGGGAGCTTGTGGTGGAGGTGCGGCCGGAGCTTCACGTCTCCGAGCACTAGGTTCCCCTTGGAGAAGATGCCGAGCACTCCGTCTAGGTGCCATTTTAGACTAAGAAACCCGCTGAAGAGAAGATCCTCTTGAGAGGTAGGACCTCTACCTTGGGATGAAGAGAGAGACACCGGGGAGGACTGTGAATGTCACGCCCCGAGCGTGGAAGATACACGGAGACGCGTGACGAGTTTATATCGATCATGTCAATCAGAGCGTTAATGTATTTAACACATAGACAGAGTGCGCAAAAGTAGAGATAACCCAATCCTTTATTCCATCATAACCTTAAAGGTACTTCTATTACAATCCATTTAATGAAAGTACTAAGACTCAATAAAAAGAAAAGTACAATGGTTGACTTAAGAAATTTTAAAAGATAGGACTAGTAGACGCTTGGATAAACAGAGAGCTCTAATCTCTTCACTCTTGACCTTCCCCATCTGAGTGAGTCTCGTCATCGGACTTACCTGAAAGGTAGGGAAAAATACTGAATGAGCAAACGCTAAGTAGGAATTATATCTCAAGAACTAGCAATTGGTTTAAGTAATTACATGTTTCATGAATGCAATAAAGCTATGCATGTTTGCGTAAAACGACAAGAGAGAGAGAGAGTATAACAAGAGGTAATCGAGTAAACTAGCATGTCTTTCAAGAACTTATATCAATGAATGTCAAGATATTCAAGCAAGTATATTCATCATGTCATGTCGGGAACTGGCTATCACGTTTCAAGCAAGTATATAAATACCCTTTTTTGGGCCACGCAAGTCATGTCATGTCAAGTACGAGATTTGTGGAATGTCTTAATCAAGCTAGTCATGCACTTCGGTACAATGCCATACCGTGATCATTACAACTCCCATGGGCACTAGTACTTTTGGGTGCTCCTCCCAGGACCTGATCGGGCCCTATATGCACAGGCATTGGTCATGTATTTTTGACATCCACTAAAGTATAGCCAATATGGAGTTTCAAGGAACAAACTTGTATAACTTTAAGGTAGATAGCATTTCAAGGATTTGAACACGTAGTATCATGACGATAGTAACGGTATAATCACGATTACCGATAAAACTAGGTGGAATTGGTTCCCTATCTTGGGCGCCATGACAATAAGAGTAAGCGCCCACATGAAGATGGTCGCTCGTTCTTAAGCTAGATAGAATTGAGGTTCACAAGTATGGCACCTAATCACAAGGTCACTGATGGCATGGTTTCCCATTCCATTAATTCATGGATATTCTCATGACATCATCATCATGAATGTCATAAGGGCCGGTTTTACCATATTTCTTTAGAGTGACATGGCAATCAAGTAGTATCATGGGTTTTTATGGTACAACCAGCTCGGCTGCTTTGAGGGAATCCAAAGCGTGCGGAGTCTTACGGAAGCCTCTATGATAAAGTCACCGGTCCGGAGCAACGGAATGTCCCGCGGAGAGTTCATCTATCACCGAGAATTTGGGGCAATCGATAAAATGTCGATAAACGTGGGACTATACTCACGGATTGGAATATAGTGCCATATATATATATATATATATATATATATATATATATATATATATATATATATATATATATATATATATATATAAGTATATAAATCCACGGTTCACAGGAAAAACATAGGAAAATAACAAGACAGGAAATTGGCGCCTTAGCCAAAGTCTTCATTTAAAGAATTGACGCCCTTGGCTGGGTCGTCATTTCAATATTTGATGACTTCCATAACAGTCGTCCAATTCATATTTCTGTTTACTGAAAATAACTAAATTTCAGTATTTTAAGGAATTGGCGACTTCCATTAAGTCTTCTATTTTGTAAATAGCGCCCTCGTCAGGGGCGTTATATATACAAGAAACGACATGGTATGCGTCGTTAATTCTCCTTTTTACAGAATTTGCTATGAATAATAGCAATTTTCCAATAAATATTTTGATGGCAACATGTATATGGACAGGTCAAGAAAAATAGCAGGATTCTAGACATATGATCATGCATTAGATCAGCTTACTGTTTAGATAGGTATTAAAATTTTAACATGTGTATTTATTAAATCAATCGAAATTGACGACCGTTCTCCCGGGCGTCAGAAATAAAAATGGCGCCCTTGTAAGGGTCACCTCTTTCAAAAATTTTCTAGAACTCCGTGAAAACTACATGCATGAACTAATATATATTAATATAATGATTCATGATAGTTTGGGCTACGAAATCTTGAGATAACCTACCTTGTGGGTTGACTTGGTTTGGCAGACGTGAAGAGTTGAAGAAAATACGATACTCTGTTTTAAACAGAGTTTTCGGAAGTAGATATAGCAGCAACCCCTTCAGAAACTCCACCAGGAGAGGAAGATGATGAAGAAAATCCTTGGAACGATGATGCTGCAGAACTGCTATGTTCTTCGTATACTGATCAACCGTTGGTTCTGACTGAAGCAGCAGCAGCTCCTTCTTGTTTTAGACAACCTGCAGAAGAAAGATGAAGAACCATCAATGTTCTTCACGTTTGCTTCAATCAAGTTGAATAGAAGGAAGATGGAATCCCCACCACAGAGGAAGAAGAAGAACTTCCTTATGTTCTTCACGCTCGGAACAGAGTTTTTGACGAAGAAAAAAGCCCTCAAGTTGGCTCGATGGGAGGGGTATTTATAGGGTTCTGGAGACCCTATAGGGTTGGAGTTCGATTGGAAACTAAAACTTACCCATCAGAGTCCTTATCAAATTTATACATCACACGTATGGATCCTTTCCCCAGCTAGCATCACTGTTCGAACCAAATAGCAACTTCTATAAATGACGCCTCAGGTTGGGGCGTTATTTTCAAAAATGACGCCTGTCAAAGGGGCCTTAAATTTATAAAATGACGCCCTCTAAGGGGGCGTTAATTTCTATTGCCTTTATTTGCTTAACGTAGAGATACAGTTGCCCTATTAATATATAAAAAATGACGCCACTTCTTGTGGGTGTCACTTCTTAATATGACGCCTTGGAAGGAGGCGTCTCGTTTTAAATTGGCGTCTGCATGGGGGTCTTTATTTAAATAACGACCTAGATAGAGGCGTTATTTATTTTTGGCTCATTTTTGATATGTAAATGGGTGAAAATTATATATATATAGTATATAACTTGATTATTTCATTTTTGAATACTTTTATTCTTGATTATTTATCCGGGGTCTTACACCCTCCCCCACTTAAAAGAATTTGGTCCCCAAATTCAATCGTATATAAACATGGAGAGTGTAAAGTACATACCCTTTAGAATAATTTTGGGAATCGTTTCCTCATAGATTCCTAGGTCTCCCATGTGGCTTCGTGTTCTGAGCATTTACTCCATTGCACCTTAACCATGGGAATAACTTTGTTCCTTAGTGTTCGTACCTCGCGATCGAGGATCTTCATGGGCTTTTGTTCATAAGTAAGATCCTTTTGAATCACCAGATCTCCGTGATCAATGATATGTGACGGATCGTGCACATATTTCTTCAACATAGATACGTGTAACACATTATGAACTTCGGACAATTGAGGTGGTAATGCGACGCGGTAAGCAACCTCGCCAACTCTTTCTAGTATCTCAAAAGGTCAGATAAACCTTGGTGTCAGCTTACCCTTAACACCAAATCTCCTTATTCCACGTCCAGGTGATATCTTGAGAAATACGTGATCTCTGACCTGGAATTCGAGATCTCTTCTTCTTGTGTCAGCATAATCCTTCTGTCTAGACTGAGCAACTTGAAGTCTTTCTCTAATCAACTGAATCTTTTCAGTGGTATCCCTTACCATGTCTGGACCTAATAGTTGTTTCTCGCCAACTTCGTCCCAACATACGGGTGATCGGCAACTCCTTCCGTATAAGGCTTCGAAAGGTGCCATTTGTATACTTGCCTGGTAGCTATTATTGTATGCAAATTCAACCAAAGGCAAGTGATCATGCCAGTTTCCACCAAAATCAATGATGCAAGCTCTGAGCATATCTTCAACTACCTGATTGGTTCTCTCGGTTTGACCATCCATTTGAGGATGAAAAGCTGTACTAAAGTTAAGTCTCGTCCCTAGCGAATGTTGTAGACCCTTCCAAAAGTGAGAAGTAAAACGGGGGTCTCTGTCAGACACGATTGAGACAGGTACTCCATGTAACCTGACTATCTCCTTAGTGTATAATGCAGCAAGAACATCAACTGACCATCGGCTCTTGATTGGCAAGAAGTGTGCCGATTTGGTCAATCGGTCGATGACAACCCATATTCTGTCATGTCCTCCCTTTGATTTAGGAAGACCCATAATGAAGTCCATACCGATTTCCTCCCACTTCTATTTGGGAATATCTAGAGGATGTAGCTTACCGGCAGGCTTTTGGTGTTCGGCCTTGACTTGTTGGCATGTGAGATAGCGAGACATAAAGTCTGCTACTTCTCTTTTCATATTGGGCCACCAAAAGGTCCTTTTCAAATCTTGGAACATCTTAGTTGATCCTGGATGAATCGTGTACCTTGATCTGTGAGCTTCATCTAAGATTTTCTTCTTTAGCTCTGGGCAATTCGGTATACATGTTCTATTCCTGAACATCAATCTTCCATTCGAGACTATTTTGAAATCAGTTTGTTCTTCTACTTTGTCTTTGATTTCCACTAGTACTGGGTCACTATCTTGAAGTCCTTGTATTTCGGATAGCAAGTCTGGCTGTATGCTCATATGGGATAATGTGACACACCTACTGTCCTTGTCCATGCATATATTAAGCTTAAAGAATTGTTCTAGCAACTTCCACTCCTGAATCATACAATTGGCTAATAGTGCTCTCAGCTTTCGACTGAGGGCATCGGCTACAGGATTACCCTTTCCAGGATGATATTGTATAGTGAAGTCGAAGTCCTTGAGATATTCTAACCAACGTCTTTGCCTCATATTCAATTCCTTCTGAGAGAAGAGATACTTAAGACTTTTATGGTCAGAGTATACAATAAACTGTACTCCGTATAGATAATGTCTCCATATCTTCAGTGCAAACACTACCACGGCCAATTCTAAGTCATGAACTGGGTAGTTCTCCTCGTGCTTCTTCAATTGGCGAGAAGAGTAGGCTATAACTTTCCCTTGTTGCATTAAAACACATCCGAGGCCAATGCCAGATGCATCAATGTATACTTTGAATCTCTCGCCTTCAATTGGTAAAGCTAAAACCGGGGCTGTAGTTAGGTGATCCTTGAGAGCTTGGAAGCTTCTTTCACATTCCTCACTCCATTCATAACGGATCTCCTTACGAGTTAGCCTAGTGAGTGGTACGGTGATCTTGGAGAAATCCTTGATGAATCGCCGATAGTAGCCCACAAGACCCAAGAAACTACGGATCTCGCTAGCATTGGTCGGTCTTTCCCAATCCTTTACAGCTTCAAACTTCGATGGATCTACGGATAAACCATCTTTTGATATAACATGTCCCAAGAAAGATACTTCTTCTAACCAGAATTCACATTTACTGAGCTTTGCATATAACTGATTCATCCTCAATATTTGTAATGCGATCCTCAAATGCTCCTCGTGCTCTTCCTTGGTCTTTGAATAGATCAGTATATCATCAATGAAAACCACTATGAACTGGTCTAGATGAGGCCTGAATATACTATTCATCAACTGCATAAAGGTAGCAGGGGCATTTGTCAGTCCAAAAGGTATTACAACAAACTCATAGTGCCCATACCTGCTTCTGAATGCGGTCTTATAAATGTCCTCATCTTTGATCCTTAGTTGGTGATATCCCGACCTGAGATCAATCTTCGAAAAATACATGGATCCAGATATTTGATCAAATAACTCATCGATTTTCGGCAGTGGATACTTGTTCTTGATAGTGAGATGATTCAACTGTCGATAGTCGATGCATAACCTCATGGATCCATCTTTCTTCTTTACAAATAGCACAGGTGCTCCCCACGGAGAAGTGCTTGGTCTAATAAATCCCATCTTGAAAAGTTCCATCAATTGCTCCTTCAGCTCCTTGAGTTCGACAGGGGACATCCTATATGGTGCCTTAGAAACTGGTCCAGCACTAGGGACCAAGTCGATGGTGAAGGCCACTTCTCTTTGTGGGGGTAATCCAGGCAAATCTTTCGGAAACACGTCCGAAAATTCTTGCACAACTGGGATGTCTTCTAGCTTAGTCTCCTTAGTCTCCTTAATGGTGACAAAGGATGTCTTCTAGCTTAGTCTCCTTAGTCTCCTTAATGGTGACAAACGCAAGGAAAGATACACATCCTTTCCTTATTTGCTTGCTAGCTCGGAGAGCCGAAATAAGAGGTGACTTGCTCCGACTCTGTGGACAAGTATATGCTAATTCCGGGAAGTCTTTGAAAGTAACTTTGCTGTTACGGTAATCCACAGTTGCCTGATACCTAGATAACCAGTCTACTCCCAATATGACATCATATTCCATTAGGTCTAAACATATGAGGTCGATAGGAAGATTTCTTCCTTTTACCAAGACTTCACAGTTTTGATAATGGTGAGTAATATCGGTTTTGTTTCCGAGAGAAGTAGATAAAAATATTTTCATCCATTCCAGTTCCATGGGTAATGGATCAGCAAACTTCTTGGAAATAAAAGAATGTGATGCACCCGTATCAAATAAGACATGTGCAGACTTGGAACAAACTTTCAGTGTACCTTCTACTAGTCCGCCTTCGTCTTGTTCCGCCTCCTTAATAGCTTGGAGACGAGCATTCTTTGTCACCGGGTGCTTTCCGTCACCGGCTTGATCATTGAGTAGGGGGCAGTCGGGAATCCAGTGATCACGGCTCCCACAACGGAGACACGCTCCAAGTTTCCTCCAACATTCTTCGGCCTTGTGTCCGGCCTTGTGTCTGGCCTTGTCATAGTGTCTACACACTACTTTAGAAGGTGTGGTGGTGATGGAGAATGGCTTCTTAATCTTTTTGACTTTCTTCTCCTGAGAAGACTCTCCTCTGTTACTTGGCCTTTTCTTGAAATTGGGTTTGAAAGTGCCGGAGCTGGTAACATGCTCCTTCTTGTCTCTCCCACGGATCCTATCAGATAGTTCCGTGGCATCCTCAAGTAACTGAGCTCGGCGTACCATTTCTGAATAGACCTGTATGTCCATCAGCGCCAGCTGAGTGTTAAACTGGGGCCTGAGCCCGTTTAGAAACCTTCTAGCTTTCATCTTCTCAGTGCTAACTAAGTGTTTAGCGTACCGAGATAGCCTTGAGAACTGCGCCTCATACTCGGCCACCGATAATCATCGCTGCTTAAGTGCGGCAAACTCGGCGGCTTTCTTTTCTTGAACTCGATCTGAGAAATACTTATTGTTGAAGTTTTCAACAAACTCTTCCCAAGTAACCTGGTCTTTGTCTAAGGTAGCTGCAACCGACTCCCACCAATAGCGGGCGTCCCTTTCCAATTGAAACGTTGCTAACAAGACCTTCTCTTGGTCCGTGCATTGCATAACTCGAAAGATACGTTCGGTCTCCCGGATCCAGTGCTCGGCGTCATCCGGATCAGTGGATCCCATGAACTTAGGAGGGTTCATGTTCCTGAAGCTTTGGTGGAGATTTCCTACTCCACGAAGTGCACCTCCTTGTGCCACTTGTTGAAGTGCCTGGGTCATGCCTTGCAGAGTGCGTTGCATGTTGCGCCACTGGGCACGTTCGGCAGCCATTGTCCTACAATTACAATAACTATATTAATATGTGATAATGTTTAAAGGTTTAACTTAACCATTGGTTCTACCCAATCTCACCTGTTAAAGGTTTAAACCTATCGTTGGACTTGGGTTTCCTAGGAATTGAATATCCTAGGCTCTGATACCACAAAAACTGTCACGCTCCGAGCGCGGAAGATACCCGGAGACGCGTGACGAGTTTATATCGATCATGTCAATCAGAGTGTTAATGTATTTAACACATAGACAGAGTGCACAAAAGTAGAGATAACCCAATCCTTTATTCCATCATAACCTTAAAGGTACTTCTATTACAATCCATTTAATGAAAGTACTAAGACTCAATAAAAAGAAAAGTATAATGGTTGACTTAAGAAATTTTGAAAGATAGGACTAGTAGATGCTTGGATAAATAGAGAGCTCTAATCTCTTCACTCTTGACCTTCCCCATCTGAGTGAGTCTCGTCATCGGACTTACCTGAAAGGTAGGGAAAAACACTGAATGAGCGAACGCTCAGTAGGAATTATATCTCAAGAACTAGCAATTTGTTTAAGTAATTACATGTTTCATGAATGCAATAAAGCTATGCATGTTTGCGTAAAACGACAAGAGAGAGAGAGTATAACAAGAGGTAATCGAGTAAACTAGCATGTCTTTCAAGAACTTATATCAATGAATGTCAAGATATTCAAGCAAGTATATTCATCATGTCATGTCGGGAATTTGCTATCACGTTTCAAGCAAGTATATAAATACCCTTTTTCGGGCCACGCAAGTCATGTCATGTCAAGTACGAGATTTGTGGAATGTCTTAATCAAGCTAGTCATGCACTTCGGTACAATGCCATACCGTGATCATTACAACTCCCATGGGCACTATTACTTTCGGGTGCTCCTCCTAGGACCTGATCGGGCCCTATATGCACAGGCATTGGTCATGTATTTTTGACATCCACTAAAGTATAGCCAATATGGAGTTTCAAGGAACAAACTTGTATAACTTTAAGGTAGATAGCATTTCAAGGATTTGAACACGTAGTATCATGACGATAGTAACGGTATAATCACGATTACCGATAAAACTAGGTGGAATTGGTTCCCTATCTTGGGCGCCATGACAATAAGAGTAAGCGCCCACATGAAGATGGTCGCTCGTTCTTAAGCTAGATAGAATTGAGGTCCACAAGTATGGCACCTAATCACAAGGTCACTGATGGCATGGTTTCCCATTCCATTAATTCATGGATATTCTCATGACATCATCATCATGAATGTCATAAGGGCCGGTTTTACCATGTTTCTTTAGAGTGACATGGCAATCAAGTAGTATCATGGGTTTTTATGGTACAACCAGCTCGGCTGCTTTGAGGGAATCCAAAGCGTGCGGAGTCTTACGGAAGCCTCTATGATAAAGTCACCGGTCCGGAGCAACGGAATGTCCCGCGGAGAGTTCATCTATCACCGAGAATTTGGGGCAATCGATAAAATGTCGATAAACGTGGGACTATACTCACGGATTGGAATATAGTGCCATATATATATATATATATATATATATATATATAAGTATATAAATCCACGGTTCACAGGAAAAACATAGGAAAATAACAAGACAGGAAATTGGCGCCTTAGCCAAAGTCTTCATTTAAAGAATTGACGCCCTTGGCTGGGTCGTCATTTCAATATTTGACGACTTCCAGAACAGTCGTCCAATTCATATTTTTGTTTATTAAAAATAACTAAATTTTAGTATTTTAAGGAATTGGCGACTTCCATTAAGTCTTCTATTTTGTAAATAGCGCCCTCGTAAGGGGCGTTATATATACAAGAAACGACATGGTATGCGTCGTTAATTCTCCTTTTTACCGAATTTACTACGAATAATAGCAATTTTCCAATAAATATTTTGATGGCAACATGTATATGGACAGGTCAAGAAAAATAGCAGGATTCTAGACATATGATCATGCATTAGATCAGCTTACTGTTTAGATAGGTATTAAATTTTTAACATGTGTATTTATTAAATCAATCGAAATTGACGACCGTTCTCCCGGGCGTCAGAAATAAAAATGGCACCCTTGTAAGGGTCGCCTCTTTCAAAAATTTTCCAGAACTCCGTGAAAACTACATGCATGAACTAATATATATTAATATCATGATTCATGATAGTTTGGGCTACGAAATCTTGAGATAACCTACATTGTGGGTTGACTTGGTTTGGCAGACGTGAAGAGTTGAAGAAAAAACGATACTCTGTTTTAAACAGAGTTTCCGGAAGTAGATATACCAGCAACCCCTTCAGAAACTCCACCAGGAGAGGAAGATGATGAAGAAAATCCTTGGAATGATGATGCTGAAGAACCGCTATCTTCTTCGTATACTGATCAACCGTTGGTTCTGACTGAAGCAGCATCAGCTCCTTCTTGTTGCAGACAACCTGCAGAAGAAAGATGAAGAACCATCAATGTTCTTCATGTTTGCTTCAATCAAGTTGAATAGAAGGAAGATGGAATCCCCACCACAGAGGAAGAAGAAGAACTTCCTTATGTTCTTCACGCTCGGAACAGAGTTTTTGACGAAGAAAAGAGCCCTCAAGTTGGCTCGATGGGAGGGGTATTTATAGGGTTCTGGAGACCCTATAGGGTTGTAGTTCGATTGGGAACTAAAACTTACCCATTAGAGTCCTTATCAAATTTAAACATCACATGTATGGATCCTTTCCCCAGCTAGCATCCCTGTTCGAACCAAACAGCAACTTCTGTAAATGACGCCTCAGGTTGGGGCGTTATTTTTAAAAATGACACCTGTCAAAGGGGCCTTAAATTTATAAAATGACGCCCTCTAAGGGGGCGTTAATTTCTATTGCCTTTATTTGCTTAACGTAGAGATATGGTTGCCCTATTAATATATAAAAAACAACGCCACTTCTTGTGGGCGTCACTTCTTAATATGACGCCTTGGAAGGAGGCGTCTCTTTTTAAATTGGAGTCTGCTTGGGGGTCTTTATTTAAATAACGACCTAGATAGAGGCGTTATTTATTTTTGGCTCATTTTTGATATGTAAATGGGTGAAAATTATATATATAGTATATAACTTGATTATTTCATTTTTGAATACTTTTATTCTTGATTATTTATCCAGGGTCTTACAGTGAACACCTTCTTCACGCTCTGGAACTCAGGGAAGGGTGACACAAGAGCACGAACGCCGGCGACGAGTTGTTCCGAAGTGGAGATAAATTGGCCGGATCGTGGTGGGAGAAAGGAGATGAGGGGTTTTGAGGGCTTAGATGGTGGGAGAAAGGTGTGCTAGGTTTAGGGTGGAGTAAGGGAGAGAGAGTGGAAGGCAATAGAATGAGAAATGGGGAGGAAACCCCCTTTTATTGGGGTTAGGACGCGGTTGAACTGGGCCGGTTCGCCGCTGGCGGTCGACCGGCATGAAGCTAGCGGTCGACTGTTGGGGTATAGAAGCCCCAATGTGGACCCCGAGAAGAAAAGGGTTGAGCCAGTGATCCCCAGAGATAGAAACGGGCTCTATGACCCTGAGGACTCCCCCATTTTCACAGAACACATTTTTTTCCTTTTTTTTCTTTTTTTTAAAAATCTTTTCTTCTCTTGTGCTAAGCCACGAAAGATGTCAAGCAAGAGTCGACTATGGAAACCCTTGAATGGAGACTGCCAAGAGCACTAGATCACTAGTCCACATTTATTTATCAAGGAATATTCAGTTTTAGGAAAATGTCAAGGAGAAAGTGTATATAAATATAAGTACAGGCACACATGCTAGGTATAGTCATGCACAATAGAAATGAACCACACACAATGCATGCATCTCACATAATCTACCCAACGAAAAAGAAACAACCTAGTGCAGACCTAAGTACGTATGCCCTCACCCATGCACATGCCAAGTTATCTCCTAATTTTATTGAATTGATCCTGATTTAGGGGTTTTGTGAAGATGTCAGCCAGTTGGTTAAGTGTGTCAATGAACTTGAACTCAAAAACCCCTTTACCTTCATGATCTCTCAGAAAATGATGCTGAATGTAAATGTGTTTGGTTCTGGAGTGTTAAATAGGGTTTTTAGATAGACTAATTGCACTCGTATTATCACAGAAGATCGGCACACAATCCACTTCAACATTCAAATCAAGCAATTGATTTTTGATCCAAAGTACTTGGGCTCCACAACTTCCGACGGCTACATATTCAGCCTCGGCCATTGAGAGAGCTACTGAATGTTGTTTCTTGGAGGCCCATGAGACGAGGCACCCACCGAGAAACTGACAGTACTCACTTGTACTTTTACGATCGATAATGCATCCTGCATAATCCGCATCGGTATAAGCAATTAAATCAAATGAACTACCAATGGGAAACCACAAGCCAAAATCTACAGTGCCAATAAGGTATCTAAAAATGCGTTTGACAGCTGATAAGTGAGATTCTTTAGGGCATAACTGGAAACGGGCACAGAGACATATACTGAATTGAATGTCAGGACGGCAAGCTGTAAGGTACAGTAGTCATCTGATCATACCTCGAAAGAATGTAGAGTCTACTGTTTTACCATTTTCATCCTTATCCAGCTTTGTGGTAGTGGCCATGGGAGTTGATATGGGTTTTGCTTCCGTCATCCCATATTTCTTCAGCAGTTCCATAGTATATTTGGCTTGATTGATGAAAACTCCTTCTGAAGTTTGTTTCACCTGCAATCCAAGAAAGAAATTCAGCTCCCCCATTAAGCTCATCTCGAATTCTCCTTGCATAGTCTTTGCAAATTCCTCGCATAAGGCATTATCAAAAGCTCCAAAAATAATGTCATCCACATACACTTGAACCACTAAAATATCCTTACCTGATTTCCTTGTGAAAAGTGTTTGATCAACCTTACCTCTCTTGATCCCACTTTCAGCGAGAAAAGAAGTAAGCCGTTCATACCATGCCCTTGGTGCTTGTTTTAATCCGTACAAGGCCTTTTGGAGCTTGTACACGTGTCGTGGATGTTTGGAATCTTCAAAGCCAGGCGGCTGCTCTACAAAGACATCCTCCTTGATATAGCCGTTAAGAAATGCAGATTTAACATCCATTTGAAATAGTTTAAAGTTCAAAGAGCAAGCGTAGGACAGTAAGATCCAGACTGCTTCAAGTCTAGCAACCGGTGCAAAGGACTCATCAAAATCAATTCCCATCTCCTGGCTATACCCCTTGGCCACAAGCTGAGCCTTATTCCTCACAATCAATCCCGCATCATTTAGCTTGTTTCTGAAAACCCAACGAGTTCCAATAGTAGGATGGTTCTTAGGACGCGGCACGAGAGTCCACACCTCGTTTCTTTCAAACTGATGCAGCTCTTCATGCATCGCCTGAATCTAGGATTCATCTTGAAGAGCTTCAGGAATGTCCTTGGGCTCTACTTGTGAAAGTAAGGCCATCAGGTCCTCCTGTTCAACCTGCCTTAGTGAGGACCTAGTTTTCACCCCATCCTCCAAATTACCTATGATGTTCGCAGTTGGATGATCCTTTAGAAGTGTGGAGGAGCTGGGCAGATCAGGATGCTACACTTGTGGTTCTTACAGTGTCTCAATTGTAGGATCCTCATCTTCCTCATTTTTGCTTGAGGTTGCCTCCAATGGCTCATCCTTGGCTTTAACATTTGATGAGTTCTTAGGGTCTTCATCTGCATCCAAGATGGAAGAAATTTGATTTGTGAGTTTTGACTTGGATTAATCAAAAATAACATGAGGACTTTCTTCAACAACTAAAGTCCTTTTATTGAATAATCTGTAAGCTCTAGAATTGAGTGCATAACCTAGAAAAATTCCTTTATCACTCTTTTCATCAAACTTACCCAGATTGGACTTACCATTGTTCAAGATATAGCAAGGGCATCCAAAGAGTTTAAGATAAGAGATGTTTGGCTTCTTACCCTTGTAGAGCTCATATGGAGTTTTCTTCAAAATGGGCCTTACCATTGCCCTGTTGATGATGTAGCATGCTGTACTTACCGCTTCAGCCCAAAAATACTTGGGTAGGGAATTCTCACTGAGCATGGTCCGGGCCATGTCTATCAACGTTCTATTCTTTCTCTCTACTACTCCATTCTGCTGGGGCGTCCTCGGTGATGAAAAATTGTGTGTGTACCCCTGCTCTTCACAGAACATGCTGAATTCATGATTTTCAAATTCACCACCATGATCACTCTGGATTGTGGTGATGAGGTAACCCTTTTCATTCTGAATTTTTCTGCAAAACACTTGAAACTCCGTCACGGCATCACTTTTATTAGCTAAAAATAGCACCCATGTGAATCTGGAGAAATCATCAACAATCACAAAGCCATAGGATTTTCCTCCTAGGCTAGATGTTCTAGTAGGTCCAAAAAGATCAAGATGCAACAGTTCCAATGGCCTAGCGGATGAAACAATATTTTTATTTTTGAATGAGATTCGTGTTTGCTTGCCTTTCGTGCAAGCTTCACAGATATTATCACTTTCAAATTTTAATTTGGGCAGACCTATCACCAAGTCATGTCTAGACAACTTAGAGATCACTCCAAAACTAGCATGACCTAGTCTGCGGTGCCATAGCCATGCATTCTCATGGTTGTTAGCAACCAAACACACATTATCAACTGAAACATCATTAAGATCAATGGTGTACATATTGTTGCTCTTTTTACCAATGAATTTGATTTCATTTGAATTTTTGCACATGACAAAACAGTGAGTCAAATCAAAAACAATCTTAAAACCCTTATCACATAATTGACTTATGCTCAACAAATTATGATTCAAACCTATCACTAGAAGGACATTTTCAATCAGAGTCTCAGAATTCTTACCTATGTCTCCAACTCCGATTATTTTACCTTTGTCCTTCCTGCCAAAAGCAACTAAGCCTCCTTCCTTTTCTTGCAGCTTGGAGAACACATTCTTGTCCCCTATCATATGCCTTGAGCAACCGATGTCTAGATACCATTTGCTCCCCCTGGCTTCAAGACATATCTGCAAGAAGAAAAATTCTCATGCAATTGTTTTTGGTACCCAAGCTAGTTTGGGTCCGTTGGAGTTAGTCCAGTTCATGGTATATCTCCTCTTGGTCCAGAAAGCACGATTTCTTGGTGGGTTTTGTTTGAACCAACAACTTACAATAGCATGCCCAAATCTACCACAATGATAGCAATTGACAGGTGCAAAGTTTCCTTGAAACTGTCGTGATTTGGGTTGAAAATGCTTGAGTTCAGGCTTGGAAGATGACACATGGTTTTGACTTTTCTCATGGACAAGGGATGTGGTGATCTTATGCTCAAAAGGTTTTTTGTTTTGGGGAGTGTATCCGAGGCCTTCTCTTTGAAAATTGACTTTCACTCCCAACAAATTATTTAGGTTTTGCTTGCCCTGAACAAACTTAGATAACATGGACTGAAGATCATCCACTTCTTTTTCCAAGCTCACAGTTTTCTTTTCAAGTTCTGAGTTTGTGAATTTCAGAATTTGTTCTTCAATTTTCATTTTCTCACATGCTTTCTCCACTTCAATTACTTTGCAAGGTAGTTCTTCTTTGGCTTTATTACAGTCTGAAATTATTTGTAATAAGCTTTCTCTTTCTTCTGGGGCCTCAAACCATTCCTGTTCCAATTTTTTAAATTTGATAAAGATATCTTCATGTGATAAGTCATCAAACTTCTGTTTGAGAATTTTGTTTTCAGATCTGATCTTCTTGTATTTTGTGTACAATTTTTCATATTCAGATTCTCATTGTTCATTAGAAATGAAATCAGGGTCAGAGTTTACCTCCGTAGATTAATCCTCATGTGCCATGAGGCACAAGCTTTCCACAAGTTCTTAAATCTCTTCATCAGATGGTTCATCTTCATCGTCGCTCCATGTGACGACCATGGCTTTGGGTTTCTTGAAATTATCCTTCTTGAATTTCTTTTTCAGATCCGGACATTCACCTCTCATGTGCCCGGGCTTCTTGCATTCGTAGCATATGATGCTACTTGGCTTGATTGACTCGCCTTTGGTCTGTGTGGGCTTTCTTGGCCCTTTCCTAAAGTTTTCCTGAAAGTTTCTCTTCTTCCTTAGAAATCTTCTCACTTGGTGAGTTATCATTGCCAATTCTTCCTCTTCATTGCTTCTGCCACTTGATTCACTTTCTTGAAATTCATCATCGGAGTGATGAGCTTGCAGTCCAATGACCTTCTTATTTTTGATGTCTTCATCAACTGTCCTCTTAATATTTATCTCATAGGTCATGAGTGACCCTATGAGTTCATCCAAGGTGAGAGTAGACAGGTTCTTTGAGTCTTCAATTACCGTGGCCTTTGTGTGCCAAGCTGGCGATAGGGACCTTAACACTTTCCTTACAAGGTCAGAATTTGAGTACTCTTTCCCGAGACTCTTGAGACCATTCGTGATCTCTGTTAGCCTTGCAAATATTTCAGAGATGGTTTCTTCAGGTTTCATCTTAAAAAGCTCATAGTCAGTGACTAGGAGATTTGTCTTGGTCTCCTTGACTTGTGAAGTTCTCTCATATATGAGTCGCAGCTTGTCCCACATTTCCTTGGCCGAGCTATATGTAGAGACACGAGAGAATTCATTAGGGTGTATAGCACATTGCATGATATTCATGGCATTATAATTAGTGGTGCATTTCTTGATTTCCTCAGGTGTCCATTTATCTTCATCATCCCCTAGTTTATGAGGACCCTTGTCCACAACTCTCCAAACTTCGTACTCTTGAGATCTTAGAAAGACATGCATTCTATTTTTCTAGTACGAGTAGTTTGAACCGTCAAAGTAGGGAGGACGGTTGATGGAGTGGCCCTCGGGTATCATACCCTTGTTTGCCATTTAACCGGATCTTACTCTAGATTGTTAGATATGAAGGAGAAGAGCCTTAGCTCTGATACCAATTGAAGTCCCGAGGTTAAATGACACCCAAGAGGGGGGGTGAATTAGGTGATAATAAATTTTTGTAAAAGAAAACCAAGATAACGATTTCGAGAGGACACAAGAGGCCCGCAAGCAAAACAGACTATATCTCTCAAAAACAACCACTGTATAAACCCTTGGTACTCGGCGGAGTTAATAGATCCGTAGATTTACTCACGTAAACTATTATCTTTTCGGCAAGAATGACCTTGTTGGTCCGAATCCAGCTTTTGATATACCGAAGGATTTAAGAGAAGATGATTAACACACAAGATCTAAAAGAAGCAGAAAGACTAGATCCACAAGTAATCATAGAAGGGGGAAAGAAGATAAGGTGCAAACCACGAGGAGATATCAAATTTAAGGTGGTTCGGATGCCACAATGGCAACCTGCATCCACCCCTCACCGACAGTGAGGAACCACACACTATCTTGTAGAGTGTTACAAGATCAACCACACACACACAAAAGCAATCAACCTTGACTGCATACACACACACACACGGATCTGTGAAGATCCTCACACACACATAGAAGATTCAAGATTACAATCAAAACACACTTGAAGCTGAGAAGGATGTGAAATTGAAAGAACACAAGAACAAGAGATTGATTAAAGCTCCCCCTTAGTTGATGAAGGATTCTTTGGATGCAGCTTGAGGTCGACTTGATCCAAGCTTGATCTTCACTCTAGAAAGGAGGAAGAAGGATGAAGAAATCTTCTCGGAACACTGTTTACGTCTACAGTGCAAGCTTCCTCCTTCTCACCTTTGGTAGCCTCCTTGATTCACTCTTAGCATTAGGGTTTTCCAAATCCTCTTGTATATGTTTTATAGGCTCTTGAATGGTCCAAGGACTCTCCCAGACCAGATCCACAATTTCTGGAGAGTTTGGTTGCTTTGGGATTAAACAATACCAAGAGGAGAGTCATTTCTCGAAGTGACAAAAAGTCAACATTTGTTGGCAGCTCGAGGCTGGCGGTTGACCTACAGATCCCAGCGGTCAACCGCCATTGGCTGTCCAGTAGCCATTTGGCTGCTGGGAAAATAGGTCGATCGCTAGCTCCTGGCGGTCGACCGCCAGGTTCACAGATTCCCAGATTTCAGTTCTGTTATTTTAGGTCAACCGCCAAGGGTCCACAGGTCGACCACCAATCTCCAATCCTGCAAAAGTCAAGTGTTAGCTCACTTGAAGCTATCCATTTGTTCGATGATTGAAATGGGCTTGTGTTATAGTTAAGTACAAGTTGGTTTATACTCGAATAAACACATGGAAGGATTCATTAACACACATTTGACATGGGGTGAAATTTGATGGTTTAAAGCATGAAGCTTCTCTTGAAAACAAGATACATGGGAGAGAAATGTCTTGGGTTTTGTTTTCATCAAAATCACTCGGATATGTTCAACAGACTAAGCTTCATCTCCTTCATCTCTAGGGAGAGCTGGGTGCGATTCAAGGATGAAGATGGTGAAATCCCACCTAGTTGAAGATGCCTTGCTGAAGCTTTACGGCTATATCTCCTCAAAATGATAAATGAGCTGAATCCGGATTGAAGAGAAGAAGAAACCCAGTTGCTCAAGAACCCAATTCCATCATTTTGATAAGGAGTCTTCTGAACCATTTTCTATCCCTACTTGTGGTTATCCTTTGTCTAGTTCATGGTTATTGAGTTTGCTTGTATATCTGTGATCACTTCTTAAATTGAGAAAACTGTGTGTGTTCGGAGCGGTGTCTCCGAGTGTGGATTGACTCTTGGGGTGCGTTCCCCATCTTGTTGTGTGTGTATGTAGTGCTGAGCATCGTGTTGAGGGTTCACCCTCGTGTGTGTGTGGTTTGCTACGGTCGAGCAGCGTGTGGTGTATTGGGGTTTGTCCCCGTGTGCTACCTCGTGTAGCATTTTAGTGAAGCCTCACCGAGGTGGTGAGGGGTGGACGTAGGGTACCCGCCGTGGTCCCGAACCACCTAAAAATCTTTGTGCGTGTGTGATTGGTTGTGTGATTGTTCCTTATCCTCTACCACCATTCACAGGATGGATTATGACCTGCGTTGCATATCGATGCTAAATTTGTCAATGTACACGGCTAGTTTAAATTGCTAAATCTCCGTGTGTGATCTTGTCACTTGCTCATTTGATGATGTTTGATTGAGAAGCCTTTCAAGTTATTTTAATTGGTCTTAATTTTAGAGAGGGATCTATTCACCCCCCTCTAGATCCGTGCCACTACACTGTGGGACCCAACAATTGGTATCAAAGCCCAGCTCTGTTATTTTAGATCAAACGATCTTTAGAGGGATCCTAGTGTAGTTTTGAATGATGAATGCTTCTTCAGATATTGCTTCCTTGACTTCTTTACCTGTTTATAATGGTGATGACTTTAACTCATGGCTGGGAAGAATGTGTAGGACCATAAACTCAATTGATCCAAATCTGTGGAAACTAGTTAACAATGGTCCTCATAAGCTGCCTCGGGATGAGACCAAGTGGTCCAACCAAGACAGACTAAAGAGTCATGAAAATGCTATAATTTTGAGATTGCTAAAAAATTTTGTCAATACTAACAGGTTTACGTTTGTCACCTCCTGCAGAATCGCAAAAGAAGTTATGGACAAATTGATGCTAGCTCAAGAGAAGCAAGGACTAAAGGGATTAATGGCTGATGATATCTATCAAACCTGTGATGAAAGTGCTGAGGAGGTAAGCTCTAAATCAGATGAAGATGAACTATCTTTCGAAGATTTAGTAGATGCCTATAAAGAACTGTTAGAAAAATATCAAAAGATGAAACATGATAACAAAGCACTGAAGAAAAGGTCTAATGAAAATATCAATGATAATTTTTCTTGTGGGAAATGCATTGATCGAATTTCAAAAATTGAAGAACTGGAGAAAGAAAATGAATTTCTGACATGCCAAGTTTCATTGCTTAAGGAAACTGAAGAGAGTCTAAAAAGTAAGTTAGATTCTCTATCAGATGATGATAAACTCTTTGATAAACTTCTTGATTCTGAGATAGATGCCAAGTCCCTTTTGGATAAGAATGAAAAACTAAAAGGGGACAATGATGTTTTGCTCATTCAAATCTCCCTGCTAGAGAGAAAACTGAAGTACCTCAAGAAATCTGAAAAAGGAAATGATCTGTTGAAATCTGAACTTGAAAATCTGAAATAATTAAATTCGACCATGTGTGAAAGACTTTTGACATTTGAAAAAGGCAAGTCCATGGTCGCTCAAGAAGGTGAGAATGTAAGTATTCTAGAACAGGAAATAGAATCTTACAAGATGATAAATGTCACTCTAAATGAAAAGGTCACTTCATGTGAAAATGAAATTCTGTCTTGTGAACTTGTAATTGCTTCACTTCAAAGTGAAATCGTTGACCTGAACAAATCATTGGGCAAGTTTGTGAGTGGTGAAGAGAATCTAAACAAACTCTTGGGAACTAAGGTGAACTTCCAACGGGAAGGTCTAGGATACAATCCTAGTAAAAAGGAAGCATTTAATTTGAAAACAAAAACTTCGTTTGTGCATGCTTCTAGTTCCTTAAGTACACCAAATACCCCTTCATTTGTCAAATAGAAGCCCATTATGCATGCAAAGAAATTTGATGTGAAATCCCAAGCTCCAAAACACAACAATACTTCATGTCACTATTGTGGTGAGCCTGGACATTTAATGCATGATTGTAGCTTAATGAAAGAAGATGACTTGAATGCTTGTAAGATGCATAACAGTAAATCTCAAGTTCATCAGAAAAAGAAGGTTGAATGCTTTCATTGTGGGAAAATGGGTCATACTATGAAATTCTGTTAGTTGTCAAATGTCGAACCTAAATTGCACACTCAAAACTATAGACCCCCCAGACATGCTCAAAAGCCCAATGCTTATGTCTAACCAAAGAAATTGAAATCACGTGTGTATTGTCATTACTGTGATTATGTGGGACATGTCATGAATGATTGCTCATTATCACACTTTGATGATATGAATGCAAGGAAATTGTGGAGAATCACAAATCGCGGTGCACCTAACCCCCAGGGACCCAAGATGGCTTGGGTTCCCAAAACATCACAGTGAAGATTTTATCTTGCAGGAATGCTTTGTGATGGAAGAAGCTGTCAATAAAATAAAATTCCTCCAAGGTAAGAAATTTGATGAGCTATTGTGGTAATACATTCCACTTTTACTTTCACGTTTGAATAACAATCTTTTGCAATTGTTCATAGAGTTTATTAGCTTCCACTCACGTTTTCTTGTGTGAATAACTATAACTTTGCAGTTGTTCACAAAGTCTTTACAAGCTAAACTCGTCTCTTTTTGTGAATAAGAGTTGAATTTTACACATAGTTGAACTTTACACATAGAGCACACACATCTTACATCAATACACATCACACCTTTTCTTTTGAACACTTGTGAATACAAATAAAAATTAGTCATCTGTCACTTTGATGTACAAACTTGCATAAACTTCATAGTCGTGTGCATGAATGCCATGATTCACCGGTATATAAAATGGTGTCAGTGGAAAGGTAGATTAAGTCCACCTGGAAGCTTTCATCATGCGTGAGTGTGGTCTTCGGACCTACGTACTTCGCCACGTACCGGCAATCAACTTGCTTGAATACATCGTTTTGACATGCTTGAATGTATATAATCTACATCCGTCTCTTTTTGAACTCTTCTACGACCAAACAACCTTGTTAAATAAACTTGCATTGATTCAGGCATGAATGGTTCATGACACATCTTAACAAGGTCATTTTGATTTGTCAACCGTGCATACACTTAGGGGGAGACAAAACCTTGAAAAGGCTAATTCATGTTCTAATATCTGTTCAATCTCTCACTTCATATGGAACCTTGATACAACTGACTTCATTCAATAAGGATCTCTGTTATTCCACTAAACATTTTTAAGGATTCTTAAACCCCTACATTAAAGTCAAGTGACTTGTAACGCCCGGTAATTTTGGAATAGGAATAAAATATATACATAAGTATATAATGTTTAATGATTAAAGTTTATTCAAATAAATACTTGGTCAAGTGATATTCCTAAGGGGTTGCTCAGATCGAACCTGCCTCTGATACCTAGGACAAGGACTAATAAAGTTAAATAACTTATGAGCAATAAAATCTCTAAATGGAAGATTACTAAGATCTCAATGTATGTGCGAACTAGCCACACCAAATCAATGAGGTATAGAACCTTAGAGGGAAAATTATGATAGTCTTAAGAACCTTATTTATGCATATACGGAAATACATGCAAATTATTAAAAGATATAAGTCGTATGTGTAAGGTTTTAACAAATAAGCAAATAAGACTTCCAAGCAAAGTAAACTTGTGTAAAAAGGACCGAATAGAAATAACTAGTTATAAATAAAATTATTAGGCCTTGATAAAGGATTAACAATTAACCTTAAAAACATTTAAGTTAATGCTAAGCTCCATTGGCCCAAACTCAACCCAGGCAATTAATGGGCTTTTTAAGATGTTTTATTATCTTCTTCCATATAGGCAAAATAAATATATATATATATATATACATAAGTACATAACATAAACCAGTAAATATGTATATATATATATACCTAGAAATAGAAGGAAAGTATATATTATATACGAATGAACAAATAATAGAGTGAAATGGAAATAACGCCTCTAGTACAGGCGCTACTTAAAGCATACATGCCCTCAGGGAAGGCGCGAATTAAAGAAAGGACGCCCAAATATCAAGGCGTCAATTCTCAAACGGCTAAAATAAATATAAATGGCAAGTTAACGTAACGCCCTACACATGGGCGCGTTTTATAAGAAACGACGCTGGACAAGGCTTCAATTTAAATTCGACGCCCTGACCTAGGTCGTTAATTCAATTCGTCTTCCGTTCGACCCAGGGACTTATCCAGGGTAAGTGATAACTATGGGAAAGAGTTCGAATGTAGTAATAACTCTAAATCGGAAGTGTTACTTCTATTAAAACACTAACTCTATTAGGTTCACCTAAATCCTATAAATACCCCCTAAATCAAGCTCGATCGCTATTTTTGCGATTCAATTCTTCAAAGGTACGTGAAGAATATCATGTTCTTCTCATCTCTTCCTTTGCTTTTTTTTTATTTTACGAAGGTTACTAACTATCCTTCATATTCTATAGGAAACTCTGCAGCTGATATCAAAGAACAGGTAATGTTCTTCCATCTTCTTCTTAACTTCGGTTATGGTTATGAAGATTAGTAAACATCTTCATCTTCCTTCTTTTCCTCTTCCTCTACAGGGTTGCCTGTAACGTGGGGAGCTCTTTATATTCCTGAAGAACGAGGGATTCTTCATCTTCATCATCTTCCTCTGTTTCCGGAAGACTCTGTTCCAAACCAAGCATCAGTTCTATCAAAGTCTTTCACGTTTCTTCATCAAAATCACTAAAAGGTAGGTTTTCTCAAGCAACGTAGCCCAAACAAGTGATTTAATATATATACCAACATTACATGCATGTAGTATAGTTTTCTGCTGGCTTTAATATGTTTTCTGTAATATTTTTTGAAAGAGACGCCTGTGTCTAGGGCGCTACTTTTAGAAACGACCTGCACTAGGTCGTCAATTTAAGATTTGACGCCCTGCCCTATAGGCGTTAATTTCATGAAAATCGCATGTAATTAATAATTGATCCTGTTTAAAATTCAATAAATATGAAATATCGATTCTAATATCTTGCATGACTCTACTTGTGAATTCCTGCTAATTTTCCTGTCATGACCATGTCTCCTATCTCTTGAAATTTTATTTCCTGAAATATTGTAAATTCCTTGAATTCACGACCTGGACTAGGCCGTCTCTCACGGTGATAACGCCCCTGTGTAGGGCGTGATTTTAAAAATTTATGACCCTTCCTAGGGCGCGTTCATGTTAAACTACAGAAATTGATATCTTGCAAAAATGAAAATTAAGAAATAGACGACCACTGTATATGTCGTCAAATTTATATAAAACGCCCCTGTCCAGGGAGTGTTTTTGATAAAACACAGAATTATGGAAATTTCTGCAAAAATGGAAATGCATGTAAACGCCCTTATTTAAGGCGTTATTTACTTAAGTAGTGACTTAATCAAAGTCGTTATTTTCTGTAAAAATGTTTTTACCTGTTACTGCTAACCGAGGGTTTTCATTATAATTATATATATGTATATCGGCACTATATCTCTACTCCGTGAGTATAGTCCCACGTTTTCATGTTGTTCTATCGATCACCCTCAACTCTCATTGACATACAAGCTCTCCATTGGACATTCCGTTCCTTTGGACTAGCGAGTTAGTCATAGAGACCTCCGTAAGACTCCTCGTACCTTGGATTCCCTCAAGGTCGACTGAGCTGGTTGTACCCTAAAAACCCATTACACAATCTTTACCATGTCACTCTAATGAAACATGGTATACCGGCCCTCATGTTATACTATATGTATGATATGAGAACTATCTTAAGGAATGGGGGAAAACATGCCATCAATGAGATGTTATTGTAGACCCCAATTCTATATCAATTTTGTTATGATGATTCTTGTGGACCTCATGTTATTAACATGCTGTTCTTGTAGATCACAATTCTATATAAAGGAGTGACCATCTACATATGGGCACCTATTTGTCATGGTACCCGGTTAGGGAACCAATTCCACCCAGTTTATCGACATGTCATGATTTATATGCTTTGCGTGGATTTTATCGCCAGTATGTCCTTACTCAAGGGTCTTGCCCTTGAATTCCATGAAAATCTTATCTTATCATCCTAATTAAAGCTTGTTCTTGGAACTCCTTATTGGTTATAAACTATCGTGGATGTCTAGATCTATCATGAATGCTGTGCATATAGGGCCCGATCTGGTCCTAGGAGGAGCGCCCGAAAGTACTAGTGCCCATGGGAGTTTTAATGATAACGGTGTCTAGTATTGCACCGGAGTACTCTTTATCTTGATCTTTGGCATTCCACGATCTCTCTTTTCTTGCGTGCGTGACTTGACTTGCGTGACTTTACTAGCGTGGCCCGACACGGGCAATGTACTTGCGTGAAATAGCCAATAATCTATAAATTCTCTCATGAATACTTCTTGATTAATACTCGCTTGGATGTTTTGCACGACGTGTTATTCTATTGATCAGTTTATTTCACTTGCTCAGTTATTTATACATGCATAGCCCTATTGCATAAACATGTGAAAACTTGTAATTACTTAAACCCATTGCTAGTTCTTGAGATATAATTTCCTACTGAGCGTTCGCTCACTCCGTTTTATTCCAACATTTTCAGGTAATCAGGTGGCTAGCAAGACCGAGACTCACACGGGCGGGACAAGTGTGCAAGCGAGCTTCGGAAACTAGTGAACCCGAGTCTTTTATCTTTCTTGAGTCTAGATAGTGTTGTCTAGCTAAGTCAGCTTGGCGTCTCTTATTCAGTTATCTTGTCTAAGTCTGTTAGTATGTCGTTATCTTCTTTTCCATTATGTTGAAGTCTCCAAGTTGGAAAACAAGTTCTTGTAAGAGATTTATAATAGAAATATAAATTCTATTATTGTTCAAAATTATCTTGGTCTTATGCGATTGCTCTTGATCTTTCACGACTGTTTAACTGCCACGTTCCGAGCAAATGACACGTTCCGCTGCTATCGGCCCGGGACGTGACAGAGGTGGTATCAGAGCTTCGGCTTTCATATCCTCCAGTTCTTAGGTTGTTTATGGATCCTATCAGAGCTTCGACTTTCATATCCTCCAGTTCTTAGGTTGTTTATGGATCCTATCAGAGCTTCGGCTTTCCTATCCTCCAGTTGTCATATCCTCCAGTTATTAAGCCATATCAAAGCTTTGGCTTTCCTATCCTCCAGTTGTTATATCCTCTGGTTATTAAGTCCCAAGGATAGGTCATCCTTATCAACCATTTTTCAGCTTTTACATCCTCAAGTTATTAGGTTTCAGTGATAGGTCAGATATCCTTGTTAGTCATATCATAGCTTTGGTTGTCGCAATCGTTAAGTTTCCGTGATAGGTCCGGTATCCTTGTCGGTCATATTTGGATTCAACTTTCCAAAATCCTTAGGTTGTTGAAACCAGGTTATAGGTTGAGTATCCTTGTCAGTCATCCTATAGGAATTCCGTGAGAGATGGGTACAACTTGGGGTTAAAGTTATAAAAGAAAGATAAAGTATTTACATTTCATTAACACTAAATCTTGAGTCAATAAATTATCCCTCCACTCATCCTTGCAGGAACCTAGAAAAAATGGAAGCCTCTAAGCCGAGCCTTGTTCATGAAATGATCTTGGTGGATGTCCAAGTTTACGCGAGCCTTGTCAGGAGAGTTCAAGAACTAGAGAAAGTAGTGGAAGAAAAAGAAAGAGTTGAAGGGAAAGATCAAACAAATAACTCCGAAAGTTTCGCCGTTACCAAGAAAAGAATAAATGAGGAAGATATTTCACAAAGGTGTAAGAAATGCCAGAAATGTAAGAAGTGTAATAAGTGTAATAAGAGGGAAACTTCGGCGGATCGCCCGCAAGATAAGTGTAAATCTTGTGGAAGATATGGTCACAAAATGAAGGAGTGTTGGTGGAGTTCGGGAGCATGTCTGCATTGCGGGAATTTAGATCACAAGATAGCGGAATGCCCCAAGAAGCCTCTTAGAGGAGTTCAAGATTTAACCAAACTTGCCAAAGGGAAGGTTGCGGAAGGTACCCCTCACCCGAAATCATAAGCTAGCTCTTTCTCTTTCCATCCTTAAGATTTCTTCTGTATAAGCTCATAATAAGTTCTCTATTAGGAATGAAAGGTGATGTGAATTTGGGGACCAAATTCTTTTAAGTGGGGGAGGGTGTAACGCCCGGTAATTTTGGAATAGGAATAAAATATATACATAAGTATATAATGTTTAATGATTAAAGTTGATTAAAATAAATACTTGGTCAAGTGATATTCCTAAGGGGTTGCTCAGATCGAACCTGCCTCTGATACCTAGGACAAGGACTAATAAAAGTTAAAGAACTTATGAGCAATAAAATCTCTAAATGGAAGATTACTAAGATCTCAATGTATGTGCGAACTAGCCACACCAAATCAATGAGGTATAGAACCTTAGAGGGAAAATTATGATAGTCTTAAGAACCTTATTTATGCATATACGGAAATACATGCAAATTATTAAAAGATATAAGTCGTATGTGTAAGGTTTTAACAAATAAGCAAATAAGACTTCCAAACAAAGTAAACTTGTGTAAAAAGGACCAAATAGAAATAACTAGTTATAAATAAAATTATTAGGCCTTGATAAAGGATTAACAATTAACCTTAAAAACATTTAAGTTAATGCTAAGCTCCATTGGCCCAAACTCAACCCAGGCAATTAATGGGCTTTTTAACACGTTTTATTATCTTCTTCCATATAGGCAAAATAAATAAATATATATATATATACATAAGTACATAACATAAACCAGTAAATATGTATATATATATATACCTAGAAATAGAAGGAAAGTATATATTATATACGAATGAACAAATAATAGAGTGAAATGGAAATAACGCCTCTAGTACAGACGCTACCTAATAAGCGCCCTGACAGAAGGCGCTACTTAAAGCATACACGCCCTCAGGGAAGGCGCGAATTAAAGCAAGGATGCCCAAATATCAAGGCGTCAATTCTCAAACGGCTAAAATAAATATAAATGGCAAGTTAACGTAACGCCCTACACATGGGCGCATTTTATAAGAAACGACGCTGGACAAGGCGTCAATTTAAATTCGACGCCCTGACCTAGGTCGTTAATTCAATTCGTCTTCCGTTCGACCCAGGGACTTATCCAGGGTAAGTGATAACTATGGGAAAGAGTTCGAATGTAGTAATAACTCTAAATCGGAAGTGTTACTTCTATTAAAACACTAACTCTATTAGGTTCACCTAAATCCTATAAATACCCCCTAAATCAAGCTCGATCGCTATTTTTGCGATTCAATTCTTCAAAGGTACGTGAAGAACATCATGTTCTTCTCATCTCTTCCTCTACTTTTTTTTTATTTTACGAAGGTTACTAACTATCCTTCATATTCTATAGGAAACTCTACAGCTGATGTCAAAGAACAGGTAATGTTCTTCCATCTTCTTCTTAACTTCGGTTATGGTTATGAAGATTAGTAAACATCTTCATCTTCCTTCTTTTCCTCTTCCTCTACAGGGTTGCCTGTAACGTGGGGAGCTCTTTATATTCCTGAAGAACGAGGGATTCTTCATCTTCATCATCTTCCTCTGTTTCCGGAAGACTCTGTTCCAAACCAAGCATCAGTTCTATCAAAGTCTTTCACGTTTCTTCATCAAAATCACTAAAAGGTAGGTTTTCTCAAGCAACGTAGCCCAAACAAGTGATTTAATATATATACCAGCATTACATGCATGTAGTATAGTTTTCTGCTGGCTTTAATATGTTTTCTGTAATATTTTTTGAAAGAGACGCCTGTGTCTAGGGCGCTACTTTTAGAAACGACCTGCACTAGGTCGTCAATTTAAGATTTGACGCCATGCCCTATAGGCGTTAATTTCATGAAAATCGCATGTAATTAATAATTGATCCTGTTTAAAATTCAATAAATATGAAATATCGATTCTAATATCTTGCATGACTCTACCTGTGAATTCCTGCTAATTTTTCTGTCATGACCATGTCTCCTGTCTCTTGAAATTTTATTTCCTGAAATATTGTAAATTCCTTGAATTCACGACCTGGACTAGGCCGTCTCTCACGGTGATAACGCCCCTGTGTAGGGCATGATTTTAAAAATTTACGACCCTTCCTTGGGCGCGTTCATGTTAAACTACAGAAATTGATATCTTGCAAAAATAAAAATTAAGAAATAGACGACCACTGTATATGTCGTCAAATTTATATAAAACGCCCCTGTCCAGGGCGTGTTTTTGATAAAACACAGAATTATGAAAATTTCTGCAAAATTGGAAATGCATGTAAACGCCCTTATTTAAGGCGTTATTTACTTAAGTAGTGACTTAATCAAAGTCGTTATTTTCTGTAAAAATGTTTTTACCTGTTACTGCTAACCGAGGGTTTTCATTATATTTATATATATGTATATCGGCACTATATCTCCACTCCGTGAGTATAGTCCCACATTTTCATGTTGTTCTATCGATCACCCTCAACTCTCATTGACATACAAGCTCTCCATTGGACATTCCGTTCCTTTGGACTAGCGAGTTAGTCATAGAGACCTCCGTAAGATTCCTCGTACCTTGGATTCCCTCAAGGTCGACTGAGCTGGTTGTACCCTAAAAACCCATTACACAATCTTTACCATGTCACTCTAATGAAACATGGTATACCGGCCCTCATGTTATACTATATGTATGATATGAGAACTATCTTAAGGAATGGGGGAAAACATGCCATCAATGAGATGTTATTGTAGACCCCAATTCTATATCAATTTTGTTATGATGATTCTTGTGGACCTCATGTTATTAACATGCTGTTCTTGTAGATCACAATTCTGTATAAAGGAGTGACCATCTACATATGGGCACTTATTTGTCATGGTACCCGGTTAGGGAACCAATTCCACCCAGTTTATCGACATGTCATGATTTATATGCTTTGCGTGGATTTTATCGCCAGTATGTCCTTACTCAAGGGTCTTGCCCTTGAATTTCATGAAAATCTTATCTTATCATCCTAATTAAAGCTTGTTCTTGGAACTCCTTATTGGCAATAAACTATCGTGGATGTCTAGATCTATCATGAATGCTGTGCATATAGGGCCCGATCTGGTCCTGGGAGGAGCGCCCGAAAGTACTAGTGCCCATGGGAGTTTTAATGATAACGGTGTCTAGCATTGCACCGGAGTACTCTTTATCTTGATCTTTGGCATTCCACGATCTCTCTTTTCTTGCGTGCGTGACTTGACTTGCGTGACTTTACTAGCGTGGCCCGACACGGGCAATGTACTTGCGTGAAATAGCCAATAATCTATAAAGTCTCTCATGAATACTTCTTGATTAATACTCGCTTGGATGTTTTGCACGACGTGTTATTCTATTGATCAGTTTATTTCACTTGCTCAGTTATTTATACATGCATAGCCCTATTGCATAAACATGTGAAAACTTGTAATTACTTAAACCCATTGCTAGTTCTTGAGATGTAATTTCCTACTGAGCGTTCGCTCACTCCGTTTTATTCCAACATTTTCAGGTAATCAGGTGGCTAGCAAGACCGAGACTCACACGGGCGGGACAAGTGTGCAAGCGAGCTTCAGAAACTAGTGAACCCGAGTCTTTTATCTTTCTTGAGTCTAGATAGTGTTGTCTAGCTAAGTCAGCTTGGCGTCTCTTATTCAGTTATCTTGTCTAAGTCTGTTAGTATGTCGTTATCTTCTTTTCCATTATGTTGAAGTCTCCAAGTTGGAAAACAAGTTCTTGTAAGAGATTTATAATAGAAATATAAATTCTATTGTTGTTCAAAATTATCTTGGTCTTATGCGATTGCTCTTGATCATTCATGACTGTTTAACTGCCACGTTCCGAGCAAACGACACGTTCCGCTGCTATCGGCCTGGGACGTGACATGACTCGTGAGGAAAAAGTTGTCAGTCCCTCCAAAGAGTGAATTAGTGTGATTTAACATCGAGTACATCGGGAATCCCCCCTGAAATAAAGGAGGAAACTCGCATCGGAAAGTGTCTTATCCACATTATCATAAATGACGATACCGAGTAATCGGGAATTACCCCTAAAACAAAGGGCAAGCCTCGTGTCAAAAGGCTAGTCATGTTACTATTTAAAATAAATAAAAAATTGTATGGGACTGTGCAAAGCTACCAAAAGCTGAGCATTTTGTATTAAAATGTAGGGAAGAGAGATTCTTGTTAGTGTTACTTAGAACACATGATCATCCATACTGCTTTCAAAGTCATTATTCATTGTTCACATGTTGAATCTGAGCTTGATTATTTGAATGTATTTCCTGAATTAGTTGAAAATCAATGGTCAAGCAGTACGTCTAATTGTAAGCACAACCATGTTAATATGGTTCATGGACATGTTTGCTCAAATCTATTGCATTCTTCCTATACACGTCCCTGAGGGACCTTCCTGCTTGATTTTATACCTATGTATGCTTGTTGTATGCATGCATGCTTAAATTGCATTATAAGAACTCAATTGTTGAACCCCCACAATTTTTGTACATAACTCTCTTTGAATCTGCAATCGCACTCATATTCCCTAAATTTCCTCTACAATGGATTTTTCTGAAGAGAAAACCATGTCGGTTTGATTGTTGAACTGAATCGGTTAGAAACACTCCCTTGTGACCAACTGAAAACTGTGATGGGCAAAAGGAATACAAATTCTGATTGAAATATTTTAGTGCGTTGAGTCACTACTCTGACATTGTGTCAATTCCTTAGATTTTGTCTCATAATTCAGTGACCACAAGTTCTAATGCACAGGGTTATTAGATTGCACTTGGTGACCCTAAAATGTTTTAATCTTCAGTTCAGTGAAGTGCTCAGAAGGAAGGAGATAAGGTAAGCAATCCTGGCCTTACTGCTATTCATGAGGATGAAATGTGCTCAATTGAAATTTGGCCTATTCCATGCAACATTTCAGTTTCAATGATTTGTGTTGGTTATTAGAAATGAAAGCTTGCATGTTTAATTGAATTGATTATCCAAGTGTGGGTATTTGATTTCCCTTGTTCTAAATCAACTTCTCTCAGTTGAGCAACCCACATATTGCTCATTTTGTGTTTATCATTTAGTGGATATCATGTTTGGTTCAATTGGCCTTCAATTCACTGCATTTCTCTTGATTTTTCAAAGTGCAGAAGAAGTGTCGACCCCAAAGGTCGACACTCTTATCGCGTGTTCTTCTGTTTCTCGCCAGACAGAAATGTCTCCAAAATGTGTCGACCCACAAGGTCGACACTTTTGTTTCGGAACCCGGTTCGAGAACCGGACTGCAAGGTTCACTCTTCACGCCGTTTCCTCTCTTGGTTCGAACCCAAGCTCACTTGGGTCTCTAAACTGGTCGAACCCCATCGAACCCCAACCCCCTTCTCTTCTCCTTAAACCCTTTTCATCACTCATCTTCTTCTGCCCTATCGTTCCATCTGCACACCCCACGATCGATCCCCCACTTCCCAAGGCTCCGCGGCTCTTCCTCTCCATTCCTCCTTCAGCCCTGGTTTCTCTCCGTTCACCCCATCTCTTCCAAGAGCATCCTCTGGCGAGCAGCGGCATTCGCCCCTCCTTCTTCCTCTTGAAGCTATCGCGGCGCCCTCCTTGAAGCACAGCCGGTTGAAGAAGGAGCTGCTTGTGGTGTGTCCGTTCAGAGGTAGGCCTCCACCTGCTCGAGGATCTCACTGTTACATCTACTATCCAAGCTGCACATATGGCACCCAAGAAGAGATCGATCTTAGAAAGGGAGGAAGACCGCATCCTAAAAGTGGTACGGCGCAAGGACAAAGAAGCCCAGGTTGAAAGAAGGAAAAGAGCCTCTGAGTCGAAAATGCTGGCTGAAAGGAAAGTATTGCGCCCTCATGCGGTTGACTTCAGGAGCATTGAGAAGAATCTGCCAAGGTTAGTCGAGCTCTTAAGGAAGCAGCCAAATTTAATTTCCTTCATGTCAGATCACCGAAGAGTTTATCATTCCCTAGTTCATCAATTCTATGCAAATATGGTTGTCAAAAATGATGAACTGTACACTGAGGTCAATGGGCATTTTGTTCCTCTAACTCCTCAGTTGATAGGAAAAGGCCTAAATCTGCCTTGGGATAGTGGGATGTTTCATGGAGAAGCCATTTATTCTGAAGAACTTGCATATGAACTCATGACAGATAAAGTAGCAACACCAGGGTGTGTACCCAAGCTCAATGCAAATGAATTCCCATCCCTTCAGAGAATTTTGCATCACATGATGACCACTATTCTATTGCCAAGATCAGGGTCTAGGGAACAAGTAACCGACATGCACAAATTCCTATTTGTTCAATTCATGAGTGGAGAACTGGTCAACTTTCCAGTGGTGATGATGGAGTACATAACCAGCTGCAGGAAGTCCAAGAATCGAAACTTACCTTATGGAGCTGCTTTAACTCCAATATTTCAGTCTTTGCATATCGACTTGAGTCAGCAGGTCAGTCATCCAATTAAGGATGGTGACATCTATACAATCCCATCCATCTGCACCAACATGGGATATGAAGTGATAAATGGTGTTCTTGTTCGTACTCTTCCGTCAAAGAAAGGTAAAGCCCCGGCAGCAAGGTCTGGCCAGAATGAAGGTGAAGATGATGAACAACCCATCAACAGAATTGCCAGAACAAGAGGATCACAGGCCACATCTTCAACCGCTCCAGCAATGATCACCAAATTCGAAGAACTAGCTGATGAAGTGAGCAATGTTAGAGAATCTGTGGATGCCCTCACACGGGAAGTCAAGGACCTGAAGCTTCATCATGAAACTTATCTTCAGAAGTTCGCTGCCATGGCCAACTCCATTGACTCGCTCCATTCTGCAATTGGCATTCAAAACTCCAAGTTTGACGATCTCTCTGATTTTCTCCGGCGTCCACGCACACCACCTGCCTCTCCCTGAGATTTTGATCTCTAGCACCATAGCTCTCTTGACCAAGCTCATTAACTTTTACCCCTTACCATTCTTTTTGTTGATGACAAAGGGGGAGATGAAATGTGCTATATGTGTGTGGATGATACCATGTGTGGATGTTATGGTTGTGTCTTGTTATGTGAACATTTTGTGGTTTATGATGTTATGGTTGTGTCTTGTTATGTGGACATTTTGTGGTTTATGTTTCTGTTTTGGTTATGGTTATGTGTCTTGTGACAATTGGTATCTTAGGGTTAATGCTTATCTTATGGACATGGATGTCTTGTGTTTACTTTTTTGGAGGACTTGGACTTGTTTATTTTGTGGACATAGCTGTCCAGATATAGACAGTGGTTGTGGTTGTCTTATGAACAATGTTGAAGTTAATCAGTTATTTTGAATTAGTGAATGAAACTTTCTATGGACTTGTGTTTATCATGTGGAATGATCACCCTTGTGTCTATTCTGATATTGTCTCCACTTATGATTGGAAATACACTTTTGGATGTTTGATGGAAGATTCATCACTAATGCTGCATGGTATTTTAATTTGTGGTTAGAATGCATCATATTCTTGATTGTGCTATCAAATGGTCTACAGGATGTCATTCGATTGTTAAGCATGGCTTCACGTCTAGAATGCTAGATGTGAGAAGATGTTCATTGAAATCTTTTTATCTGTCTACACCTTTTTGTCGAATTGCACATAGTATTTGTCATCATCAAAAAGGGGGAGATTGTTGAACCCCGTGCACAACCTTGTTTTAAGGAATTTTGATGATGAACTAAATACCATGTGACTGCCCTCCATGTAAACAATTTGCATATGTTGTTGTGGATTTGAAAAGAACTAAGCAAACTCCATCTTGTATGAATGGACTAGTGTATGTCACGGCCAACAAATTTGATGAATTTAACTGACATGTAATTTGATATGCTTACAGGAGCTAGTGAGAAAGAAAAGTCTCCAACTGAACTGGGTGAAACTCTTCTAACTCTTCCCTATTTGATTCACTTAATGGTTGTGAAGCAAGATCTTAACTGTGAAATTAATTGAATAATGAGAGATAGACTTCAATGTTTTGAAATTGAGTGATATGGAAGACTAACTTCAAGTATGCAATGTGACAGGTGTGTCGAACAAGCATTGAATATAAAGACCAATTGGAAATCTTCCAATTGGATCTTCACATGCATATGGACCGACACAAGGATCTCATGTGTGAATTGAAGGGTAAGTTGCTTTGGTTGAATGGTAGGAGGAGGTTAATTGTGAGAAATGGATGGACATCTCTCAAGGTAATTCCCTAACTATCTCTAATTGGTATATCCATGATTTGGGGTACTTTATACCCATTTCTCTCGTGCATGCATTCATATTCAATGTTTCATTCTCTTTGAATCACCCCTATGCATGTTTTATTTAGTTTACATTATGTCATGAAAAGTGTTGACCCCGTGGGTCGACACTTTGTCCATGGGTCTGGTTTTCTTAGCCTGCCCACTTATGTCTTCGAACGTAGCGATAAAAAGTCGACCCCAAGGGTCGACCTTTTTATCACCAGGTTCTGTCTGGGTTCATTTTTCAGAACCCTGGACATAAGTGTCGACCCACAAGGTCGACACTTATTCCGAGACTTTCTGCCGTGGCTTGTTTCCATGCCACAGGTAGAAAGTGTCGACCCCAAGGGCCGACACTTTATACGCTGTGTTCTATTCGAGCCTTGTTCTATTTTGCCCAATCGCGAGTGTCGACCTTAGAGGTCGACACTTTCCGGCGACCGGATAAATCACCGGTTCGCACGGCGGCGGGTGGCCTAGCTCGATCCATCTTTTGTCTGTCAGATTGTGATTGGCCCTTGGAGGATAATGTCCTCCATGTGTCCCCTCCAATATAGGTGGTATATATGTTATGTGATAGGGTTTCTTAAAATGATGAGAAAGCATCTAATGCCATATACGTTTTTGGGTTTTGTAGGGAGAAAGGAAGAAGAGGACGAAGCTTCATCTCCATCGTCTCCAGGGAGAGCTGGGTGGGATTCAAGGATGAAGATGATGAAATCCCACCTAGTTGAAGATGCCTTGTTGAAGCTTCACGGCTATATCTCCTCCAAACGATAAATGATCTGAATCCGGATTGAAGAGAAGAAGAAACCCAGTTGCTCAAGAACCTAGTTCCATCATTTTGATAAGGAGTCTTCTGAACCATTTTCTGTCCCTGCTTGTGGTTATCCTTTGTCTAGTTCATGTTTATTGAGTTTGCTTGTATATCTGTGATCACTTCTTAAACTGAGAAAACTGTGTGTGTGTTCGGAGCGGTGTCTCCGAGTGTAGATTGACTGTTGGGGTGTGTTCCCCGTCTTGTTGTGTGTGTGTGTGTGTATGGTGCTGAGCACCGTGTTGAGGGTTTGCCTTCGTGTGTGTGTGGTTTGCTGCCGTCGAGTAGCATGTGGTGTATTGGGGTTTGTCCCCGTGTGCTCCCTCGTGTAGCGTTTTAGTGAAGCCTCACCGAGGTGGTGAGGGGTGGACGTAGGGTACCCGTCATGGTCCCGAACCACCTAAAAATCTTTGTGCGTGTGTGATTGGTTGTATGATTGTTCCTTATCCTCTACCACCATTCACAGGATGGATTATGAATGGCATTGCATATCGATGCTAAATTATTCAATGTACACGGCTAGTTCAAATTGCTAAATCTCCGTGTGTGATCTTGTCACTTGCTCGTTTGATGAGGTTTGATTGAGAAGCCTTTCAAGTTATTTTAATTGGTCTTAATTTTTAGAGAGGGATCTATTCACCCCCCTCTAGATCCTTGTCACTACACTGTGGGACCCAACAGTTTCATCACGCCAACCCAGGAAACTGTGCAATAGGGTGCTGAAGATCAGAAAATTAGAGAGCCTAAATGAGGTAATTAGAGTTAGATGCTTTGAAACTTTTTGTTCCTCTTAGTATCATCTTCCTAACCTCCAAATTTCACATCTTTAGGTCAAGAGATTAGAGAGATAGGGCAACGTGAATTTGCTACAAATTCACAAGAAGGGAAGGATTAGGGCGACCCTTGAAGACTCAAATTAGAAGTTTAAAGCCCAGTTAAAAGGTAGGTTATCTCATGAATGGCAAAAACACCTTGTTAGGGATGAAAGCCCTCTAGTTTTATTGGATTTCATGAATCATGGTTTATCAATTTCATGTTTTGATAGTCCTATGCATACATGCATAATCCTTAGCCTAAATCCAAAATAAAAGATATTTTTTTGTTAATTCCATGTCACTTATGCATCTAGATGACCTGTATTTCGTTGTCATGATTAGTTAGTCTATGGCATGTTTTAAACTATAGTTCTTATAGTTTCTATTTTCTGGTAGCAGAGGACCTAACGGTCTATCGTAAGACCGCCTGGGACGTGTAACGGACCTACCTTGATCCGTCACACCCTCTGTAAACGATTGCAAGGTTTTGAGAACTCGGACGGACCTACTGTAATGCCCTGGATCCTTGGTAGGTCTTGCTGGATCTTCATTGGATCTTTTGGATTGGTTTTGGGGAGTTTCGGTTCGCTTTGGTGGCTTCCGAGTTGAGTTTTACGATCCTTGTGAGTTTTTCTCTCGTACTAGTTACGGAACCCTACGGTGAGTTTGTATGTCAGTTCCTCGACTCGTGAATGCTGCAGCGACGATGTACTCTCCGAGCCGATCGTTTCGACTATTTTTGCAAATTTTTCTGAATTAGTGCATTTTCAGCGCATTTTACGGATTTTCAGAAATTAGAAAAATTTCTAATTTCTTTTTATTTAACCCCCCACCCTTCTCTCTCTCCTCACTCTCACGTTCTCTCCCTCTCTCTCCCGTTCTCTCTCGTTCTCTCACCCCGTCACCTCCGGCTACAGACGGAGCGATCCAGGGGCGAGGTGGCGACGTCGGGGAGTTGCCGAGGCACGTGATGGAGCGAGGATCGGTGCGGTTTGGGCGGGATCCCGAACGGTGGATTCAAAGCTGACGGTTCGGTTCGCGGCGTGGTTTTCGGTGCGATTTAGTCCCTTCGGGGAACGGTTTCTTCGGTGGAGGTAGGGTGACAGTTCCTCACTTCTTCCTCTCCGTTTTCCCTGCCATTGCACGTCGTTCGGTAAGGAAACGGCCGAGATTGGGCTTGGTTTGCCTAAACCGTGATTTTCGGCTTTTGTAGGGTTTGTCGAAAAATGGCAACCATTCGTAGCTCGGTTAGTGTTGAACTGACCGTGGGGATGTTAGGATCCCATCCATGCTTGTTTTGTGTTTATCGGTGGTCATTCGAGGCCAGTAGGAGCCCGGGAACCTCGGTGAGTCTTTTAGGGTCGATTCGTTGAAATCACCCCAATATCCTATTTTAATGCATGTATGTGGGGTTTTTCGCCTCTAGAAGTTGTTATTTGTCGTGAGGCTTTGTTTCCCCTGCGCTACGGCGTGAATGGGGCGTGGAACGGGCCGATTCGGCCTTCCCCTTGTTTTTCTCGCCGTTCACGGTTTTCCGAACTGAACCCGGTCCACCAGTAACCGTGTTCATCTGATCGCGGTCCTAGGGAAACCGCGTTCATCAGGTCTAGAGAGTCGACAAGGGTTGCGGTTTTGCGACAGACCACCTCTGTCCAGTCGCGGTCTGATGGCGACCGTGACTGGCTGGTCGCGGTCTTCAGATGACCGCTACCACCGTTTTGCTTCAGGCTAGTCGCGGTCCTCAGGTGACCACGACTGTGTGGTCGCGGTCCCGAGGAGACCGTGACTGTGTAGTCGCGGTCCCCAGGTTACCGTGACTATGTAAGTTGTTTCGATTGCATGGGTTTGGTCTCCGGTTGACCCGGTTGTGGTCCGATGGTTGACCCTCGGCCTTGTGAGTGTCCCGGACACCCCATGGGTTCCGTGCCCATATTTTGGGATGTCGGGAAGTGCCGAGTTGCTTCGATTAGCATGCCCGTGAGTGCATGTATCTCGGGCTTTGTGTTACGCTAGATCGAGTCGATGTGTGTTGGCGTGTGTGCAGTGAGATTCCCCCGCATGTGTGTGTGGTTTCCCTTGCATTCCCGTCTTGAGGGAGTGGTCTCGGTAGCTTGTGGCCTGCCTCAGTTTTCGTGTTACCGTGGTTTTAGACCTAGTCAAGAGTTTAAGTTGGTTGGCCTTGATGGTTCAATCGTTGTCTGTGTTTTAGGGCGGTGTCTGTCCGTCGGTGGTCTTCTAGATAGGTCGGTTAAGGTTCACTGAGCGCGATCTACTCCTTGACTGCTACAATTTCCTAACGACTCAATCTTGGACCGCTAGTGTCTTTGCCTCTGGTTACGTGGCGAGTCCTCCTTGACTGCTTGGTTGACCTAGCGGCCGAGTGATGGATAACCTAGGCCCAGAGAGTGGTTTACCGGTGGTTTGGTTTCCAGTATCTTGGCTTAATCTTGGGGTTTGCCATTGTCGCGCCGACATCATCCGATGTCCTGTGAGGGCTGTAACCGTACTCCAAAGTGGCCAAGAGGGTTTGTGCTTTTGTGTTTTGGTCGAGTTCCGGTCAACTCGGGGTGACCCAGTGGTTGACAGGCGACCTTGTGTGCGGGTGTCTTTTCGGTCTTGCCCCGTCCGAGAAACGGGTTCTGGATGCCTCGCGGTGCTGTGTTACCTCGGTCTGCGTGTCTAGACGTGTGCTGCGGGTCATTGGTGTTCCCTCAGGTCTCCGTGAGTTGTTTTCTGTGGAGCGTCGTTTCTTGTGGCTTAGGATTAGACCGATTGGCGGCTTGTTCCACTGTCTGTGACGATCTTGCCTTTGAGTCGTTCGACTCGGGATCGTTACGTGGTAGGTCTAGTTGCCTGGTCCTGAGTCGGTTGGCAGTGGTTGTACTACCAGTGGTGCTTCGTAGTACGTGTGACAGGGCTTCCGTAGATTGTCTATACTCTAGCACTTGTGTTTTGGAGTCTGTGCCTTGTGAACCTCCACTAGTCGTAGCCTGTGACGTAGGCTTTTTAGTACGTCACCCACCAGGAGTGGTGGACGGGCAGTTCCCGTTACACGGTTTTTAAGCTAGTTCTGTGGGCCCCGGCCAACGGTAGCATCCTACCGAGGGGAATACTAGCTAGAGGCCTGGCCTAGGTAGTGGTCATTGTGTGCACACGTGGTCAGGGACTGAGGACTTGCGTCGACGGGCGTGACCCTGACTAGTCACTCGCAGCGTGGTACTGCGGTCTTGTGTCCGTGAGGTGCCGTTTTTCCTTGGAACGTCGTTGTTCCTTGGACCTGGTTCTTGGTGTGTCTAGTCTCCTCCGTGCTGCACACGGTCTGGTAGACGTGACACTTGTGGCGCAGTGTAAGACGTCAGTGGACGCATCTGGCTGTTCTTCTAGTGTGAGGGTACTCCTATCACTTGACCGGCGACTCTCATATTTCTCGGAGCCGGTGTTCTCCTTTCCGTGTCGGCTAGTCTTGGCCTTGCCCAAGATTTGCTTCCCTGGCTATGTGGTCTGTTCTTGGCTGTGTCCAAGATGAGCCTAGGGTTGCGTACACGATGTTCCAATCGTGTAGGCCGTTGTGGTTGTTTTATCCATCCTTGTAGGTCTTCGTTTTGGACCTGGTGTCGGGTCGATAGGTCAGTAACTTCTGACTTTGCTGGGTCAGAGTCACCCTTCTGTTGTTGCTTGGAGTAGTTTGGGGTGCCGAGGTTAGTTCGGCCGCTGCTTGTCTGGCGCGGGTTCTCCCCCTTTCTTCCTTGCTCCCTACTCCTACTTCCCGTCTGTTCACTACTGCTTGTAGCGTAGTTTTACAGCTTTGTAGTGTAGCTTTTCCTGCTTTGCTACACCTGCTGTTTTTGTCGTTGTTGTTCCGTGTTACTGCGTGTTTTTCAGTGGGGATCTGCGTGACCCCTACTGAGCCAGTGACACGTGGCTCACCCCTGCTCTTTCAGGTGGGGTGGCATTGTTCGTTCTGCTTCCGCGTGGTTCCTGGAGTGTGCGTGCCGTTGCTACCAGCTGGTACCTACGTCGGGCTTCCCCCGACATCTTGGTACGCCTTTCCTTTCTGTCGACTGTATTGTGCTAGACTTGTTGTCTTTAGCTTTGGACTGACTCTGGGATATAATTGTTAATTTGAATAGTTAATTAAAAAGTAATTTTATTTCTTCTACTTTATCAAACCTATCTAATAAAATTTAATTGCTTACTGTACTATCTCTGTGGCTTCAATGTACTCTACACGTGCCTTTTTTCCCTTCGGAGCTTTCCCGCTCTTGGGAGGCCTCGCGGGTTCCATGCGGTATCACGCGTATCCGGTAGTCCTACCGGGTATGCTAGGTATCCGGAATCCGGGTCGCTACAGCTTGGTATCAGAGCTGTGTTCTGAGATGTTCGGAGTTCTTTCCTGAGCTATCAGAGCATTGTCGTGTGAAGTACACGGGAATATGAGATATACAGTATCCAGAGTCGTGAAAGTCCAGTACAGTCTTCAGCTGGCTTTGGTGTTGCGATGGTTTATCGCGTTGTTTTCGTCGTATGTTGTCTTGTGCGTGCTGTTCAGGCACTGTACAAGATGGTCCTGCTCTCATCAGGATGTGACGAGGTGTTTCTTTTTAGTCGTTGTGTTTGTCTCGATCATGATGTACTTGGCAGTGTTCGCCGGAAGGCTTAAATCTGTAGTACGTTGTTCGAGGATTTTCTTGTAAGTTGTTCAGGTTGCTGTTGACCTTTGGCCTTGGTCTGATGACCGTACACGTTCTCACGTTGTCTTGGTCATCCCGGCTTGAGTCTGTTCAGCTCCTGATGTGTTTCGCTTCTGTTGAAGTGCTCGATTAGATCCTGTGTTAGAGAAGTTGCTCAGGTAAGCTAGGATTTTTCCTTCCTGGTGAGCTTTTGTGATTGAGCTTCTTGCTTCTTGTCCCTTCTGGTGGAATCTTTTCGAGGTTTGCCTTGGAATTGCTGTCTTAGTGATGCCTTTGTCCCGTGTCTGCTTAAGTGTGGATAGCTTTGTTTTGAGCCTGATCTGCTCTCTGCCATACAGTTGCTTGGCTTTGGACTCCATGATGGTGTTAAGAGCTGTCGCGTACCGTAGTTGTCATGCCGTGTCCAGCGGCCGATGTATGGTGAGGGCTCATTTATCATTTTCGGGACGTGAAGGTAAACTAAGATCGATGCTTTCCTTGTGCTTTATGCTGAAGCTGGTGCTCTTCTCCTGTTGCACTTAGGCTCCTTGTGATTGGTTGTTCGCGAGATCGGAACTCGTGGCGTGTGATTTGCGATCTTTGTCGATTGCGATGGCGTTGGTGTGTGCTGAGGTGCGACTACCGAGGTTGTTCTGGTGCCTGTGCACGTTGTTGAAAGTGCAGCGGAGTGTATGGGTTGGCTACCCACTGGTCAAGAGATCTGTTTCTCCTCGATGTGACTTCGTCTTGGCTTCTTGTGCCTTGATGTCGTTTGTTGCCGTGCCATTGTTGGTGGTTTTCTGGTGTTGGCATTGGCATTTGCGAGTATTGGGGAATTTGTTGGCATTCCTGCTGATTGAGTACCCTTTTGCTCTGCATTTTCTTTCTTGGGTGTTGTGCTCTCGACGCGTGTTGGTGGTCCTTGAGTTACGTTCCCCGAGATTATTGTCGTTTCTTGTTATTGTGGGTCTTCTCTTGGTGAGCAGTCTGATGCGTGACCCGTTCCTTGTGGTCGTGTGCTCAGCTGTTCCTGTGCCTTGATGTGACCCTGCTGGCAGTTGTGTTCCATGGTTCTGTGTTCAGAGTGGAATCGGAATCCTGCAGGTGCTGCCGCTGTGTTGTTTCTGTGAGTGCTGTTTCTCTATGATTTTGTGTCTCTGTTTTAGACCAAGTCTTGTCGGTTAGCCTTGCTGTGCTCTTTTCCTAGAGTTAGCTTGCGACTCGATCAGGTGTAATATCTGAATGAGGACTGACTTGATTGTGTTTGTGGTCCGATGTTGTTGTTTTCGTTGGTGTCCTGCGTGCCAGGTGTTCCCTGTTGCCTTTGGCACTGGAGCTGATGATGTCGTCGAGCTGTCAGCTGTGGAGATTGTGTTCCCTTGGTTAAGCTGATACTCGCCGTGCCTGTCGTTGTGTTTCTCGGTTGGTTGTCTATTGTTGTGGCAGTCGTGTCTCCTATCCTGTGAGACGTAAGCGACGTTGCCTTGTTTCGGAGGTGTCAAAATTGTGCTCACTTGGGTACCATGCTCTTTTGTGGATTGTTGCCTTGAGATCCTGAGCGTGTGCCTGTAATTGTGATCTGACAGTGTTCCTCTGAAATTGTGTTCTCTCGAGATTTGTGTTGTTTTTGTGGTTGTGTTGTTGGGTTGTTCTTCCCTCTTCTCCTTTGTTAGTCCTTAATTTCGAGGGCGAAATTTCTTAAAGGAGGGGAGGATGTAATGCCCTGGATCCTTGGTAGGTCTTGCTGGATCTTCATTGGATCTTTTGGATTGGTTTCGGTGAGTTTCGGTTTGCTTTGGTGGCTTCCGAGTTGAGTTTTACGATCCGTGTGGGTTTTTCTCTCGTACTAGTTACGGAACCCTACGGTGAGTTTGTTTGTCAGTTCCTCGACTCGTGAATGCTGCAGCGACGATGTACTCTCCGAGCCGGTCGTTTCGATTATTTTTGCGTATTTTTCTGAATTAGTGCATTTTCGGCGCATTTTACGGATTTTCAGAAATTAGAAAAACTTCTAATTTCTTTTTATTTAACCCCCCCTTCTCTCTCTCCTCACTCTCGCGTTCTCTCCCTCTCTCTCCCGTTCTCTCTCGTTCTCTCACCCCGTCGCCTCCGGCTGCAGACGGAGTGATCCAGGGGCGAGGTGGCGACGTCGGGGAGTTGCCGAGGCGCGTGATGGAGCGAGGATCGGTGCGGTTTGGGCGCGATCCCGAACGGTGGATTCAAAGCCGACGGTTCAGTTCACGGCGCGATTTAGTCCCTTCGGGGCACGGTTTCTTCGAGGTAGGGTGACGATTCCTCACTTCTTCCTCTCCGTTTTCCCTGCCATTGCACGTCGTTCGGTAAGGAAACGGCCGAGATTGGGCTTGGTTTGCCTAAACCGTGATTTTCGGCTTTTGTAGGGTTTGTCGAAAAATGGCAACCATTCGTAGCTCGGTTAGTGTTGAACTGACCGTGGGGATGTTAGGATCCCATCCATGCTTGTTTTGTGTTTATCGGTGGTCATTCGAGGCCAGTAGGAGCCCGGGAACCTCGGTGAGTCTTTTAGGGTCGATTCGTTGAAATCACCCCAATATCCTATTTTAATGCATGTATGTGGGGTTTTTCGCCTCTAGAAGTTGTTATTTGTCGTGAGGCTTTGTTTCCCCTGCGCTACGGCGTGAATGGGGCGTGGAACGGGCCGATTCGGCCTTCCCCTTGTTTTTCTCGCCGTTCACGGTTTTCCGAACTGAACCCGGTCCACCAGTAACCGTGTTCATCTGATCGCGGTCCTAGGGAAACCGCGTTCATCAGGTCTAGAGAGTCGACAAGGGTTGCGGTTTTGCGACAGACCACCTCTGTCCAGTCGCGGTCTGATGGCGACCGTGACTGGCTGGTCGCGGTCTTCAGATGACCGCTACCACCGTTTTGCTTCAGGCTAGTCGCGGTCCTCAGGTGACCACGACTGTGTGGTCGCGGTCCCGAGGAGACCGTGACTGTGTAGTCGCGGTCCCCAGGTTACCGTGACTATGTAAGTTGTTTCGATTGCATGGGTTTGGTCTCCGGTTGACCCGGTTGTGGTCCGATGGTTGACCCTCGGCCTTGTGAGTGTCCCGGACACCCCATGGGTTCCGTGCCCATATTTTGGGATGTCGGGAAGTGCCGAGTTGCTTCGATTAGCATGCCCGTGAGTGCATGTATCTCGGGCTTTGTGTTACGCTAGATCGAGTCGATGTGTGTTGGCGTGTGTGCAGTGAGATTCCCCCGCATGTGTGTGTGGTTTCCCTTGCATTCCCGTCTTGAGGGAGTGGTCTCGGTAGCTTGTGGCCTGCCTCAGTTTTCGTGTTACCGTGGTTTTAGACCTAGTCAAGAGTTTAAGTTGGTTGGCCTTGATGGTTCAATCGTTGTCTGTGTTTTAGGGCGGTGTCTGTCCGTCGGTGGTCTTCTAGATAGGTCGGTTAAGGTTCACTGAGCGCGATCTACTCCTTGACTGCTACAATTTCCTAACGACTCAATCTTGGACCGCTAGTGTCTTTGCCTCTGGTTGCGTGGCGAGTCCTCCTTGACTGCTTGGTTGACCTAGCGGCCGAGTGATGGATAACCTAGGCCCAGAGAGTGGTTTACCGGTGGTTTGGTTTCCAGTATCTTGGCTTAATCTTGGGGTTTGCCATTGTCACGCCGACATCATCCGATGTCCTGTGAGGGCTGTAACCGTACTCCAAAGTGGCCAAGAGGGTTTGTGCTTTTGTGTTTTGGTCGAGTTCCGGTCAACTCGGGGTGACCCAGTGGTTGACAGGCGACCTTGTGTGCGGGTGTCTTTTCGATCTTGCCCCGTCCGAGAAACGGGTTCTGGATGCCTCGCGGTGCCGTGTTACCTCGGTCTGCGTGTCTAGACGTGTGCTGCGGGTCATTGGTGTTCCCTCAGGTCTCCGTGAGTTGTTTTCTGTGGAGCGTCGTTTCTTGTGGCTTAGGATTAGACCGATTGGCGGCTTGTTCCACTGTCTGTGACGATCTTGCCTTTGAGTCGTTCGACTCGGGATCATTACATGGTAGGTCTAGTTGCCTGGTCCTGAGTCGGTTGGCAGTGGTTGTATTACCAGTGGTGCTTCGTAGTACGTGTGACAGGGCTTCTGTAGACTATCTGTACTCTAGCACTTGTGTTTTGGAGTCTGTGCCTTGTGAACCTCCACTAGTCGTAGCCTGTGACGTAGGCTTTTTAGTACGTCACCCACCGGGAGTGGTGGACGGGCAGTTCCCGTTATACGGTTTTTAAGCTAGTTCCGTGGGCCCCGGCCAACGGTAGCGTCCTACCGAGGGGAATACTAGCTAGAGGCCTGCCCTAGGTAGTGGTCACTGTGTGCACACGTGGTCAGGGACTGAGGACTTGCGTCGACGGGCGTGACCCTGACTAGTCACTCACAGCGTGGTACTGCGGTCTTGTGTCCGTGAGGTGCCGTTTTTCCTTGGAACGTCGTTGTTCCTTGGACCTGGTTCTTGGTGTGTCTAGTCTCCTCCGCGCTGCACACGGTCTGGTAGATGTGACACTTGTGGCGCAGTGTAAGACGTCAGTGGACACATCTGGCTGTTCTTCTAGTGTGAGGGTACTCCTATCACTTGACCGGCGACTCTCGTGTTTCTCGGAGCCGGTGTTCTCCTTTCCGTGTCGGCTAGTCTTGGCCTTGCCCAAGATTTGCTTCCATGGCTGTGTGGTCTGTTCTTGGTTGTGTCCAAGATGAGCCTGGGGTTGCGTACACGATGTTCCAATCGTGTAGGCCGTTGTGGTTATTTTATCCGTCCTTGCAGGTCTTTGTTTTGGACCTGGTGTCGGGTCGACAGGTCGGTAACTTCTGACTTTGCTGGGTCAGAGTCGCCCTTCTGTTGTTGCTTGGAGTAGTTTGGGGTGCCGAGGTTAGTTCGGCCGCCGCTTGTCTGGCGCGGGTTCTCCCCCTTTCTTGCTTGCTCCCTACTCCTACTTCCCGTCTGTTCACTACTGCTTGTAGCGTAGTTTTATAGCTTTGTAGTGTAACTTTTCCTGCTTTGCTACACCTGCTGTTTTTGTCGTTGTTGTTCCATGTTACTGCATGTTTTTCAGTGGGGATCCGCGTGACCCCTACTGAGCCAGTGACACATGGCTCACCCCTACTCTTTCAGGTGGGGTGGCGTTGTTCGTTCTGCTTCCGCGTGGTTCCTGGAGTGTGCGTGCCGTTGCTGCCAGCTGGTACCTGCGTCGGGCTTCCCCCGACTTCTTGGTACGCCTTTCCTTTCTATCGACTGTATTGTGCTAGACTTGTTGTCTTTAGCTTTGGACTGACTCTGGGATATAATTATTAATTTGAATAGTTAATTAAAAAGTAATTTTATTTCTGCTACTTTAGCAAACCTATCTAATGAAATTTAATTGCTTACTGTACTATCTCTGTGGCTTCAATGTACTCTACACGTGCCTTTTTTCCCTTCGGAGCTTTCCCGCTCTTGGGAGGCCTCGCGGGTTCCATGCGGTATCACGCATATCCGGTAGTCCTACCGGGTGTGCCGGGTATCCGGAATCCGGGTCGCTACACCTACAGTGGACCGTTACCATATTGTGATGCGCCTAGACTAGTCTGCTACACAACACTGTGTTCTGTCAACTTAAGGCAGAATTAAGATTGGCTCAAATAGCTTATATATATATATATATATATATATATATATATATATATATATATATATATATGCCTAGTTAATTAGATCTTAACCTGTTTTCATGATTTTTAAGTTCAGGTGTTGATTCATGTTAGAAATTGCATGATTTATGGTACTTTAGAGTTATTTTCAAGTAGATGATAATTTCAAGCCCAAAGCACTATAGTTTTGTATTTAAACCTTGATTTAGAAAAGATATTGATGAGTTATATTATGATTTTATATCGTTACACATTCTTTCTCTTCTATAGAGTCATTTTCTCTAAGTACATGGCATATATTCTGGTATATGGCCATTAGTTCACACTTTGCACTATAGGAACATATTCTTGAACTTGAGGACCTCTCTATTGGATATTCCTTCCAATGGACTAGAAAATCTTGTTTCAAGGCCTCCGTAATTCTCTACGAGCCTGGGATTCCCACTAGGACGCCGAGTTGGTTGTACCATGAAAGTCCAATTATTAGAAGGCACTATCGATATTTTCGGGTTCTGGATATCTAACGGATCTATATTCGACCGTCAGACACATATAACGGTCCAATATATGACCGTCACGTTGTTTGAGTCCACATCTATTTTCTTCTGGATTCAGCCTTTCTAACGGCCCAACACTCGACCGTTATGTTCATGTAACGGCCCAGTATTAGACCGTCACAGTTCTAAATTCTTTAACCCGAGGTTTGACCAAAGGGTTGATATTCTAAGTTTCTGGATGGAGTATTGATGGTCTAGGACTTGGCATATTGTCTAAAGATACTTAACTTAAATTATGAATGATAATAAATATATTGTTATGCTGCCAAATTATTTCCATGAGCATGACATCATCTTAAATCATTCTTGATCTCTCATGTCCTAAGTTGAAGCATTCATTTTTGATTATTGTTATCATAAACTTATTTGCATTCTTCGGCATATTTTATTGCTTGAAACGTGGAAATATCTTGATTTATACTTGAAGATGTGATCGAGCACTGATTGTGTTCAAGGGCTCTATGCTAGTCCCCTCGGTTGTTTGTCGGAAACATACTATAAACCATGGAGTATGATGCTACTGGTGTCGCATTACATTGGGAGTACTTTCTCTACAAATAAGTGAAATCCATGATACACGTACATGACTTTCTTGCTTGTTACATGATAATCCACAGAAGTTCACCAAATACTTGCTCATAAGCAAAAGATGTTTGGATGATGACTACGTGGTATTACTAGTACATTCTCGTTACATTCTTGTTCATGAAAGGCCATGCTACATTCTTGTTCATTCTTGTTACATTCTTATTCATACTTGCTCATTCGACCTTACATGATTGTCTTATTGTTCGGTTATACTTGTGATTCATCGCATTCGCATGATTTTACCTTATTTCTCTACAGTAAAAATGTTAATTACTTTAATAGTGCCTTCATGTTGATGTGAAGATACCTACTAGGCAAGTGTGCTCATTACCTATTTCTAATCTTTTCAGGAGATGGAAGTGAGTCAGGATCGAATTCGGAATATTCAAATAGCGGGTCCGAGAGTGAATGAAGAATGAGTGAAGACTTAGGAAGTCTACATGTTTAGATTGAGTCTATGTAATTTTATTATTTCTTGAGTCTTGTATGATGAAGAAAGTTGAAATAGTGATTGTAATTGAGTATTTGATTTGATTATAAATGAAATAAGTTGAAGTTTGAGTAAATATTATGCAATTACATTTATGTGAGTGATTGACTTGCGCTCTGATCACTCTTGCTTGCAAGCGGCTTACTATGCCGGCTGTTCACGTTCCTTGAGCTAATCTTCGGCTGTAATAAAGGCTGGGGGCGTGACACTATTTACCCCTGAACGAGCGGTCTATCGCGTGACCGTTTTAACACCCATGTGGCTATACCCTGACCGCTATTTGGTTCTGTAAACCAAACCGAGCCTAGTTGAATTTTGCATATTAGAAACCTTATCTTTCTATTATTTTCATTAAAATTATGATTATTTTTATGTTAAACACCCTGTTTAAGCATGAGCATGTTTTAGAACTTTATTTTTGGTTATTATATAATTTCATGCCAAAATTGTTATAGTTTTGTAATTAAATATTTCCTCTTATGTTTATGAAACATGATTCATTGTGGTATGAGAATGATGTTTTGATCGATGTTTCACATGATCCACTCTCATCTTTTGAGTCATTTTCTTAAGTACATGGCATATACTCCGGTATGTGACCATTAGATACACATTGCACATTAGGCACACTTTCTTGGACTTGTGAATCTCTCCGCCGGATATTCCTTCTGTCGGACTAGGGGATCATATTTCAAGGCCTCCGTAAGACTCTGCGAGCCTGGGATTCCCACTAGGACGCCGAGCGGGTTGTACCCTTAAAGCCCAATTTGTCTAGAATGCACTCACGTGACAGATGATTTTATTTCTGTTCTCTGGTTAGTTGCGGCCATATAGAGACCGCCATTGTCCACTAACGGCCTTAATCATACCATTTTTGCCATACAGCGGCCATCCCTAAGACCGTTTATTATCCAGAATCCATTAAGTGTCGACTTTCCTTCATTCTGGTTGACACAGTTTAAATGCCACCTTAACTAGACTGTCATTATCAGTCAAGCGGCCTGACTGTGACCGTTTTCTTACTGAAGCTGCCCAGTAGATGACCGTTAATTTCTGTCGAGCATCTAACCCAAGGTTTGACCTTTGGGGTTAGTTTTCTTGAGTTTCTAGATGGTCTTAGGATTATCTGGAGTCTCAGCATATGCTTAACAAGTTAACATTAAGATATGGAACTTAATGAATGTACCGTTATGCTACCGGAATGTCACCGGAGTATAATATTCTTTTAATTCTTCTTTGATATCTCATATCAGTTTTGGTATGTTCTATACCTTGGTTACTTGGTCATGAAACTTGTTATTTGGAATTGGATTATTGGCCGAAATTATTGTTATATCTCGTGAAAGTAGCTAGATTTATAACTTGAAGATGCAAGACCAGGCACAGATTGTGTCCAAAGGCTCCATGCTTGTCAACTCGACTGATGGTCGAAAACGTGCTTTAAACCATGGGATACGATGATACTGGCGTCGCATTACGCTGGGAGTACTTTCTCTTATAAATGAGTGAAATTCATGAGACTTGTTATGAAAATTACATGCTTGTTAATGACTTTCTAGTACATAGCCTTTACAAAGCTGTGTAAAGTACTTTCTAGATACTTGCTCGTACATTCTTGTTCTTGAATGGCCAAAATTTGCGTGTACATGATTATTCTTGATTGTTCATGATCGTTATTTGTTCACATCAACCTGCTCAGTTATTTCATGATTCTATATTCTGGGTTATCTTGGTGTATATCGCTTGTTTATCGCATTCTTATTTATTTTTCCTTAAGATCCAGAGCTAAAATATAAATCACTTAAATATTACCTTCATGTTGATGCGAAGATACCTACTGGGCAAGTGTGCTCATACCTATTTTCTTGTCTATTTCAGGAAATATTAGTGAATCGGATTCGAAATATACAAGTAGCGGGTCTGAGAGTAATTGAAGGTCAAAAGGATCGAGAGAAGACCTAGTTGTCAAGTGTCTAGTCGAGTCCTATTGTAATTTTTTTCTATTTTCTTGAGTCTATGATGTAAGGATGTCATAAGTCATGAATCTGATGAACTTTATGGTTATTGGTATGGAATAAAGTTATAATTTTGGAAAAAATATACTTTGTGTGGTTATCTTGCGCTCTGATTTTTTGCTTGCAAGAGGCTTACCTTGCCGGCTGTTCACGTTCCCGATATTCCTTCCGCTGGATTAAAAGCTTTGGGCATGACAGTGAAGCTAGAGAATGGATTGTTTACCTCTTCAGCATCTTCAAACTCATCTTGATCACTGCTATGGTTACTCTCATTAGCCATCATGCAGATATCCTTACGTCTCTTATGGGCTGCCATCAATTTGTCCAAGATATCTTTAGCAGACCTGTAATTGGTAACAAAAGGAAAAATATTAAGATCAACGGCTTTTCTTAAAATATTGAGAGCTCTAATATTCTCATTATTTTTCATTCTATGTTTGTCCATCCATTTGGACACATCTTTAGGCAATCTGTGTGGACCTTTGGAAATAAGGTTCTAGAGGTTGGGATTCACTACATTTATAATCGTGCATACACTGCCTAGCCATGTTGGGAAATCAAACCCATTAAACACCGAAGGATGAGCCATAGGTAGATCGAGAACAGTCGACCAGAAATAATAAATGACAAATAGAAAAATCACTGAGAAACACCATGAATTACTGCAAATCGTTGGATCTGTACAGCCAGTAACCCGCTCTGATACCAATTGATAGAAATGAAGGTGCTCTGATAAAAATCCAGAGGGGGGGTGAATGGATCTTTCACAAGGAGCTACCCAATAAAAGGAAACTTAGCTCTCTAGAAAAAAACAACCTGCACTTAAACTAGACAAATGGTAAAACTCTCGAAAACCAATTATAGATAGCTAAAAGATGAATCAGTTGCTTACAATAGAGAGTCCAATGAAGGAAACAAATCAAGGTCTGAAAATATAGCACACAAGGTACTTATGAACTGAATTATGCTAACAGATGAGAAAACCTTCAACCACTTGGTGTGCGTAAATGAATGTACTGCAGAATGAGAAATCCTCACACCAGACAACAACATTGGGAACCCAGCACAAAGAACAGACAGCGATCTCAACCACACCTGTGAAGGGAAGGAAGAAGATAAGGGCAAACACACATTCAAACCAGACGGCACAGTATTTTTAGGTGGTTCGATCTGCTATCCACAGACATACGTCCACCCCTCACTCTAACCCGAGTGAGTATTCCCTTGCAAAACCAAGATGCAGACTCAGTCTGCAACAGGATGCTGCCTAACAGCTTGACTACCTGAGGGAGACAAATCCCACAACCTGGTTCTGCAACTCACAAAACCAAACTTCTAGCTCTGCTACCCACAGAGCTAGAACCAGAGGTCCAACCTCCCTTCCTCTGAATCCTCAGAGGGAACCCACGAGCAACTACCCGTCACTCACAACCAGAGACATAGTCTCCCTTCCTCTGACACCAAGAGGAAAACAGAAGATAAATCTCCCATCTCCTGAATCCTCAGGAGGTACAGTGAGCAACACCCAGTTGCCCACAACTAGAGGACACATCCTCTTTTCCTCTGACACACAGAGGGAACCCGTGAGTGACACCCAGTCACTCACAATCGGAGATCCAAGTCTCCCTTCTTCTGAACGCTCAGAAGGAACCCAACTCCCAAGACAAGGGATCGGAAAAACACAAAATGAATGGAAGAGAATAATGGAAAAACCAAAAGGAAAAACAAAAATAGATATAGCTCCGAGGAGCATAATGACTCTGGATTTGATCCACGAGTCAATACATGAATAGATCTTCAATATTAGCACTGGCTGCACACTCGTTCTTCTTCCCACGACCTTCTTCTCTGAACTCTCTCTACCTCTTTCTTTTAATCTCTCTAATCTCCCTTTTTCTCTCTACTAGCCCCTCATTTTGATCGCTGGAGAGCCTTTTATAGAGCTTCAGTCTTGAGTCCCGCAAGCTCACGCTTCGGGCGTGTGGAGGGCTCATTCTTGCCTTTTTCAGAGAAGCCACGCGTCAGATACAGATGGTACGATGATCCACGTTGCAGAATATAAAATGGTATTCACCTTGGATAACGTGCCAATCATTGGTTCACTTAATCCCCGCGAGCTCATCCTTCGGGCGTGACCGAAGTCTTCACGTGAGAGTTGATGCTGTCAGCAGTTTAAGTCACCCAGGTGTTTGATTCATCAATATGGGTTTATCAAAATAGAGTAAGGAGGCATTTCATCAAACACTTTACCATCATAATCAAATGCAAACTTAGTCAACATCATATTAGTCAAACATTCAAATCAGAGGTGTATAAAATGATGTATATGCATTGACCTGTGTAATACACAGGTAGACTTTATATGCATGAAGATGATGGATGAAGACAGGAACTAATAAAGATGCACTGACCATAATGATGCACAGACAGACCTGACATGTAAGGTACACAGACCAGTTAAGACTAAGACTCAACATGTGCTTAGACCTTCATATGCAGGATGCAACATGTGATTAGACCTAGGTATGCACAAGGCTCGAATGTGCACTGACTTGATATGCTGTTGGTGAGAACATGCACAGACCTAATTGTGTTGAAGGCAAACATGCACAGACTTCATAGATGACAAATGAAAATGTGCATCGACCTCATAGATGAGTAATGCAAATGTGCATCGACCTTAAATTCAACCAATGCAGAAGTGCTTCGACGTTCTAAATGAACCAGGCAAATATGCATCGACCTTATATATGTACAAGGCAAATGTGCATCGACGTTATATAGGAACAAGGCAAATGTGCATTGACTTTATATATGAAGGAACATGAATGTGCACCGACCTTACCTGTTCACAGAGAAGGTATATGCACCAAACTTTATGCTTCAGACTTGGATGGGCATGTGAATTTATGTGCACCGACATGAACATGCAGTTTTGTACATATGCTCAGACCTGACTATGCAGACTTGTACATATGCTTAGACCTGATTATGCAGACCTGTACATATGCTCAGACCTTTTACATGCATGTGCTCTGACTAGTGAGAATATGCTCTGACCTTGTTCATGCATATGCTCTAACTTAGTGAAGGAGACTTTATGCATATGCATAGACCTGAACGAAGATGCTCAGACCTTTTGTACACTATTACATATGCTAAGACTTGATAAAGACTCTTATGCATGTGCTCCAACTTGCATAATGCATGTGCACAGACGTAAAAGCATGTGCTTAGACCTTGTGCGTGCATGTGCTCAGACTTATATGAATATAGTCTGACCTGCATAATCCATATGCTCTGACATGAATGCATGTACTTCGACTTTGAGTGTGCATACGTGTACATATGCAGTGACTATCAACCTGTGAAAAATGTTTGTGCACACAACCTGTTCGGTAAAATGAATATGCATGCAACCTATTTAATTGAATGACCAGAATGTTTAAATGTGCACAGACCTAACATAAAAGTGCTCCAACTTTCAAGATCAAAAGATTTATGCATGTGCACATACTCTGGATGCAGCGATAGGCATGTGCATCGACCTTAATGCTGAAATGAACATATGCATCGACCTTGAACATGTGCAATAGTGTATGTGCATTGATCTGATTATGTATGAATATGAATTGACCTTAATGCAAAGTGTAATACTTATGACATAACATCAATACATAACACAAAATAGTCATAGTGTTTGACATCATCAAGGCCACACTAAAGTAACATCAAAACCATAGCATCAAAGCAACACAAACACATATGACATCATGCACATGAGTCATAGTGTTTGACATCATCAAAACCACAGGATTACAACACATGATGTTGGGTTCTGTGCGCTCAACTCTTTGTCTTTGATAATGGTTTTGATGATTACAATATATTGTGTGTTTTGCGTATAAATAGAAGTGAAAATATTATGGGTGAGTATTGTGGAAAATACTCATTGATCATTTTCTGTTATGGAGCTTACTGTTGATATCTTGTCTTGTAGGTTTGAATGTTTGGACTTCTGTAGTCTGAAGAGTCAACCTCACCAGTTCAGGGAGTTGACCTATTCCTCATGGCACTGATCTATATTTCATATGCTCAGACTTGAGCATCACATGTCTCAACCTTAGTGCTCTGCATGTTCATCTGCATCAACTTTGTCTTGCTGCTTAAGAATCGCACGTGGTTTTTCATGGACAAATCTTTGTGATTCTTCATCCTTTTCTAATTTGGTGCTCTCATGCATAACATTCATGTATGATTTATAGAGCTTTCAAGATTTTCAAATGCATGTTATTTTTGGGAAGATCATGTTTTCATTAAGGGTTATAAGGCCCTTGGTGTGGTTGAATGGGATTGGATGTCCTTGGGTTGAACCGTGGGATTGGATGTCCTTGGGTTGAACCGGACTACCTTTTGGAAGATCCTTTCCTTCCCACTGCAAGGGTCGACCCTATGGGTCAACCCCTGGCTCCTTGAGCCTTAGTTCTTATCTTGTTATGAAGCATGGTCCTTCATGTATATATCTTTGATGTCTTTGCACTGACCTTGTTCATATGTGCACCGACCCTGTCTTGGGTATTTTACAATCATGTGCTTGAAATTACATAACTGAACTTGAATGGGGTTCATGTTTTCAAAAGTGAAACCCATGTCATTTGCTCTTGATTGAACCATATTGAAACTGAATTTTCCTTGTTCTGGATCTGAAACTAATTAAGCTGAACCCTGAACCTTGTGTTCTTGGACATGATGGTTTTGATAATCTTGAATGTGTTTGATGAGTACCACTGGACTGAACTTAATTATCTTGAACTAAATTTGGAAGTCCTTGGACTGAATGTGATTGTATTGGGTTGGTCATGGAACCTATTGTGTAGGCTACTTGAATTTCCTTCTATGCATGTGAGACTATATGTTTTGACACAAGAATGGCCAATGTTAAGTATGTTTGAACTAAAATTCAAATGCATACTCACTGAATTTGATTCAGTCGTAAATGATTCTGTTGCACTCAATTCAGAATTGGACTGGTTCAGTCTGATTGTTATGTGTGGGTTGTAATAGTTCAAGTTGCTTTGGATTGACTTAGCAACTCATGGCTAGTTTGATTTAATCATGAGTGATGTAAGCTTATGGAGAAAATGGATTGAAAAGCTTTGCATCACTAAATTCCTACTTGTATTTCAGCATTCTCCACTACCGGTTGAAAGACCTATGTGAAGAGATAATTCTGATGCTATTTCCTGATATGGATTGAATTGTGTTTGACATGAAGTTGAGTTCTCTGAAATGCAGGTCCATATTGATGTCATTTAATTGGAACAATGGTAAGCTTCCATTCCAATTTACATTCCTTTGTATCTATGTTAAAACCTTGTGAAGCAAGTTTTATTCATTGTTTTAGATGCCCTCTAACCATGCTATCTATATTGGAAAATCATGTTTTGCATGGGGTTAATAGGGTGTCAATGACCTTGGGGTTCATTGGACTGCATTATGCAGTTTTCTGCATTTACACTGCAAGTGTCGACCCCTAGGGTCGACTCTTGGTGGGCTGGGGTCTGTTTACAATGTAAACAGAACCCTTGGTAAAAAGTGTCGACCCCAAGGGTCGACACTTTACCATGGGTCCTATTTTTTTTTAACGGGACAGAAACTGCTGAGAAAAGTGTCGACCCCAAGGGTCGACACTTTCTCTGGGCGATCCAAAATGGGTTTGCCGGTTTGGTTGCGAACTCATTGGTTTGAGATCCGATTTGGGTGGTGTTTTACACCAACACCCTTAGGGTTTCCTACTTCTATTGTGTGTTGTTTTGAAGGGTTTTATCAAGGGCCTTGTGGCCTTTTATTGTGCTTTTCCCTCTTGTATATGAGGGTTACGATCTCCATCGAAAGAGGCATTCCCCTTGTGCTAACACGTTGTATCTGCTTGCAGGAAGAAGAGAGGGCACCGCACCCTACTGGAGGAGGAAGAGGAAGGTGCTTTAATCGGCTGGAGAAGGAAGACGCAGCCGCCAACGACTGCCTCTCATGATCCCGAGCTTGTAACGGGAGGAAGCCATCACTACTCTCTTCACCGGTTGCTGGCTTGGACGTATCTATCAAAGGGGCTGAGTTCTTCTCTCATAGTTTTATCATTCTAAAGCACTCTTCTATTTCATCTCCGAGTTGTGTGAAGATTTAGGGGATATCTATATATTTCATTTCTATATTCTTGTTTGAGATTAGCTTAAAGTTTGGACTGATTGTTCTATATGCTCTTGTAGTGAACGAAGAGGAGTTGTGGGACATTAAAGGGGAACACAAATATACATACATCTATTTTCATTCATTTGTAATGTCCTTATTAACCAAAATATAGTTATGCAGCATATTGATTGATCTTTTCTTAATGTGTGCAGGCTTGATTGAAGCTGGGATTTGAACGAACAAACTCGAATCCTCAAGGAGGACAAGCGACTGCTCCAGTCAGCTGCGGATAAGACTTTCTCCAAACTAGGCTTCAAGAAAGATCTACTTACGGCCATTGGAGAATCAAGGGGATATTTCTACATCCTATTCATGTTCATTTCCTATGTGCTTCATAGTTTATTTTAATTCACATACTGTTGTGGGCGTATATTGTATATCCTTTGATTTTATTAAACTAAGAATATGTGTGTGTGTGGGCGGAGCTACCTCTCCGTGTGGTCTAAGTGTCTGGGGTGTGATCCCGGAACGTTTTTGTGTGTGCTGCAGTGGCAATTTTTTGGGGCTTGTCCCCGTGTGTGGACATTGTTGCGGAAGAAGCGTGTGTGGTTGGGGTTCGTCCCCGTGTTGCTACATTCCGTAGCGTGGAGTGAAGCCTCACCCGGTTGGGTGAGGGGTGGACGTAGGGAGCCCGTCGTGGTCCCGAACCACCTTAAAAGCCTTGTGTTGTATATGATTGCATGTGTGATTGTCATTTCTTCTATCTTCCTTCACAGGTACATTATATAGGTTTTTAACTCACTACATTGTCACACACTGCTACCTCCGTTATCCGTGTTGAGCGTAATCTCCCTTGTTAGTTGAATTAACTATCCGTGTGAGATCGGGAAGTTTGAGAGAACCTCTTTATCTCACTTGTAGTTTTTGTTAATCAACGTTGTTAATTCTACATCTGTTAAGAAAGTTTTTGAATTCTGCTATCTCGGCAAGGGGACAATTCAACCCCCCCTTCTTGTCCGCCATCTCTCTGGGCCAACACATGAGCATGAATGTTTCTGTTATTTACATGAACTTTTTGTCTTTTATTACCAGCCAGCTAGCAATCGACAGCTTTGTGGCCTAGTTTTCCACATTCAAAGCATGCAAGAGATTTTCTATTAAAGACAGATTTAGTTCTACCAAAAGTATTTCTATTTTTAGGGAATTTAATAAATTTAGAATTGAATTTTCTTCCCTGGGCATGCCAACATTGAGCAGTAGTGTGGCCTATCTTGCCATAGCAAAAATAATGAACTTTCCTATTCTGAACAGAAGAAGATTTCTTAACATGAAAGTTCCTAGTATGTATTGTACTGAAGTTCAAATCATCCTTTTTCATTACAAAGAAATCATTCATCATATGTCCATGCTTACCACAGTAATGACACAACTTATTAGATTTCTTTAAAGCATGATTTTTAACATGAGATTTTTTCACATCCAAGTTATTGCATTTCTTTTTCTATTTTTCGTCTTGTTTCAGATTTTCCTGAATAGTGAGTTGTTCATCCTTAGAGGTGGTGGCAACATTTGAAGCTTTTACAAAAGATGTCATCAATTTATTTTCAAAAGCTTTCTTGTTGACTGGTTTGTAGGCGCCTAGCCCCTCTTTTCTGAAGTTTACTTTAGTTCCTAACAGTCTGTCTAAGTTTTCTTGCCCATCAACACATCTAGATAGAGAATTTTTTAAATCTAGATTTTCTTTTTCTAAAGAGGTAATCAGCAATTCTTAGTTCAGGGTCTCCTCTTCAAATTCAACACTTCTGATTTTTAAGGCTTCATTTTCAGAACTATATTCGTCAACTTGTTTTTCCAGAATATGCAATTTTTCAGACTCATCTGTACATATCAATTTTCCTTTCTCCAAGATAGCAATCCTTTCTTTCAGGGATTCATTTTCATTTTTGATATTTTTAGTTTCTTTCTCAAGAGTGAGCAGGTTATCAACATTATCAAAAATCACACATTTTTCTTTCTCAAGAGATATTAATCTTTCAGACATGACAATATTCAATACCATCAGCTTTTATTTTTTTCCTTCAAATTTTTATTTTCTTTCATCATCTTTTCATTCTAAACAAGATCATTGATTAAGATTTGATCATCACCCAATGACTTCAGTTTGTCTTCCAGTTCAGAAATTTTATTTGTAGATTCTTGATTTTCATTTTTCAGCCAACAGATTTGTTTCTTATACATATGAATATCAGACAAACAGATATCATGAAATTGTTTCAGTTTCAAACAATTTTCACAAGAAGAATTTGAAGTATTCTGATCAATTTTCTTTTTCAACTTTTTATTTTTAGATTTTATTTTCTTGTATCTATCATAGAGCTCTTCATACATTTTCATCAATTCATCAACAGAAAGTTCTTCAGATCCGGAGTTTACCCGAGATGATGTTTCATTCATTTGATCACTATTGTGATCACTTCGGTTGGCCATCAAACATTGTTCCTTTTGCTTCCCATGGATGGCAATCACTTTATTCAAGATTTTCTTTCCAGACGTGCATCTATAGATAGAAGGATATATGTCAATATCAACTGCAGCCTTCAAGATATTAAGAACTGTGATATTATCACGGTTCTTCGAATTGTCCTCATTAGACCACTTGGTCTGATCATAAGGCAGTTGATATGGTCTATTAGAGACAAGGGTCCACAAACTGGAATCAATAGTATTCATGAAAACACATAGACCACCAAGCCACTTACTAAAATTAGAGCCATTCAAAATAGGTGGATAAGCCATTGACACAGATCAAAACCAATCCAAAGTAATAGACTAAAAGCGATAAAGCACAACCAAAAAATTACACCTAAGAGTAGCATGATTCTCTACATATCGTTGGATCTGATGAATCAGAGACCGCTCTGATACCAATTGTTAGAATATTTGGGTGCAAGGCTGAGATTCAGAGGGGGATGAATGAATCCCCTTTTTTAAAAAAATTACTTCAACTAAAACTTTCTCTGAAGGATTCGTGTGGAAATAAAACAAGATGGCTCAATCTAAATAGATGTTCTATTGAGGCTCACACTCGAACACTAAGCAAGCATCAAACACTATGTGAAAACTAAGTGCAGCAAGATGAAGACTAGTACTAAGATCTACTGCTATGAAACCCACTGACTTCCATCTTAAGTAGTCAATTCAGAAACACCTTCACAGTTGGAGCAAATTAAACACATATGATCAAGAGCACATCGTGCTAGACAACAAAACCAATTGCCCTGTGAAGGAGGTAGAAGATATGGAATTGCACATACTTGCAAACCACAGTACACAAGAAAATTTTTAGATGGTTCGGTCTGCTACCCATAGACCTACGTCCATCCCCCACTCAGGACCGAGTGAGGCTTCCTGCTGACAAACAGCTTGAACCGTTAAGCATCACAGCTTGCTTACACCACTGAGCAACACAGTTTGCTTCTGCTGAGCATCACAGGTTGCTATCCGCTGAGCCTTACAGCTTTCACTACCCACTGAGCAACACGGCTTGCTGTCCGAGGATCATACCTCGTCGCTGACACACAGCTTGGAGGATGAACTAGAAATGAGAAAACCAAATCACAGGAAAATAGCAAATAAAAGCATGAAAGATGTAGCTCTCGCAGGAGCAAATTTGGCTTAGATTTGATCCAGAGGCCAATGATGAACGGATCTTTCCTTCTTCTTCTTCTTCTTCTCACGGTCTCCTTTTTTGAGCTCTTTCTTCTTTTTCCCCTCTGCTAACTCACTAGCTCTCTTCTTTCTGATCTCTCACTCTGAACTCTCTCTTCTTCTCTATCTGCTGCTCTGCAATCTTTTCTTTTTCTCGTTCTTTTTTCTCTATTCTTCGTTGTTGTTTGTTCTGAAGAAGATGTCCCCTATTTATAGAACAGGGGCTCCGGAGATGCTTCTTCTCAAATGGCCTGAATAGTGTTGTCCCGACATCATTCTTTGAGAGAGTGTAAAGAGAACACTCCCGCCAAGAGAAATTCTGGAAGGTGCTTTCCACGTGTTGGATTCTAGATAAAGGTATGTCCACGTTGTAGATCCTTTCTAGGACTGTCTGCCTTGGATCATGTGCCCAATTATAAGTTTCTTGGGTCCACTTGCCACCTTTCCTGCTATTTCTGGGATCACGTGTCACATATACTTCTGGCTTAAGGCAGTGCTTCGATGTGAACAAGAACTACAGTTGAGTTCTATTGACTTTAGGTGCTCCAGATGTCTTGAGATCTTCTAACTATGGAGAGTTAGTCTGACTTGCTGAGGTTGAGCTGAACATGAATTGCGGCAATTGAACTTGTTGTTGCTACTGTGATGAACTGTTTAGTCTTGTTTCTGCTACTGGTCGTGAGGCCTGATTTCTCAAGTCCTTGAGCTTCTAAAAGCAGTCATTTGATTAACTGAGCTGTGAGGTTGATGCAGTTTGGTTGTGCTCACTGAGGCATTTCATCAAACACTCTTTTGCTGCAGTGACCTTGTGTCGATGTAGATGCAAGATGTATTAACCTGTCTTTAGAATGCTCAGACCTTGACTCTTAAGTGCACTGACTTGTTTAGTCTTAAAATGCTGATGTGCACCGACCTGTTCAGCATTAAATACTTCATCTGCATGTTAAGGAAGGATACATGCATCGACCTATTTGACTCAATGCATGAACTAATATGAATGCATCGACCTTGCAAGTATGAAGACTACAGACATCATATGCACTAACCTGACAGTATGAATGTATGAAGATGCATGGCAGATATGAATTTGCATTGACTTGTATGCAGTGACCATCAGATGCACATCGACCTGATAGAACTAAAACGTCACATGTGCATCGACCTAACAATGCAATATATCTATCGCTGCATCGACTTGATAGACCAGATAGCTTTTATACATCGACCTGATAGAACACAATCAATACATATGCATCGACCTTACATGCATGAGGTCTACATCTACACCGACCTGGTAGAACAGAATTAACACATGTGCATCGACCTTCTAGACCAACATGCAAATGTGCACCGACCTTCTAATGCAAAATGCATATGTGCATCGACGTTGAAGTACAAATGTGCATCGACCTTCTAATGCAGAATGCATATGTGCATCGACCTTGAAGTGTATGACTTCTACATGTGCATTGACCTGACAGACTTATATGCAAACCTACACTGACCTAATAGTCCATACTGTAAACAGAGTGCAAAAGGTGCATCGACCTGATAGTCCAATGAAGTGGAAGATGCATCTTCCTTATAGAGCACAAAGTCCAATGTGCATCGACCCGATAGACTAAAATGCATATGTGCATCGACCTTCAAGACTATGCAACAGGTTAATTGTGCATCAACCTTTGATGCGGGACAGGACGCGAACCTGGGACTCTAGCTTGCGGACGTCCCTAAGCGAGGGAAACGTGCGGATCTACGCGGTTGAGAAACCAGCATTGATTCGGGTAGTCAGCTCTTCCGTGTACTCGGATGGAGTCACGGGACGGGTCACGCTCTCTTACTCGCAGCGGTGATACAACTGAGCTGGCTAGAATATCCTATCACACTCATGCAGCGGCATATAGAAATATATACGACATAAGCAAAAATGCCGAGTGAGGGGAGCGGACACAATACCTCCACGCTACCTGGCGTGGGGAAGACGACCCCGGTCGAGACTCGTACTCCAGGTACAGTAATAACTAATAATTACAGAAATAAATCTATCACCCACTCCACACAGGGAGGTAAAGGGCTACACGTGGGACCTGGGAGTAGCGGGTTCGGGTTAATGGGCAGCCATTTGGGCAGCTCCGACAGTAACGCGTGCCAACGAACATGGGGCCCACGTCCTGGTCAGAGGGTCGGTTGGGCTGAGAGTGGTATCGCTGCAGTGGGGACTCCTGGAGGGACGATCCCGGGGAGTGGGACGCGTTGGTTCGCCTTGTGGAAGACGAGGCGGCCCGACTGGGAACGATGTTGCTTGCTGCCCACGGACCTGTTATGTTGTTTCAGGGTTGCGCAATCCGGCGCAAACAACTGATGCAATCAGACCCGACATCGGATCGAGGCGAGACTGGCGCTGTTGCGAAGCTCCTTCGAAGATCTACGAACACCTGTTGTTATAGGAATTTTCCTGTCTCTGTATTCGTCGTGGTGGAATTTAGAACAGGCGGGCTCCTCTGGCTAAGAGCTGACTAGGCAGATTGGGATCTACCTGAGAGCTTGGTTTGACCGAAGTTCAAACGGTAGAGTTTGGATCTGAAATTTTTATGGATGGTAGATGGGAAGGTAAGGAACACGGGGGTAATTTTTTGGTAATTTTTGGAGGTGGTTTGAATGGGGAAATAGATTTTTTGGTGGAAGTGGTCGGATCTGGACTGCACAGGACAAAACAGATTTAGGAAAATGCAGTGATTTTTTGGATGGGAAATAAAATTCCTAAAATCACAAAAAAAAATTGGGGACGTAGGCTTTAGTGGACAAAACTCTCAGTTCAAATTTCAGCTCAATCTAAAATCAGAAAGGGGGTGAAAGGGGCAAAGAGGTAGCGTGCTAGAACATAGATCTGCACGGAGACAGAATCTGTAGATCGAGGGGAATAAATGGTAAAGGAAGGTAAACAAAGGAGGAAAAATGTGAATTTTTTTGTGGACGCTAAGGGGAACGTGGGGAACTCACCCTCCAATTTTCAACATGATCTGATCTCTTGATGTGGAGTTAAAAATCAGACTTTAGACCTCTGTCCAACACTGCACAGATCTGCGACGATGAGGGGGTGGTGGTGCGATGGCGACTCGAGGGCGGCGGCAGCGGAGCTTCACACTCTGAGGGGAGATACAACTTGGAATCCACCAAGTTTTATAGGGAATCCACCCTAGAAGCCACAGCAATCTAGCTACAAGAGAGGGGAGAGAGGAGGGGCGCCCTTGGGCTTGGAGCAATTTCTGAAATTTCTTCTCATAAAATTTATGAAAATACCAAATTACAAGGGATATATAGAAATATAAAAATGTCCTAAACTACCTTCAGATCTAGGGTTAGGGATGGGCAAACTAGGGATATGATATTTTCTCCCACATGTGGTCAAATGGCCACAATAAAAAATGACAATATGAAGGGTGCGCCCCCCCCCCCCCCCTTTAAGGAAGAAAAAATTGATTTTTCTTCTCTTATCTCCTTTGTCCAAGTCCACACTTGGACCATGGACCGACCCCACAAGCCCACCTTGAACTTTGAACCAGCCCCACATGGGCCCTAGAGTCAAGTGGACCAATGAGGGAGAGGGTGGGGGACCCTACTGGACCTACTGGACTTTTACAAATAAACCCACTAAAACCTAAAGACTCACACTTTGGCTTATACTTGCCATACAATTGCGTACCCAATTACACAGGGTATAAATACAAATAAAAAGAACACAGATGCAAAATAAAATGTTAGTGTCCGGTGTTGATTCCCATCAACCTTTATATGCAACGGTCTGAATATGCGTCGACCTTGATATGCATCAGACAGAAATGTGCATCGACCTTACTTGACAAAGTGAAGGTATATGCACTGTGACGACCCAGAGTGCCAGATACCAATATACCGATAACATCGATACACCGATACCAGGAACTGGGGAAGCCACCCAAGAGGCTGATGAGGCCCCTAAAGGGTTAGTGAAGTTTGTCGAGGGGATGCATAACGAATTGCAATCACAAGCGCGCATATTAGATTCAACATTTAAAAATTTAGCAGAAGAGCGGAAGCAATTTAAAATAAATAAGTGCTAAATATATATACTAGTCCATAGGCACAAGAGTGCAGTCCAAAAGTACAACTACACGGGGCATACCCCGGCAAAAGTACACAAGAGAGCCCAACAAGGCAACTCGTCTACTACTGGCAGCTAGGCACGGTCTCCGGGCACACGGGAAACACTGGGAGACGATGGGCGCGGCTCACCTGAAAGAAGAAGGGTGAGTTACAGCCAGACTCAGTAGGGGTCACGCGGATCCCTACCTCGCACTAAACAAGCATACATGCAAAAATAAAGGCAATTAAAGCATGCATTGAATTAAATAACAGGCAATGGCATGAATAACTAATCACAATAAAGTTGTAAAATCTAACTAAACAGATATAACATCTAATACATGCCAATAACGAGTAAGTCTAAACGACTGAAACTAAATCTACCAGTAGAATATGCCTCAACTAATCCAAGCAGCAGGGAACAGGACAACTACCGGGAACAGAAACCAGATGCGTCCACTGATGACTTATACTGCATCTCAAGCACTCACAGTCGGCAACACGACAAGCTGAGCACGTAAATAGTACCAAACCAAGTGACCAGTCAGAGTGACACTCGTCAGTGTCAGTCCACAGCCTCTGACCACGTGTGCACACACTGACTCTCGCCTGAGCCAGGCCCTCTAGCTAGATTTCTCCCTTGGTAGGACGCTACCATTGGCGAGGAGCCCACGGTACTAGCTTAAAAACTGTGTGATGGGAAACACCCCTCCGCTATCCCCAAGCGGGTCGGTACTCAAAGACCTTAGGGCTACAACAGTGGTTCCATTGCAAGGAAAGAAAAGCTACTCTATTGGAATTTATAAACATGCCATTATATTATAAAATAACTCAACATGGCATATAAACATTTCGGGAAGCATTAAAGAATAGGCCGGCAGCTTTTTGAAACTAACAGGCGTGTGGCGATCTGCTGCCACCGCGTTACAGGTGTGTGACGGTCGGGGAAGGGTGCGTTACATCGGTTGTGACGCGTCCGCCCCTAGCCGTTACAGCCACCGAAGCTCCAGCTCAAACTGATCAAACGGGATGTAACGCGCTCGCAGTGGCGCGTTACATCACCCTGACGGCCAGCCGACAGGCCGCCAGGTCCACCCGAGACCAAAATTAACACTAACAATTTTTAAACGTTCAGAAAACGGTGTAACGCGCTCGCCCAGGCGCGTTACAGCCTCCTGACGGCCGCCCGACAGGCCGTCAGGCCAACCGCCTCAACGGGTCAACAGAATTCAACGGAAATGTAACGGTCGGGAGCCTGACCGTTACACTCACTGTAACGCACCTCCAAAGGGCCGTTACAGTGACGTAACGCGTCCCCTATGGACCGTTACAGATGTGACGGTTCCTGGAAGGACCGTCACACCGTCTGGGTTACGGACTGGTTATGTTTGCAAGTGGGTTCCCTCCCGAGCGACCAGAATCTCCGGGTAATGACGAAAACCTGTCAAACCACACGTCCTAAACCACATAATACCAACAAAATAACAACATGCAACGCCTACAATGGCTTAAACATGAAGAACGAAGCTTAAACCCTAAACATGGAAAATAACCAATATGCATGCCACATGGGTTTAAACAAGAAACCAAGCTATAGGAAATGATCCTAGCGAGTTCAGGATTCCATCCCCCTACCTCGTGCGAGCCGAAACAGCCGATTAGGCCACATGCAAGAGGAGGGTACCACCGAGCCTCCACGCTCTGTCTCATCTCTATGGGCCACGAACCACGCCAAGTTGGGCGTCAACGAGTTCCTCTCGACGCGAGGATTCCACCGGCGTGCTCCGTGCCTCGAACCGACGTCGTTTCGCCCGAATTCCCTAGGAGAGGGGGACAGGCGATCGGACAAGAGAGAGAGAGCGTGAGAGATTGAGATCGACGAGGGAGAGAGAGAGGGTGAGGGATTAAAGGAAAAAAATAAAGTTAATATATATAATATATTTATTATATATAAAAACCTTATTATTTCCATAAAACCTCAATTAAATCCAATTAAATCCGGAAAAATACCAGAAAAATTCCTAAAAATCCAGGAAAATAGCCGAAAATTCCAGAATGAGTTCTAGGTCCGAACCACTAAGGATCCATCAAGGCACGGGCCTCACAGTCCCTCCCTCCTAATAAAAATTTCACCCTCGAAATTTACGACAAAGGATAAGGAGGAAACTGAGAAACAGAATTATACCTCACTGGAATAAGAAAGGAAAAAGCTGACGCATCTCATCTTCACGCTCCCAAGTAGACTCATTACCAGAGTGATGCTGCCAAGCAACTCTTACCAGAGGGATAACCTTATTTCTCAACTGCTGCTCACGACGGTCATCAATTCTGATAGGAAACTCTAGCGTAGACAAATCAGCAGTCACTTCGGGCCAAACTGAATCATCGAGAACATGGGATGCATCAGACACATACTTCCTCAGCTGAGAGACGTGGAACACATCATGAATAGCTTGCATACCCGCTGGTAGTTGCAATCGATAAGCTACATGACCCACAGCTTCAACAATAGGAAACGGGCCAACATAACGCGAACTAAGCTTCCCACGCTTCCCAAATCTGGAAACACCTTTCATCGGAGATACCTTGACAAAAACCATATCTCCTAGCTCAAATTGTAGTGGACGTTTGCGCTGATCTGCATAGCTTTTCTGTCGACTCTGAGCCGTCAACAATCTCTGCCGAATCAGACGAACCACATCAGAACACTGTTGTACCATATCAGGTCCCGTCAAAAGTCGATCCCCAACATCAAACCAGTTCAGAGGAGTACGACAAGGACGACCATACAGTGCCTCATAAGGAGCCATGCCAATACTGGAGTGAAAACTGTTATTATAAGCAAACCCAACAAGTGGCAAATATTGACTCCACGAACCCTACCAGTCAAGGCAACACGATCTCAGCACATCTTCCAGGGTCTGAATAGTCCTCTCCGACTGTCCATCTGACTGCGGATGATACACTGAACTGAAGGCTAACTCAGTGCCCAAAGCTTTCTGAAAACTGTGCCAGAAGCCGGAGGTAAAACGTGGATCACGATCTGACACAAGTGAAACAGGAATTCCATGCAGTGGCACGATCTTCTGGACATAAAGCTCGGCCAATCTCTGCACATTCCAGGAAACTTTTATCGGTAACAATCTGGCAGTTTTAGTCAATCTATCAACAAGCAACCAGATACCATCAAAACCTTGTGAAGTCCGAGGTAAACCTACCACAAAATCTGTAGTGACATGGTCCCATTTCCACATTAGAATCTCTAATGGCTGAAGCAATCCACCTGGCTTTTGATGTTCGGCTTTAACCTGCTGACAAGTCAAGCACTTAGAAACAAATACAGCCACATCTCTCTTCATACCTGGCCACCAGAACTGCTTCTTCAAATTCTGATACATCTTGGTGACACCTGGATGAATAGCAAAACGAGATCCATGGGCTTCACTCAGAATTTCAAATCTCAATGAATCATCAGCGGGAATATACAATCTGCCACGGAAACTGACAACCAGCTCGTCATCAAATTCAACATCATATCTTGATATAACACGAGCCAAATCAGAATCAGCTTGCTGAGCTTCTTGAATCTGCTGATATAAAGAAGAACCCAAAGCCAAGGTAGCACAAACCGCTGTCTTCGGGTCGGCTGGAATATCCATGCTAATCGCCTCGCTCGGAAGCTATTCCCAAAGTTTCCATTCATGAAGCAACAAATGACTGACTTGCACCTTCCTGCTCAGAGCATCAGCCACAACATTCATTTTTCCCGACTGATAGGAGAGTGTAAAGTCATAATCTTTCATGTATTCCATCCATCGCCTCTGCCTGAGATTCAGATCTTTCTGGGAGAATATATACTGTAAACTCTGATGATCAGTAAAAATTTGAAACTTTTCACCATACAGATAATGTCTCCAGATCTTTAAGGCAAAAGCAACTGCAACTAGCTCCAGATCATGCGTGGGATAATTTTCTTCATGATGTTTCAATTACCGAGATGCATATGCAATAACCTGACCGTGTTGCATCAGCACTGCACCCAAACCCACTCAAGAAGCATCTGTGCAAACCATAAATCCACCCGAGTCGGACGGCAAAATCAACACCGGAGAAGAAGTCAAGAGCCTTTTCAATTCAATAAAGCTATCCTCACACTGATCTGACCAGACAAACGACACATCTTTACGAGTCAGTCTAGTCATAGGTGCGGTAATCTTTGCAAAATCCTGGATGAATCTTCGATAATACCCAGCCAAACCTAAAAAGCTTCTTATCTCTGTTACAGTTCTCGGTCTCTGCCAATTCAGAACAGCTTCAATCTTTACAGGGTCCACTGCTACTCCATCACCAGAAATCACGTGGCCAAGAAAATAAATTTCCCGAAGCCAGAATTCACATTTACTAAACTTCGCATAAAGCTCATGATCTCTCAGAGTCTGCAGAATGATCCTCAAGTGCTGCACATGATCTTCGTCAGAAGCAGAATAAATCAGAATGTCATCAACAAAGATCACCACGAACTGATCCAGATATGGACGAAAGATACGCTGCATTAGGTCCATGAAAGCTGCTGGGGCATTAGTCAAACCAAACGGCATCACCAGAAATTCATAATAACAATATCGAGTATTGAAAGCTGTCTTCTCCACATCAGATTCCCGGATCCGTAATTGAAAGTAGCCAGACCGAAGGTCAATCCGTGAAAAGACAGTAGCAGACTGTAATTGGTCAAACAAATCATCAATCCTGGGGAGCGGATATTTATTCTTGATAGTCACCTGATTCAACTATTTGTAATCAATACAAAGTCTCAGGCTTCCATCTTTCTTTTTCACAAATAGCACTGGACCACTCCACAGAGAAAAACTGGGGCGAATATAGCCTTTTTCCAGTAATTCAAGTAGATGTGCTCGCAGTTCTTTAAGTTCAGCTGGAGCCATTCGGTACGGTGCCTTTGCTAACGGGGCTGTACCAGGAATCAGTTCAATCACCATTTCAATCTCTCGCTCTGGAGGCAAGCCTGGCAACTCATCAGGAAACACATCAGGGAACTCACAGATAACAGGAATATCACTGACGTCCTGTCGTGGTTTCTCTACAGCAACCACAGAAGCTAAGAATCCCTGGCAACCTGCAGTAAGCAACCTATAGGCTCGAATAACAGAAATAATCATACGAGAAGAACGGGATCGAATACCTTGGAAATAAAATGTCGATTTCCCCTGTGGCTGAAAATAAACCTTCTTTGATCTGCAATCAACCACAGCTCCATATTGCTCCAACCAATCCATACCCAGAATGACGTCATAATCTGCCAGCTGCAACGCATACAATCTCGCCAGCAACTGATGATTATTAATCATGACAGGAGATTCTTCCAAACACAGAGGCGTGATCATAAAATCTCCAGAAGGCATCTCAACATGCAATTCACAAGTTATCTCTGACATTGGCTCCTTAATGCATGCAATGAAATCCTCAGAGATAAAAGAGTGAGAAGCACCAGAATCAAATAAGACACGAGCTGAATGACCATAAAGCATAATCGTACCTTCCACCAGATGCGATGCAACCGCTTCAGCTCGAGAAATATGGGAAACCTTGCCCTTCTGCTTCATAGATCCGGCTGAAGACTGCAAGGAAGACGCTGAAGCTTGAGAATAAAATTGTTGCTGAGGTTGAGGTACTGGAGGAGGTCTGAATTGCGACTGCTGAGGCTGAGAAAACAAAGGAGCCTGCACCTGCTTCGGCCTCAATGGGCAATCTCGAACAACGTGACCAGGCTGGTCACAGCGAAAACAAACAACTGGAAGAGAACACGGCTGACCCTTATGGTGACCACCGCATCTCCGACAAGTCCACGGCTGACTGACAGCGGAACTCTGACGACTCTGGGAAGAAGGCGTTGTCGGCTGCTAAACAGTACCCGTACCAGGAGATTCTTGCTGAAAGAACTTCTTCTTCTTCTTGAACTTCTTAAACTTGGTATTGGAAGGGGAAGAAGCACTGCTAACATTTGGCGCAACTGAGGGGACTCCTGCCACTGGCGGTCGGTAAGTCTGCTGAAACTGCATCGTCGACTGAACCAACCCCATTTGTGGATACCCTCCAGGTCTCGCCATCTCCAGCTCAAGTGCCACAGCTGCCTGGCACGCACCATCTAGATCAGCAACTCGACTCGCAATCAAAGGTAACTTCAACTCTAGCCTTAACCCTCGCAAGAACTGCTGAGTCTTCAAAGCTTCATTATCTAGCACATGGGGCGCATACTGACCCAATTCCATAAATTTATTCCGATACTAAAGCACGGTCATATCACCTTGGAATAATTTCATGAACTGGTACATCTTCGCCATCTGCAAGCAGGCAGGAGTATAGGCACGCTCGAAAGCTGCAATAAACTCTGCCCAAGTGATCTGTCGAAGGGGCCTGGAATGAAATGCAATCTGCCACTCGGCTTTCCACCACGTAATGGCTGTACCTTGGAGCTGAAATGTTGCCAGCATAACCTTCTCATCCTCCGCGCACTCCATAGACAGGAACACGCGCTCAATCGCATCCAGCCACTGCCTCGCTACCTCTGGATCAGGCTGTTCGTCGAAAGTAGGTGGATTGAACAAGAGAAATTCTTTCAAAGCCTTGCCTCGACTACCAGGCACTTCAACTTGAGGAGCAATGATTGGCACTAGAGGAGGAACTACAGGAACAGCAGTAATAGCAGGAACTGCAGGAGGTTGAGCAGAACCACTCTCCTCTCTAGGCGCACGCCTAGGGGCTCGAGGAGGTCTTCCTCGACGGGGTGGCATCTTGCACTGCCAAAAAACATAAAACAACAACAATTCCATCACTCATACGGAAAACAACCTAAGCCAACAATAAACAACACGAAGGACTTGCTCTGGACAAATATAAATTCCAATTCCTTATACAAATCCTCAACTCCGCTCTGATACCAACTGTGACGACCCAGAGTGCCACATACCGATATACCGATAACATCGATACACCGATACCAGGAACTGGGGAAGCCACCCAAGAGGCTGATGAGGCCCTTGAAGGGTTAGTGAAGTTTGTCGAGGGGATGCATAACGAATTGCAATCACAAGCGCACATATTAGATTCAACATTTAAAAATTTAGCAGAAGAGCGGAAGCAATTTAAAATAAACAAGTGCTAAATATATATACTAGTCCAGAGGCACAAGAGTGCAGTCCAAAAGTACAACTACACAGGGCATACCCCGGTAAAAGTACACAAGAGAGCCCAACAAGGAAACTCGTCTACTGCTGGCAGCTAGGCACGGTCTCCGGGCACAAGGGAAACACCGGGAGACGACGGGCGCGGCTCACCTGAAAGAAGAAGGGTGAGTCACAGCCAGACTCAGTAGGGGTCACACGGATCCCTACCTTGCACTAAACAAGCATACATGCAAAAATAAAGGTAATTAAAGCATACATTGTATTAAATAACAGGCAATGGCATGAATAACTAATCACAATAAAGCTGTAAAATCTAACTAAATAGATATAATAGCTAATACATGCCAATAATGAGTATGTCTAAATGACTGAAACTAAATCTACCAGTAGAATATGCCTCAACTAATCCAAGTAGCAGGGAACAGGACAACCACCGGGAACAGAAACCAGATGCGTCCACTGACGACTTATACTGCGTCTCAAGCACTCGCAGTCAGCAACACGACAAGCTGAGCACGTAAACAGTACCAAACCAAGTGACCAGTCAGAGTGACACTCGTCAGTGTCAGTCCACAGCCTCTGACCACGTGTGCACACACTGACTCTCGCCTGAGCCAGGCCCTCTAGCTAGATTTCTCCCTTGGTAGGATGCTACCATTGGCGAGGAGCCCACGGTACTTGCTTAAAAACCGTGTGATGGGAAACACCCCTCCGCTATCCTCAAGCGGGTCGGTACTCAAAGACCATAGGGCTACAACAGTGGTTCCATTGCAAGGAAAGAAAAGCTACTCTATTGGGATTTATAAACATGCCATTATATTATAAAATAACTCAACATGGCATATAAACATTTCGGGAAGCATTAAAGAATAGGCCGGCAGCTTTTTGAAACTAACAGGCGTGTAGCGGTCTGCTGCCACCGCGTTACAGGTGTGTGACGGTCGGGGAAGGGCGCGTTACATCGGCTGTGATGCGTCTGCCCCTGGCCGTTACAAGCACCGAAGCTCCAGCTCAAACTGATCAAACGGGATGTAACACGCTCGCGGTGGCGCGTTACATCACCCCGACGGCCGGCCGATAGGCCTTCAGGTCCACCCGAGACCAAAATTAACGCTAACAGTTTTTAAACATTTAGAAAATGGTGTAACGCGCTCGCCCTGGCGCGTTACAGCCTCCTGACGGCCGCCCGACAGGCCGTCAGGCCAACCGCCTTAACGGGTCAACGGAATTCAACGGAAATGTAACGGTCGGGAGCCTGACCATTACACTCACTGTAACGCGCCTCCAAAGGGCCGTTACAGTGATGTAACGCGTCCCCTATGGACCGTTACAGATGTGACGGTTCCTGGAAGGACCGTCACACCGTCTGGGTTACGGATGGGTTATGTTTGCAAGTGGGTTCCCTCCCGGGCGACCGGAATCGCCGGGTAACGACGAAAACCTGTAAAACCTGTCAAACCACACGTCCTAAACCACATAATACCAACAAAATAACAACATGCAATGCCTACAATGGCTTAAACATGAAGAACGAAGCTTAAACCCTAAACATGGAAAATAACCAATATGCATGCCACATGGGTTTAAACAAGAAACCAAGCTATAGGAAATGGTCCTAGCGAGTTCAGGATTCCATCCCCCTACCTCGTGCGAGCCGAAACGGCCGATTAGGCCACATGCAAGAGGAGGGTACCGCCGAGCCTCCATGCTCCATCTCGTCTCTACGGGCCACGAACCGCACCAAGGTGGGCGTCAATGCGTTCCTCTCGACGCGAGGATTCCACCGGCGTGCTCCGTGCCTCGAACCGACGTCGTCTCACCCGAATTCCCTAGGAGAGGGGGAGAGGCGATCGGACAAGAGAGAGAGAGAGCGTGAGAGATTGAGATCGACGAGGGAGAGAGAGAGGGTGAGGGATTAAAGGAAAAAAAATAAAGTTAATATATATAATATATTTATTATATATAAAAACCTTATTATTTCCATAAAACCTCAATTAAATCCTATTAAATGCTGAAAAATACCAGAAAAATTCCTAAAAATCCAGGAAAATAGCCAAAAATTCTAGAATGAGTTCTAGGTCCGAACCACTAAGGATCCATCAAGGCACGGGCCTCACATGCACTGACCTTTCAATGCCATTGTTGACTCACAATTGAACATTAGCATTGACAATTGAATAGTAGCGTTGACCTGTTGTCACTTCAGCTTAACAGTAGTGACTGTCTTTTCATGACTTTTTGAGTCATCTTCAGAACCTATTCTGACATAATTCATACTTCTATATATATGATGAGATCATTAATAAATGCATCAAGGTTATATCATTAAGGTTATATATATAATGAGACATAATAGTTGACATCATCAAAACCACAGGGACACAACAATGCTTACCTCACTGTCTGTGTCGGCCATGAGACACAGTCCTTGCTCTTCTTCCTCAGATGAATCCTCTTCAATATCCTCTTCCTCGTCACTCCATGGGATGACCATAACTTGAGGCTTCTTTTTCTGCACCTTTCGATTCTTCTTCACGAGTTCTGGGCATTCACACTTCATATGCCCTGGCTTCCTACAATGAAAACAAGTAATCTTGTCAACATTTTTGTTTTTATCAAATTTATAATTAGTACTCTTGCCAGCCTATTGAGGTCTCCTTCTCCTGAAGTTTTTACCCCTGGACCTCAGAAATTTCTGAAACTGTCGAGTGAGCATTGCTTGCTGCTCATCATCTAGGTCTGATAAGTTCTCAAACTCCTCACTGCTTTCTCCACTACTTCTAGACACCTTAAGAGCTATAGTTTTTCCCTTTTATTTTCTTCATTGCTCCTCTTAAGATTGATTTCATAGGCCATTAGGGAACCTATCAATTCTATGACAGTCATGGTGGATAGGTCTCTAGACTCTTCTAGAATAGTGGCCTTAGTGTGCCACACAGGGGTTAAAGACCTTAGGATTTTCCTAACAAATTCACTCTCTTGAATCTTCTTGCCCATAGACTTCAGGCTATTGGTGATCTGTGAGAGCCTAGCATACATTTCTGATATGGACTCTTCAGGTTTCATTTTAAACAATTCATAATCAGAAGTAAGCATGTTTACCTTCATGGCTCGCATTTGAGATGTACCTTCATAGATCAATTGGAGCTTATCCCACATTTTCTTGGCTGTCTTGCATCCTGAGATTCTGGAATATTCCTCTAGATGGACAGTACACGGCATGATGTTCATTGCAGTCCAGTTCAGACTTGATACTAGAATCTGCTCCTTGGTTCAGGTGTTTTCATCTTCAGGAAGCTCAAACGGACCAGTGGTGATGACCCTCCAAAGTTCGTGACTCTGTGCACGAAGAAACACTTCCATCCTGTTCTTCCAATATAAGTAGTTAGTGCCATCGAAGAACGGTGGATGATTAATAGAATGTCCTTCATGAATGAAGCTACGAGGCACGCTAGTTCCAGGTCTTCCCTAGTCGTTGGATCACATGATGGGAAACCTGCTCTGATACCAATTGATAGACACCGAGAGTGTGATCTAGAAAGGGGGAATGAATAGATCACTCACAAATCGCGGCAAACCAAGAACAACTCAACCAAAGAATTTAGATTAGCTAAATTGAATATGTAAATATCTCCAATACTCAATAAGGCAATTAGAAGGATAAGATAGTTGCATATACAACTCAGAGAAGTGGATTAGATCTGAGATCAAACAAGTGACGAGCAGTAAAAATGTAAAATGAAGATTCCATTTTGACAATGTCGATAAGCGAGATGATTGTAAATGCCATGGGGAAATTCACGAAACAGCCAATGTGATACAAGGCGGAGGTTGAACTAGCAAGTCTCCTTACGCAAGGGCAGCTTTCTAGATAGACTTGGGCTATCCTTTCGACTGGACCTTTTGATATACCACTAGCTATAGAGAATCACTCAAACAAATATCTAACAATGCAAACCACACAATCGGACAAAGTGATTATTTAGGTGGTTCGATTGCACAATGCAATCTACGTCCACCCCTCGCTCACACCGAGCGAGGATTCCTTGCACAATGCAATTTACGTCCACCCCTCGCTCACACAGAGCGAGGATTCCTTGCACAACGCAATACCGTCAAGCAGACTCTGTCTGCGACAAGATGCTGGCTCACAGCTTGAAACCAAAGGCAGAAAAATCCCTCAACCCAAGTTCTGCTACCCATAAAACTTGGCACCTGGGCTTGCTACCCACAAGTCCAGAACCGGAGGACCTTCCTCCCTTCCTCTGAAGTAGAGGGAACTCACGAGTGACCCCAAGTCGCTCGCCACCGGAGACAATGTCTCCCTTCCTCCAAGAACACTCGGAGGGAACAAAACGATAAACAAAAGCGAGAATGAAATGAAAAATAGAAAGCTAAAAATAAAAACAAAATGTAGCTTCGTAGAAGCACTTTGAATCAGAATGGCTGGTTGCACTCTCAAATCCTTTCATCACTTTCTTTCTTCTGACTAAGCTTCTCACTCTCTCTCCCTTTCTGGTGATGCTCTCTTATAGGATGGGATCTTCACAAGGTAGGGGCTCTCGCAGCTTTTTCTGCAGCTTCGGCATCCTCTTCGAAGGATGAGGCAGTCTTTAAATAGAACAAGGGCTCCGTAAGGGTTTGTATGTGGTAGAAAAACTAGTGAAATCACATTGGTCCACCTGGCATTAGAATATTCTTCCTCTAGAAACCTCTGAAAAAGTGTGCCATCTATTCTTGGATCACGTGTCATTCTATCGTTGGAGTTGGTTTTCCAATCGGGTCTGATTTTAAGTTGTGGAACTGGGATTTGGATCTTCAGACCTGTTAGCACATGAAGGTCTGCATCGACCTTATTAGTGGGCTTGAACTGCGGCATCAACCTTTCTTCTTGATTTGCTTAAGGTGCATCAACCTTATTGGCATAAGTTGTTCAGCGGCACGGACCTGTCTCCTGAACTGACTGAGGTGCATCGACCTTAAGTTGCTATCCTGACTTACAAGCATCGACCACATGTGATATGCATAGACCTTAACATATGCATCGAACAAGATGCACCGACCTGAAAGATAGCACCCAACATATGTGCATCGACCGTAAGTGCATAACAATGTCATGTGCATCGACCTTCTATACTTAATGACATATATGCACTGACCTTATAGCACATACTATGCAAATGTGCATCAACCTACATGTAAATGTGCATCAACCTTCTAGACTCAATGACATATATGCACTGACCTTATGCAAACGTGCATCGACCTTCTAGAGTTAATGACATATATGCACCGACCGTATACAAACGTGCATCGACATTCATGCAAATGTGCATTGACCTTCTAATGCAAAATGCATATGTGCACCGACCTTGTAGTGTGCATGTGCATCGACCTTAGGAACTTTAATTGTTCATGTGCACCGACCTGACTCCTAAACTTGTTCAGCACCATCGACCTTGGGAATTTTAATTGGTCATATGCGTCCACCTATCTTAGCACAACTTTTATCTGCCTCGACCTGAATCTTTAAATCGTAGCCTCTGCATCGACTTTTCATTTTCTTCCATGGCTTTACTGCCTCTTGAATTGAGCAAGTGTTGACTTTTCTGCTTGAAATCATTATTATTTTTGACTCGAATCTGAGTGCGTTGATGCACTTCTTTATCATTCCTGTAATTTGATTAGACAGTCTTTTGGTCAATCTGAGCTACATAACTTTGACACATATAATTAGAGTTTATTGATTTAACCAAAGAACCATATTGTTCTGACATCATCAAAATACAGAATACAATAAAGAGGCATTTCAGACTTTTGTGATCTGAAAATATTGTGAACTTCTCTTCATAGAGGTAGTGTCACCAAATTTTCAAGGTGAATATAACCGCAACTAGTTCTAGATCATGCCCATGGTAGTTTTCTTCATGACGCTTCAACTATCTCGATGAATAGCAAATCACCTTTCCATTTTGCATAAGAACGCATCTTAGGCCAATGCCGGATGCATCGGTATAGACATCAAAGCCACCACCTTCAACAGGTAGTGCCAAGATAGGGGCCGTGGGGAGATGATCTTAAGAGTTAAGAAACTTTCTTCGCAATCCTTTGACCATATAAAATGGTTCTCCTTTCTTGTAAGTCTAGTCAAAGGGATGGCGATTTTAGATAAATCCTTAATGAATCGCCTATAATAACCAGCCAGACCCAGAAAACTTCTAACTTCGGACACAGTCGTCGGCCAGCTCAAATTCCCAACAGCTTCTACCTCAGAAGGATCGACAGCGATACCTTCTTTTGAAATAATATGGCCAAGGAAAGAGACCTCTTTTAGCCAGAACTTGCACTTGCTAAGCTTTGCGTAGAGTTGATGCTCTCTTAGGATTTGTAAAGCTATTCTTAAGTGTTCTTCATGTTCCTCCTTAGTCTTGGAGTATATAAGAATATCATCAATGAAGATAACCACAAATCAATCGAGATAAGGCCTGGAGACATTATTCATAAGCTGCATAAATGATGCCGGGGCATTGGTTAACCCAAACGGCATATCACGAATTTATAGTGCCCATATCTACTTCGAAAAGCAGTCTTGTATATATCTTCATCTTTGATCTTGTTGATGATAACCTGAGGTCTATCTTGGAAAAATATTCTACTCTCGAAATTTGATCAAAGAGCTCATCAATACATGGCAACGGATATTTGTTCTTGATAGTGAGTTGATTTAGTCGCCGATTGTCAATACATAGCCTGAGAGATCCATCATTTTTCTTGACAAATAAAACTGGCGCACCCCAAGGGGATGTGTTAGGTCGAATGAATCACTTGTCTAACAACTCCTAAAGTTGCTTCTTCAATTCTTTGAGTTCTGTAGAAGACATCATGTAGCGAGCTATTGAAATAGATGCTACTCCAAGAACGAGTTCAATGGAGAAGTTTACTTCCCTTTCGGGTGATAAACCGGGTAAATTCAATGGAAACACATCAGGAAACTCATTCACAATGGGAATATCCTCTATGATGATTTTCTTGGACTCGGTAATGATTACGGAGGCAAGAAAAGCTTCACATCCTTGCGAAATAAATTTGTAAGCATGAAGAGATGAAATAATGGTAGGATGCTTCCTATACTTGATACCAAGAAAAGAAAATCTTGGAAGACCTAGTTTCCAAAAAGAGATTTTCCTATTGCGACAATTTGTATAGGCATCATGATCAACAAGCCAATCTATACCTAGGATAGCATCATAGCCTTCCATGTCAAGGCATACGTGGTTTGCTGGAAGATTATGACCTTCTACAATTACCTCACTATCGGGGTAGTAGGTTGTAAGTTTAGTTCCGAAACCTAAGGGTGTGGTGATAGCTAGGTCCAACGGTAAAGGAACTGATGAAACTGGCAAGGTTTTTGTAAAAGCAATAGATATAAAGGAATGAGAAACACCAGTATCAAATAACACGAATGCAGGATGGGAATAGATTTGAATGTACCTTCCATTAGCCCATCATCCTTGGGCGCTTCATCATCATCCAGAACAGCGTTAAGACACGCCTGTGGTTTGCGTCCACCGTTGGAGGATTGATCCTTCATGAGTGGGCAATCCGGCATGCGGTGCTCCCGGCTACCACATTGCAAACACGCCCCTAGGTGTTTCCAGCAATCTTCAACTGAGTGGCCGAACTTCTCACAAAAAGAGCAAGCCACCATGACTTGCTTATCATCTTCTTTAGCCTTCTAGTTCCTGCGATCATCCTTGTTGTTCCCATTCCGGGATCTCTTCTTGCTATCATGGGATTTGTAAGGTTCCATGATACTGAACTTCTCCTTACTTCTTCCTCATTGATCAGACTTTCGGCTAGGCTCCTCTCCTTTGCCTTTGGGTTTATCGACCTTCTCCAAGGTCCGTTCACATAAGTGTGCCCATTGGACCATCTCTGCATAAGTCTAAATGTTTTGTGGGCCAAGTTCCTGGATGAAAATGGGCCGTAGCCCGTCCATGAAACGATTAGCTTTAAGAAGATCTATACTCACTAAATGTTGAGCATATGGTGCTAGGCGAGGAAATTGTAATTCATATTCTGCCATCGTCATCATGCCTAGACGTAAAGAAGCGAACTCCGCCGCCTTCCTCTCCTTAACATGTTCGGAGAAGTATTTTGCTCGGAAGAGTGTGAGAAATCCCTCCCAAGTGTGTGGTGCATTTTGAGGTGGTGTCGGAATAGACTTCCACCAAGTATGCGCATCCTTGTTCAGTTTGAATGTGGCAAGATGAACTTTTTTTTGATCAGCACATTGCATGACTTCGAATATACGGTTCATTTCATCTATCCAGTTTTCAGCTTCGTCTGGGTTGGAAGAACCAAAAAATTGTGGAGGGTTTAGACTCCGAAAGTTGTGGTGTAGATCACCAGCACCAACCCTCGTGTCGGCTTGAGCCATATTTTGCAAGGCCCGGGTGAGACCCGCAACAGTTTGTTGCATCCCCCCCCAATCGACACGGTGAGCCATTGTAAGAATAAGGTGTTGAGTCTATGAGATGGTGCAGACCATAGATTCAGAGGGGGGTGAATGAATCTCCCCTTTAAAATTTTTCCCAATTAAAATTCTATAAATGAACGTTGTAGAAATCAAATCAATTTGACTTGGCTGATCAGATGTTCTAATAAGACACACACTCAAACACTTAACCAGTTGGTCTTACGTGAATCTCACTCGAACACTTAACATGCATACCCAGCAAGCACTCAGCTATTCTACGCAACTGTTAGTTAGAACCATGTTAAACACACGGTGAACTATAGAGTTACTTAGGCTAAAACTATGCAACAGAGACGGACCTAAGCATATATCTACTGTTAGATAAAATTACAATCAAACCACGAAGACAAATAGATTTTGATGGTTCAGTATGCTGCTCGCTGACCTACGTCCATCCCCCACTCAAACTAGACTGAGGCTTCCCGCTGACTAACAGCTTGAACTATTGAGCATCACAGCTTGCTTACAGCTAAGCATCACAGCTTGTTGACCGCTGAGCATCACAGCTTGCTATCCCGCTGAGCGTCACTGCTTACTATCTGAGGTACAAACCTCGCCCGTTGAGGATTACAGCTTGCTTCCGCTGACACATAGCTTGATGTTTGAATAAAAGGAAAACAAAGATGAAACAAAGAACAGCTAGAAATGAAACACAGAAATGTAGCTCTTGTAGGAGCAAATCTGGCTTGGATCTGATCCAAAGGCCAGTCGAACTGATCTTCAGGAAGCTTCTATTTCTTCTCCTCGAGATTACTACGAACTCACGATCTTCTTCTTCTCTCTCTCTCACTATCTCACTTTTCTCTCTCAGAATTACGACACTCTATTTTTCTCTTCCCAAAACCATCTCACAAACTCTTCTCTTCCTTGGCTTCTCTTCTTCTCTCTGCTTCTCTTGCTCTCTCATACTACTTCTCATCTCTCTCTCTTCGAGGTTCCTAGCTCTTCTCTTCGATTTTCCTAATTCCCTTCTCCTATCTTTACTGATCTGAAAGATCTGGCCTCTTTATATAGCCTCACGAGAGCTGGCACGTGGGAAACAAGTTTCTCGCCCAAAGAATGTCGATCGGGATGCGGTACTGGTAGTCCACGTGGCAGACGCTGAGGATAAGTTGTCCACATGATAGAATCTCCAGTCCTGACTTTGCCTTGGATCACATGCCTGTGAGATAGAAACTTAAGCCATGTGACTGTCTCCAGCACTTCAAGTGTTCGATCCCGGTTGCTCACTATTCACAATTATGTCCCTGTGAATAAGGCATTTTGTCAAACACTATGTAATCATTAGTCATAATCAATGTGCTTTGACTTATAAGAAAATTGATCATAGTATGAGTCAGACAAAGATGCATCAATGATTTTCAAACAAGTGTGAAAGATGCACAGACTTGACTAAGCATTATGCACATATGATGCACTGACATGATATGAAACCTAGACACACTAGCATTGACCTATTACTGGTATGCTCAGACCCAACAATGCATGTGCTCAGACTTGAGTGCATAAGCTTAGACATGTGCTTCGACCATGTAATGCACACTTGCATATATGCTTAGACCTTATTATGCAAGTTAGTACATGTGCTCAGACCTAATAGTGCAAGCCAGCATATATGCTCAGACTTTATTATGCACGCTAGCATATGTGCTCAAACTCGATAGTGCTATAAGCAAAACATGAACAGACCTTGTATTGCTATACATGCATAGACTTTATGCACAGACCTTATAATGCTATATGCAAAACATGGACAGACCTTATATTGCTATATGCAAACATGCACAGACCTTGTATTGTGCCTGCAAAAGGTTCACCGACCTTTGTCAGTATGTTGTAGCATGTGCACAGACCTAACATGCTTTCGCAAACATATGTGCACAGACCTTGTGGCAGTAATGACAGAACATGCATCGACCTTAATTCTCATGAGCACAGACTTTCTCAGAGATAGTACCTAAATATGCACAGACCTTCTGCTATGTGCACCGACCTTATAACTGACCAAGGTAGATGTCACGCCCCGAGCTTTTTAATACAGTAGAAGGAAATTTGGGAACACTAATAGCCGGCATGGTAAGCCTCTCGCAAGTAAGAAAATCAGAACGCAAGACAATCGCACAAAAATAATTGCACAAGTAATTTCTCAAAACTCTAACTTTATTTCATAATCATAATCAAATTACATAAGATCATAATTGTTGGACATCTTCTCATCACTATAACTCAAGAAAAATCAAAATTACAATATGACTCAACTAGACACTTTGATAACTAAGGCTTCTCTCATCTTGATAGACCTTCAATCACTCTCGGACCCGCTACTTGCATAATCCGAATCCGACTCACTAGCACTTCCTGAAAATGACAAGAAAATAGGTATGAGCACACTTGCCCAGTAGGTATCTTCGTATCAACCCGAAGGCAATGTTTAAGTGATTAATACCTTTGCTCTAGAATTAAGGTAAAAATGAAAATGTGATAAATCACACGTCATAAACTGAAATAACCAAGAATGTAGAATCATTATATATGTGAGCAACAATTCTAGTCAAGCAAGATTTAATCATGTAGATATACATTTGGCCTTTCATGAATAAGAATGTATGAGCATGTAACCAGAAAGTACTTACACAACCTTGTAAAGGCTATGCATTAACAAGCATGTAATTTTCATAACGAGCCTCGTGGTTTTCACTCATTTATAAGAGAAAGTACTCCTAGCACAATGCGACGCCAGTATCATCGTACCCCATGGTTTATAGCACGTTTCCGACCATCGGTATATGGGACTAGCATGGAGCCCCTGGACACAATTTGTGCCCGATCTTGCATCTTCAAGTTATAAATCCAACTACTTCCACAAGAATATAATAAAGTATGGCCAATAATGTACAAGTTTAATGATAGTTTCATGATAATAATATCAAGGTAAGAATGCTTCAATAAAGAACATGAGATTTCAAAGAAGAATTAAAAGAACATTATGCTACGGTGGCATTCCGGCAGCATAACGGTACATTCTTTACTTTCCATAGTTATTAATATCTTATTTGACAAGTGTTAAGTTCCAAGCAATCATCATACCATCTAGGAACTTACAAAACCCAACCCCAAGGTCAAACCTTGGGTTAGATAGGATAATGGAACTTCCGATCGTTTACTGGGCCGTTTTTACCCAAAAAGCGGTCAGATCTAGACCGTTTCCTACAGACATGCGGTCGAGTTAGGACCGTTTAGTAACAACATTAAAGAAATGTATAAATAAGAACCATGTGGTCTAGGCAGTGTCGCTAGGCATCCTTAACGGTCAGGTGGATGGCCGCTAGGCTCCTGTGGCGGTCATCTAGAAGGCCGCTAGGTTCCAGAACTCATAAAACACCGGTAATGTGCTTTTTAGACAATTTGGTTTTGAGGGTACAACCAGCTCGGCGTCCTAGTGGGAATCCCAGGCTCGCGGAGTCTTACGGAGGCTTTGAAACAAGATCACCTAGTCCGAAAGAAGGAATATCCGACGGAGAGGTTCACAATTCCAAGATTGTGTGCCTAATGTGCAAAAGTGTAACTAATTGTCACATACCATAATATGTGCCATGTACTTAAGAAAATGACTCAAGGAGAGAGTGAGATCGTGAAAGACATCGATCAAACACCACTACAAAATCCATGGATCTTATGAAATTTGTAATCATTAATACAAAGTATAAGTTTTGGCATGAAATTAACATAAGTTAAAAATTGGCATTTAACCATGTAAAACATGAAATCTTATCAGAGATGGTGCCTAATATAATCAATATTACGAATATAAAGTAAAATCTAGGAGTAAGATCTCATTAACTAGGCTTAACATATAGTCAATAGGGTCAATCTGCCATCTGTTTTAGAGTTAATGAGTGCAGATTACAGAAATCACTTAGCGATCTTGTGAGGACCATTTACCAGATCCTGGCGGTCTATCGAGGGGCCGCTTAGCGATCTCTGGCGGTCATAGGAAGACCATGTTTGACTGGCTGACAAAAAACTAACCAATAACGAAATAAAACATTAAGCTAGGGCTTGTTATGCATGGAAATCAACAAAAATATGCTGTAAAACATGCTAGACCAAGAATATGCATAGGCTTGTGTATAATAAACAATAGGTTTTCTTTTTAACTTTATTACGGCTAAGATTCATGCATGAAGATTACACTAGATGCATAGTTCCAATAAAACATAATATTCTCTATGTACTGTACATGAAAATGACTGAAATCAGTGGGCTTTTACTCCTAAGATCATGTTTAAGTCGTTCATGAGATAACCTATCTCTAGTCTTGTCCTTAAACTTCGAATTTAGTGCTTGAAGTTGACCCTAGTTCCTACTTATCTTGAACTAAATCAGCAACTTCATGACCTTCTAACTCTTGATTCTCTTCACCTAATACCACGAAATTTTAAGGGTAAGAAGACGGTACTAATAGGAACAATTAACTCTAAAGAACCCCTACCTAATCACCTCATTTAGGGTTTCTATTTTGCTGATCAATCTGGCCCGGTCGTGCAATTTCCTGATATTCTTGTACCGAACCAGCGACTTTGCAGACCTCTAACTTCCTGTAGGCTGGATCTCCTAGAACAAAATTTGGTACTTAATTAGACCTTAGTATTATGAATAAAATACTCTAAAGAACATACTCTAATTCGTCCTCCTTACCTTAGTTCCACGCGAGTCAAAAGTATGGGTCGTGCATGTTGCATTTAGGGTCTATTTATAGGGTTAGCTAAGGTTCCCATATATTAGAATGAACATAGAGTCCTAATTAGGTCATAAAATTGAGCTAAATCTATCCTAGAACCTTCTAGCTAATAGATGGCATCGATCCCCAAGGATTTGGCCTGATAAAAATGGAGTTTTTATGTGATCACAACTGCTCACGATCGGACTCATGAAAGTGGTCCAGTGAAGACCGTTTCTTGTCCCTTGCGGTCTCGCGATAGGCCGCTTTTGGTCTTGGGCGCCGAATTTGAACTACTTCTAACTCTTTGTTATATATATCCGTTGATTTATCAAAGAATTCGTATATTTATCTATTAAATTCCGTAAATAGCATATTTGAGGCTTCTAGAATATGGGCCAAGTCTTGTGGGCTTGGATTTGGGTCTTTTGGGCTTAATTAAAAGACTAGATCATTTAATAAACATTGGGCCTTAATAATTTAATTGACTACAATTCACTTAATATCCCATTAAGCTTGAATTAATTCTATTTAATTCTATAAAAATCTTAGAAAATCCAAACAAATTCTAAAATATTATATACAAAATCTTGGGGTATTACAGCCGATGTGCACCGACCTTTTATATGCACAAGGCAAATGTGCACCGACCTTAGTTACTGTGCCTACTCAATGTGCACCGACCTTTGTTCTGTTTTGGCATGATGTGCACAGACTTTATGTGCTGTTATTGAGAACATGCACAGACCTGAATGATGATGGATACAAGGATCCGCACCGACCTTCATGAGACATCAAATGAATATGCACTAACTTGCATATGCAACACTATAAACATGCATTGACCTTCATATGCAACACTTTAATCATGCACTGACCTTCATAAGCAACACTATAAACATCCACCAACCTGCATATGAATAAATTAAAGCATTAATGTGCACCGACCTATATGCATAAGACATGAATGTGCACAGACCTTCTATGAAGAAACATGAAATTGCATAAACCTTACCTGTTCACAAAGAAGGTATATGCACCAATCTTTATGCTTCAAACTTGAATGTGTATTGACCTTACTTGACAAAAACATGTATGTGCATACAACCTGTTCGACGAAACACATATGCAGGCAATTTGTTCGACAAAATGTAAATGCGCACAATCTGTTTGATGAAATGCATATGCACACATCTGTTTTGATGAAATGATTACGTGAGCATAGACTCTGTGCAAATGCATGACCTATTTTCATGTATGCACCGACCTCCTTTATGCATTGACCTTAATACCAAAACATATGCATGTGCATCGACCTGTGATTAACGCATGCAACAGTAAAGCACTGACTTATCTAACAGATATGACATAGGCATCATCAAACCATAGTGAACCAACGAAACACATATGATGTCATTAGAACCATGAATGCAATCAACACTTATGACATCATTCACAGATGAGTCATAGTGTTTGACATCATCAAAATCATAGTGATATAACAATCTCCCTCTTTTTGATGATGGCAACACTATGAATCGTAATCAAAAAAAGGTAACAATATATGTGTAGCACCCCGGAAATTTAAATAGGAAATAAATGAAAATAACTATAAATATTAGTCGTTGAAAATTATGAAAATTGAAATTTTGATAAAGGAAAAGTGGTAATTAGCTAAAATAGTAAATGGGCTTAAATGTTAATAAAGGTATATGTAATAATTACGAAATGAAAATTGAATATAACCTTTATCTATTTGAGGCTTAAATTAAAATTACAATTCAAGTATAAAGTATATATATATATACACACACACACAAAAAGATTTTCATAGGATCGAACTCAGCTCTGATACCCGAGCCAGTGGTAAAAATATAATAATAAGAAATAAGATCTATTGAATAATTTAGTTGAGCATATGGTGATGCATGGGCTAAGAGTGTATATATATATATATAATTTTAATTAGTTAATGGGCTTTGAAAAGAAGAATGGGCCTTAATGATAATTATTGAGCTCTCAAAGAATATACATAAACACATAAATGTTAATAGTCCTATGAACCTAAACCAAAAATATCACTAAACATAAATGGGCCTCATACAAGATTCAAAGCTAAAAACCATATAAAACCCATCATAACTTGAATTGGACTTTTAAACTCACATAATATAGTTAAATGAGATGTACACGTATAGGGTATTAATGGACTAAGACATATACATATGCATGGGCTTTGATAGTAAACCTATCCACGTTAACACACTTTCGATGGGTTGCAAAGAAGCTTTAGAGTGTTCACATGCAAAGTAGGGTATGGGGCTGGTGATTTGGAAGGAGGGGAGTAACGCATGGCAAGGTTTAAACCCTTGCCTTCGATGGCACTCGACCACCTTGGGTTACCCACTTTTCCTATAAACCAACCCCCTCTGAGCATGTAGAAGCCTTGGCCGCTGCTGTTTTGCGCACCCATGTTCCTCCTGCTGCAAGCTGCGCGCGGTGTACGTAAAGATGCTTTCCTGTAGTCTTCTTCTTCCTCCTCCCTTGTAGTTGATGTGTTGCCACTACTATTGTTAACGTGCAAGGCTTCCTCTCATCTTTTTCCTCTGCTTCTTTCTTCCTGATTAAAGCGACGTAAAAAGGTAGGTAATCTCTCAAGCAAAATCACCAAGTAGAAAATAGCTTCATATTCACGTATTCACCAACTCTATGCATGGTCTGCATTATTTGATGATTTTATAATGTGATTACATATCTTTTCTTTAGCTAATTAATAAAGATAATATTCTTTAAAATTTTCTTTTCCATGGAACTATATAAATAAAAATCTGATATTTCATGCTACTAAAATTCTCATAATTTTCTTTAAAATTTTCATATATTTATATGGGTATTAACTAGTAGTATGAACTAGTTAATTAATTTAATAGGTTTAAAATAGTTACATGGCAAATTGAGAACTATACTGTAGCGATCAGTTATAGATTTTTACTTTGTTAATCCTTTCCATGGGAGCCAGAGTGTCCATTGCTCATGAAAATTTATGGGCGTACTAGTGGGGTGGAGACTGAGGTAGTGAGGGTGGTGCCACCGTTTTCCGTGCCTCCTATCTTAAGATCCCCCATCTCTCAATGAAAAATTATTTTGAACATCCGGTTAGGTAGAGTTTTCCGAGCCCGTCATTTCGGTATATCATATGCGCGATTCCGACGTGATTACGTCAAGGAACGAAAGGATTTAAGAAGTTGACAAGTTCACTATTTAAACCGCGTCCAACCCAACCGCCGCTCAATCATTTTAATATATATATATATATATATATATTATCTATATCCTTGAAAATCTATATCTACTAAACTATGTATCATAAAATTATAAAAATTATATATTTGGAGTCCTTGAATTTTTCTCCTAAATATCATATATTTTATTTTTAAAATTTTTTATTAAATAGTATGTGTCCTTTTAATGGGATGTTCTTTTCTAAACTTATTATTATGAAATGACGTCTTTAAAAATAGACGTAAATTTTTGTTTAATTAAAAACAAGAGAAATTAACGTCCACCTATATGGACGCTCTATTCTGGGAAATAAATTTATCAATTTTGGATAAAATGAAATGAACTAACGAGCGACTTCCATGATAGACGCCAATTTAATTAGCGTCTGCCAGGAAGGATGCCAATTTTCTGACCGCTTGATTTCCCCGAGTTTCTAACCCTTAACCGTGGGTTCCATTGGCACTCTCATCTCAATCCGTAGATGAGGTCCCTGTTTTGGTTTATACCGTTTACCCTTAACTCTCCGTGATGTTTGAGCTCTCCGCGGGACAGTCCGTTCCTTCGGACTAGCGATTACATCATAGAGACCTCCGAAAGTCTACGCTAGCCTTGGATTTCTCAAGGCAGCCAAGCAGGTTGTACCATAAAAACCCTTTACACCGTGTTACAATCATGTCCCTCTGAAGAAAATATGACACCCGACCCTCATAGAACGCTGTTATGGCGATTCTGTGAGAGATCTATCTCTATCTAACTTATAAGGTGCTAATTTGATTAGCGACTACATTGGTTATCGTCGTTTTCTGTCGTGAGCATGTTGAAGGGGTGACTTTATTGGCGGGTGCTTAGTGTAAAAGCAACCGTATTGTGGGGGCACCAATTCTTCAATGCTTTATTTAGAGAATGAGTGACCACCACTGTGGGTGCGACTTCTTAAATATACGGTGCTCTGACGAGATGCCAATCTCCCAGATTTCTGAAATTGTCTCGATTTTTATGTGCCATCGTGCTAGACTTGTCAAGGTCTATCTTGAATATATGTTCAATGAAATCTACCCTATTGTTCGTACATGCTTGATCCTTGAAATTCTTGGCCATTAATATGGAATTAGTCTAGACAAAATGTCAGGGGCTATGGGTCCCAATAAAATGTCATTTTAAATGCTACGGGTCCTGATCCAACCCTATTGGGCGAGACAAAGTTCAAACGTTTACCGGTATATGATAATCGAGTGCTGGCATTCACCACCTATAGTGTTCTATAACTTATTTCCATGAGGGGCGGTCATATCTTCGTGATTTTCCCTTAGCGCATTGGCCAATCCTATGTAGTGCTAGATGTGCAAAAGCTCACGTGATAGTGATGATCGGGAGCAATTGCCATCATAGTATACCCTTCCACAACTTATTGTTCATCATGAAAAGATCTTAAATTACCTTATTAGAGGGGCTATCATATTATCGTGATTTCCCCTTAGTGTCCTGGCAACTCTATATAGTGATTGACTTATTTCTATATTGTTCATCATGAATGTTCTTGAATTATCTTATTGAAAGTACATGTTATCTCGTCATGAAAGTTCTTGATATACTCTCTCATCAATCTACTTGTTCTTATCCTATATGTTTCTTATCGTTCGTGAATTTATCTCGTGCCATTATAGTTCTTGATTTCTTACACTTTGTATGACTTGCATGGACATGTTAACATGTAATTCACTTAAAGCTAGCTTGGAGCATGAGAAATTAAGTCCTACTGAGCGTTCGCTCACCCTGCGTTTTCTAATATTTTTCAGGTAATGACTCTAGAGATGACGAGACCGAACATGATGGGCAAGGGCAAGAGTGATGATGTGGCGACCCGGATCCCGGATACCAGGTATACCCGGTAGGACTACCGAATACACGTGATACCACTTGGAACCCGCGAGGCCTCCCAAGAGCGGTAAAGCTCCGAAGGGAAAAAGACATGTGTAGAGTATATTGAAGCCACAGAGATAGAACAGTAAGCAATTAAATTTCATTAGATCGGTTTGCTGAAGTAGCAGAAATAAAATTACTTTTTAATTAACAGATTCAATTTAACAATTATACCAGAGTCCAGTCCAGGAAATTAAACACAAGTACAGGCCACAGGAAAAGAACGTACACTGAGGTCGGGGGAAACCCGACGCAGGTATCGCTGGCAGCTACGAGCACGCCACTCCAGGAACCACGAACAGAGACGACGCCCACCTGAAAAGTAGGGGTGAGTCTCCAAATATAGGCTCAGTAGGGGTCTCGCGAATCCCCACTGAAAAATACGCAGAACATGAAAACAGGAAGCAACAGTAGAAACAGTAGGTGTAGTAAAGCAAGAAACTACACTACAAAGCTGCAAAACTACTCTAGAAGCAGTAAAGAACAGACGTGGAGTAGGAGTAGGGAACAAGCAGGAAAGGGGGAGAATCCACGATAGACAAGCGGTTGCCGAACTAACCTCGACACCCCAAACTACTCCAGGCAGCGACGGAAGGGCGACTCTGAACTGACAAAGTCAGGAGTTACCTATCTGCCAACACGACGCCAGGTCTAAGACAAAGACCTGCAAGGACAAACAAATGTCTAGAAAAGATCTAGACAGACGACGGACAAAAATGATGGCACACACGACTAGAACGTCGTGCACACAACGCCACACAGACCTCGAGTAGGGCCACGAGAGGGCTAACTCGGAAAGGTCACGACGCACAAGAAACGCCGAGAGTCACGTGTCACGTGACGGAAGCACCTCCTCACACGAAGAACAGCCAACTGCGTCCACTGACGTCTTATGCTGCGCCACAAGTGTCTCGCCTACTGTACCGCTGAAACCACGGCAGAGTCGCAGACACGCGCTGAACCAAACCGGAACAACAGCCACGACAGAACAAGAGGACAAGTAACTAGTCAGGGTCACACCCGTCGGCGTAAGTCCTCAGTCCCTGACAACGTGTGCACACACTGGCTCTAGCCTAAGTCAGGTTCTCTAGCTAGTTTTCTCCCTCGGTAGGACGCTACCGTTGGCTGGGAGCCCACGGAACTAGCTTACAAACCGTATCATGGGAACACCCCTCCGCCATGCGCTAGCGGGTCGGCAACTCAAAGGCCTTAGGGCTACAACAAGCGGAGGCTCACATGACACAGAGACTCAAAACACAAGTGCTGAAGTACAGGCAGGCAAGAACGCCCCATGCCACGTACTTCGAGGCACCAATGGCAGCACAACAACTACCGACAAACTCAGGACAAGGCAACTAGACCTACCACGTAACGATCCTTGAGTCGGACGACTCAAAGGCAAGATCATGACAAACAGTGGGACAAGCCGCCAATCGGTCTAATCCTAAGCCAGAGGAAACGACACTCCGCAGGAATCGACTTATGGAGACCTGAGGGAACACCAAGAACCCTCAGCACACCTGGACACATAAACCAAGGTAACACAGTACCTCGAGGCATCCAGAACCAAAGTCTCAAACTGGACAGAACCATCGAGACACACACATGGTTACTTGTCAACCACTGGGCCACACCGGGTTGACCGGAACCAGACAACAACAACTCTAAAGTAGGAAAAGAATCCTACCTCAAGCGAGAAGACTCCTGGCTACCTTACAACGTAGTCTTAGCCCTCATAGGATGTCAGAAGACATCCACGGGAAAATGGGCAGACCACAAGGTCAAGCCAAGACAAGCAGAAATCGAAACGACGGAAATCGGAGCACAAGGACTGTAATGCACCACCCTTAGACCGTTACACGAATGTGACGGTCTAACCCTAGTCATTACACTCCAACTGTGGTGGTCTAATACAGACACGCTACAGCAACGTGACGGTCGGAAGAAGAGCCGTCACACACACACCGCCCTAACCAACATCTTAAACACACAAGGCACGTAACGGCCTACACCATGCGTGTTACACCGCTCTGACGCGCCCGAACCGGGCCGTTAGGGCCAAAAGACCTCGAACTTAAAACGATAACTCGAACCATGTAACGCACTAAACCAGGCGCGTTACATAGCCTAACGCAGCAAAGCAGGCGCGTCAGGGCCAACTGGCTCAAGGCAAGAAACCACTGGCCGAAAGGCACGTAACGGTCGATCACTGATGCGTTACACAAGCCTGACGCTTGGGGGCGTGGCCGTTAGAGCCAACGACACAACCACCCAACTCGGCCAAAACAGCACATAATGGCCTGGGGCAGGCACGTTACAACGCTGTGACGCACGGGAACACTACCGTTAGATGAACCGACTCAAACGGTCAAAATCGGTCAAACTGATCGTAACGGCCTGGGGCAGGCGCGTTGCACAAGCCTAACGCACAAGGGGCGGCGTGTTAGGGGAACCGACTTACCCAAAACATAAAATGACAAAATAAGCGTGACGCATCACACCGGACGCATCAGAGAGCTGTGACGCGCCTCCCTTGGGCCGTCACACTCCCACAGCCACGGAAAACTAAAAATGCCCAGACGCTGTGACAGTCTGTCGTAGGGCCGTCAGGGACTGTGACGGTCCCTGGAACGACCGCTACACCGATCACGGCGGGAAAACAATGGAAACGCCAAATCGGGCCGTTCCACGCCGCATTCACGCCGAAGCGCAGGGGAAACAAAGGCACACGATGGAAAACAACACTAGAAGGCTTAAAAGCCCACATGCAAGCATTAAAACGAGAAATCGGGGCGATTCCAACAAATCGACCCTAAACGAGTCATCGAGGTTCCCGGGCTCCTACCGGCCTCGAATGACCACCGATCAACACGAAACTAACATGAATGGGATCCAGACATCCTAGCGGTCAATTTGATACTAACTACGCCGCAAATGGTTGTCATTTTTCGGCGAACCCTACTAAACTTGAAAATCATGGTTTAGGCAAAACAAGCCCAAACTCAGCCATTTCCACGCCGAACGACGTGCAATGGCAAGGAAAACGAGCAGGAAGGAGTGAGGATCCGTCACCCTACCTCCACTGAAGAAACCGCGTCCCGAGGGGACTAAACCACGTCGAAATCTCTAAAACCATGAACGACGCCATCTCGGAATCCACCGAGGGATCGTGCCATCCCACCCTCCATTTGCCGCCCTAGACCGCATCTCGATCACTCCATCGCGTCCCCGCCTTGGCCAGCTCTGCAATGGTGCACGCCCCGCGCCGAATGGCCCACAGACGAGAGAGAACGAGAGAGGGAAAGAGAGGGTGAGAAAGCGAGGAGAGAGGGAGATCGTGCGAGAGTGGGGGAGAGAGAGAGGGATATAAAAAAAGAAATTAGAAATTTTTCTAATTTCTGAAATCCAATAATTGAGCCAAAAATGTAATAATTTAGAAAAATACGTAAATATAGTCAAAACGACCGGCTCGGAGAGTACATCGCAGCTGTAGCGTTCACAAGTCGATGAATCGAGAAATAAACTCACCGTAGGGTTCCGTAATTAGTACGAGAGAAAAACCCACACGGCTCGTAAAACTCAACTCAGAAGTCACCAAAGCGATCCGAAACTCACCAAAAAGGATCCGAAAGACCCAATAAAGATCCAACAAAGATCCACTAAGGATCCGGGGTATTACATCCTCCCCTCCTTTAAGAAATTTCACCCTCGAAATTTAAGGACTAGCAAAGGAGAAGCAAGGGAAGAACAACCCAAACATCGGCAATGCACATCATGCATCAGCCAACAGCAATGCCGGAAGCACGGTAATACAGATCTCGAAAAACACGGCTCAGAGGACATCGTCAGATCACAATTACTGGCACACGCTCTGGATCTCAAGGCAACAATCCACAAAAGAGCATGGCACCCAAGTGAGCACAATTTTGACACCTCCGAAACAGGGCAACGTCGTTTACGTCTCACCAGAAATGGAGACACGACTGCCACAACAATAGACAATCGATACCGAGAAACACAACGACAGCACGACAAGCAGCAGCTCACACGGGGAGACACAGTCCTCTCAGCTGACAGCTCGACCACATCATCGGCTCCAGTGCCAAAGGTGACAGAGAACACCTGGCACACAGGACGCCAACGACAACAGCATCGGACCATAAACACAATCAAGTCAGCACTCACTCAGATATTACGTCCGATCGAGTCGCAAGCTAACTCTACCGGAGAAAGGGAGTACAGCGAGCTAACTGACAAGGTCACGGTCCAAGACAGAGACACAAAATCATAGAGAAACAGCAATCAAAGGACAACAACAACACTTGCAGGATTCTGGCTCCGTACAGAACACAGAACCATGGAACACAACTGCAAGCAGGATCACATCAAGGCATAAGAACAGCCAAACACACGACCACAAAGGACAGGTCACGCATCAGACTGCTCACCAAGAAAGGACCCTCAACAACGAGAAACAACAATCTCTGGGAACGCACCACAAGGACCACGATCACGCCTTGAGAGCACAACATCCAAGAGAAGGAATGTGGAACAGAGGGTACTCAATCAACAAGGAATGCCGACAGATTCCCCAATATTCGCAAACGACAATGCTGGCACCAGAAAAGACCTCAGCATTAGCCTCTCAGCACACAGTTGGCGCCATCGCAACTCCTAAAAATCGCAACGTAACACGCCAAGAGTACCGATCTGGGAAATAACCGATCACAAGAAGCCTAAGCGCAAAGAAGAGGAGTACCATCTTCAGCACAAGGCACAAGGAAAAAGCTAGTCTCAGCTTACCTTCACGTCCTGAAAATGGTAAATGAGCCTTCACAATACATCGGCCGCTGGACACAGCACGACAAACACGGTGCACAATAGCTCTTAACACCATAATGGAGTCCAAAGCTAAGCAACCGTATAGCAAAGAGCAGATCAGGCTCATAATAAACAATGTCCGCACTTAAGCAGACACAGACAAAAGCATCGCCAAGATAGCAATTCCAAGGCAAACCTCGAAAAGATTCCACCAGAAGGGACAAGAAGCAATTAGCTCAACCATAAAAGCTCACCAGGAAGGGAAAATCCTAGCTTGCCTGAGCAACTTCTCAACCACGGAATCAAATCGAGCACTTCAACAGAAGCGAGACACATCAGGAGCTGAACAGACTCAAGCCGGGATGACCAAAACAACGTGAGAACATGTATGGTCATCAGACCAAGGCCAAAGGTCAACAGCAACCTGAACAACACATGAAGAAAGCAACGCGACAAATCATCGCAACACCTAAGCCAGCAAAAGCCTGTACTGGACTTTAAGGACTCTGGATACTACCATATCTTGGATTCCCAGGTACTTCACACAACAATGCTATAGCGACCCAGATTCCGGATACCCGGTGTACCCGGTAGGACTACCGAATACACGTGATAATGCTTGGAACCCGCGAGGCCTCCCAAGAGCGGGAAAGCTCCGAAGGGAAAAAGGCATGTGTAGAGTACATTGAAGCCACAGAGATATAACAGAAGCAATTAAATTTCATTACATCGGTTTGCTAAAGTAGCAGAAATAAAATTACTTTTTAATTAACAGTTTCAATTTAACAATTATCCACCAGAGTCAAGTCCAAAGCTAAAGACAACAAGTTTAGTACAGTATAGTCGACAGAAAGGAAAGACGTATCGAGAAGTCGGGGGAGACCCGACGCAGGTACCAGCTGGCCACAATGACACGCAACGAGCAAGTGCTCCAGAAACCACGAGGAAGCAGAACGAACAACGTCACCCCACCTGAAAAGTAGGGGTGAGCCTCGTGTCACTGACTCAGTAGGGGTCACGCGGATCTGCCGACCCAACACCAGGTCTGAGACAAAGACCTGCAAGAACAGACAAAAGGTCTAGAAAAGACCCACACAGAGGACCAACAGACTCGACAACACGCACGATCAGAACATTGTGCACACTGCCCCACGCACGACCAGAACATCATGCATGTGACAGGACACTGACCTCGGGTGCAGCCACGGAAAGGCCAACCCGGAAAGGTCACGACACGCAAGAAACGCGAAGAGCAGTGGAGAGCCACGCGTCACAGACGAACTCACCTCCCCACCAGAGCAACGGCCAGCTCTGTCCACAGACGTCTTATGCTGCGCCACAGGTGTCTCGCCTACAATACCGCCAAAGCCACGGTAGAGTCACAGACACCCGCACAGAACCAAATAGCATCAAGTAACCAGTCAGGGTCACGCCCGTCGACGCATGTCCTCAGCCCATGACCACGTGTGCACACACTGGCTCTAGCCTAAGCCAGGTACTCCAGCTAGTTTTCTCCCTCGGTAGGACACTACCGTTGGATGGGAGCCCACGGAACTAGCTTACAAACCTTGCCTCGGGAACACCCCTCCGCCATCACCAGGCAGGTCGGCACTCAAAGGCCTAGTACAAAAATAATCGGAGGCGTACAAAACACAAAACTCCGAAACACAAGTGCTAGAGTACTGACAGGCGGGCACGCTGTCGCACCTACTACAAAGCACCACTGGCAGTACGGCAACTGCCAACAGACTCAGGACTAGACAACTAGACCTATCACGTAACGATCCTGAGTCAAACGACTCAAGGGCAAGGTCGTCACAGATAGTGGGACAAGCCGCCAATCGGTCTAATCCTAAGCCACGAGAAACAATGCTCCGCAGAAAATGACTCACGGAGACCTGAGGGGACACCGGAGACCCTCAGCACACCGGGACACACGGACCGAGGTAAGGCAACACCTCGAGGCATCCATAACCAGTGTCTTGGACTGGACAGAACCGCCAAGACACCCATACAAGGTCACCTATCAACCACTGGGTCACCCCAGGTTGACCGGAACCAGATAAAGACGCACACAAGAGTAGGATAGAGAATCCTACCCCAAGCAAGAAGACTCCTGGCCACCTTACAACGTAGTCTTAGCCTACACCAGGTGCGTTACACCGCTCTGACGCGCCCGACCCGGGCCGTCAGGGCCAACAAATCTCAACTCAAAACGACACCTAAACCACGTAACGCGCTAGACCAGGCGCGTTACACAGCCTAACGCCGTAAGGCAGACGCGTCAGGGCCAACATGCTCAAGTCAAGAAAAACACAAGTCGACAGGCACGTAACGGTCCATCACGGACGCGTTACAGACACCTAACGCATGGGGGCGCGGCCATTAAATCCAACAACACTGCCACCCACACTCATCCAAACAGCATGTAACGGCCTGGGGCAGGCGCGTTACAACGCTGTGACGCACGGGGACACCATCGTTACACTAACCGACTCAACGGGTCAAAGCTGGTCAAACGGAACGTAACGGCCTAGCTCGAGCGCGTTACACACACCTGACGCACTAGGGCAGGCGCGTCAGGGGAACCGACTTAACCAAACTACTAAACGACAAAACAGGCATAACGCGTCGCATCGGACGCGTCAGGAGGCTGTGACGCGCCACCCCTGGGCTGTCACACTCCCAAAACCACTAAAAGCATAAAAATACCCAGACGCTGTGACGGTCTGTCGTGGGGCCGTCAGGGACTGTGATGGTCCCTGGAACGACTGCCACACCAGTCACGGCAGGAAAACAGAGGGTTGGCCAAAACGGCCCGTTCCACGCCCCATTCACGCCGAAGCGCAGGGGAAACAACCCTCGACGATGAAAAATTATATTAGAAGGCTAAAAAGCCCACATGCAAGCATTAAAACGAGAGATCGGGGTGATTCCAACGAATCGACCCTAAACGAGCCACCGAGGTTCCCGGACTCCTACCGGCCTCGAATGACCACCGATCAACACAAAACAAGCATGGATGGGATCCAGACATCCCAGCGGTCAGTTAGACACTAACCACACCGCGAATGGTTGCCATTTTCTGGCGAACCCTGAAAATCCCAAAAATCATGGTTTTCACAAAATCGGCCCGATCTTCCCCGATCGAGCACCAAATCATGCACGGAAACAGAGGAAACGTGCAGAACATGGTGGCGGTCCATCTCCCTACCTCCACCGAAGAGACCATGCCCCAAAGGGGCTAAACCGCGCCGAAAACCACGCCGCGAGCTCAAACACCAGCTTTGAATCCACCGTTCGGGATCGCGCCAGAACCACTCCATCCTCGCCCTATCGCGCACCAAGTCAGCTCCACAGCATCCCTAACACTCGCTCCTAGGTCCTCCGTCTACAGCCGGAGCCGAGGAAGCTCGAGAGGAGAGAAAACGGGAGAGAGAGACGGCGGTGGTGAAATGAGAAGGGAGGAGAGAGGAAAGAAAAGAAAAAGGAAAAGAAATTAGGAATTTTCCTAATTTCTGAAAAATCTGATTTCTGGTCCTATCTCTGAAAAATACGCAAAAATAGTTGAAACGACCGGCTCGAAGAGTACATCGTCGCTGTAGCATCCACGAGTCGAGGAACTGACAAGTAAACTCACCGTAGGGTTCCGTAACTAGTACGAGAGAAAAACCCACACGGATCGTAAAACTCAACTCGGAAGCCACAAAAGTGAACCGAAACTCATCGAAACAGATCCGAAAGATCCAATAAAGATCTAAAGAGACCAACAAGGGATCCAGCAGAGATCCAGGGCATTACATCCTCCCCTCCTTTAAGAAATTTCATCCTCAAAATTTAAGGACTAACAGAGGAGAAGCAGGGAAGAACAACCCAACTGCACAACCACGGAACCAACACCAATCTCGAGAAGCACAGCTCAAAGGAACATTGTCAGACCACAATCACGAGCACATGCTCTGGATCGAGCATGGCACAAGTGGACACAAGTCCGACACCTCCGAAACAAGGCAACGTCGCTCACGTCCCGCAGGGAAAGAGACACGACTGCCACAACCACAATTATCGAAGAAATGAAACAACAAACACGGCGAGTATCAGCTCAAACGAGGAGGCACAATCCTCACAGTTGACAGCTCGACCACATCATCGGCTCCAGTGCCAAAGGCAACAGGGAACACCTGGCAAATAGGACACCAACGACAACACTGGACCACAAACACAATCAAGTCAATCCTCACTCAGATATTACATCTGATCGAGTCGCAAGCTAACTCTAGGGAAGAAGAGTACAGCAAGCTAACCGACAAGACTTGGTCCACACAGAGACAGAAAATCATAGAGAAACAGCACTCACAGAAATAATACAGTGACAGCACCTGCAGGATTCCGGCTCCACACAACACACAGGGCCACGAAACACTACTGCAAGCAGGGTCACAACAAGGCACAAGAACAGCTGAGCACACGACCACAAGGGATGGGTCACGCATCAGACTGCTCACCAAGGAAAGACCCACGACAACGAGAAACGACAACAACCTCGGAGAACGCAACTCAAGGATTACTAACACGCCTCGAGAGCACAACACCCAAGAGAAGAAAATGCAGAGTAGAGGGTACTTAATCAGCAGGAATGCCGACAAATTCCCCAATACTTACAAATGCCAATGCCAACAACAGAAAATCACCAGCACAGCACGGCAACAACAACATCAAGGCACAGGAAGCCAAGACGAAGTCACATCGAGAAGAAGCAAATCTCTCGACCAGTGAGTAGCCAACTCACAAGCTTCTGTCGCGCACTCAACAATGCACACAGGCATCAGAACAACCTCGGTAGTCGCATCTCAGCACACACCAGGCGCCATCGCAACAAATGAAGATCGCAAATAACACGCCACAAGTATCGATCCAGCGAACAACCGATCACTAGGAGCCTAAGTGCACCAGGAGAAGAGTACCAGCTTCAGCACAAAGCACAAGGAAAAGCGTTAATCTCAGATTACCTTCACGTCCTGACAACGATAAATGAGCCTTCATAATACATCGGCCACTGGACACGGCACGACAATTACGGTACACAACAGCTCTTAACACCCTTATGGAGTTCAAAGCCAAGCAACCGTATAGAAAAGAGCAGATCCGGCTCAAAATAAAGCTGTCCACACTTAAGCAGACACAGGAAAGAGGCATCACCAAGATAGCAATTCCAAGGCAAACCTCGAAAAGATTCCACCAGACGGGATGAGAAGCAATATAGCTCAACCACAAAAGCTCGCCAGGAAAGGGAAATCCTAGCTTGCCTGAGCAACTTCTCCAACACGAAATTAAATCGAGCACTTCAACAGGAGCGAGACACATTAGGAGCTGAACAAACTCAAGCTGGGATGACCAAGACAATGTGAGAATGTGCACGGTCATCAAACCAAGGCTAAAGGTCAACAGCAACCTGAACAACATACGGAGAAAAACCTCGAACAACATACTACAGATTCAAGCCTTCCGGTGAACACTGCCAAGTACAACTTGATCGAAAAAAGCACAACGACGAAAAAGAAACACCTCGTCACATCCTGACGAGAGCAGGACCATCTCGTACAGTGCTAGAGCAGCACGCACAAGACAACATACGAAGAAAACAACGCGATAAATCATCGCAACACCTAAGCCAGCTGAAGACTGTACTGGACTCTCACGACTCTGGATACTGTATATCTCAGATTCCCATGTACTTCACACAATAATGCTCCGATAGCTCCGAAAAGAACTCCGAACATCTCAGAACACTACTCTGATACCATTCTGTAGCGACCCGGATTCTGGATACCCGGTGTACCTGGTAGGACTACCGAATACACGTGATACCGCTTAGAACCGGCGAGGCCTCCCAAGAGCGGGAAAGCTCCGAAGGGAAAAAGGCATGTGTAGAGTACATTGAAGCCACAGAGATATAACAGAAGCAATTAAATTTCATTACATCGGTTTGCTAAAGTGGCAGAAATAAAATTACTTTTTAATTAACAGTTTCAATTAACAATTATCCACCAGTGTCAAGTCCAAAGCTAAAGACAACAAGTCTAGTACAGTACAGTCGACAGAAAGGAAAGACATGCCGAGAAGTCGGGGGAGACCCGACGCAGGTACCAGCTGGCCACAACGACACGCAACGAGCAAGCGCTCCAGGAACCACGCGGAAGCAGAACGAACGACGTCACCCCACCTGAAAAGCAGGGGTGAGCCTCGTGTCATTGGCTCAGTAGGGGTCAGCGGATCCCCACTGAAAAACTCGCAGTAACACGGAACACAAAACAACAGGTGGAACAGCAGGTGTAGCAAAGCGGGAAAACTACACTACAAAGCTGTAAAGCTACTCTAGAAGCCGTAGAGAACAGACGGGGAGTAGGAGTAGGGAATAAGCAAGGAAGGGGAAGAACCCGCGCCAGACAAGCGGCGGCCGAACTAACCTCGGCACCCCAAACTACTCCAAGCAGCGACAAAAGGGCGACTCTGATCTAACAAAGTCAGAAGTTACTGATCAGCCGACCCAACACCAGGTCTAAGACAAAGACCTGCAAGAACAGACAAAAGGTCTAGAAAAGACCCACACAGACGACCGACAGACTCGACAACACGCACGATCAGAACATCATGCACACTGCCCAACGCACGAACAGAACATCATGCATGTGACAGGACACTGACCTCGGGTGCAGCCACGGAAAGGCCAACCCGGAAAGGTCACGACACGCAAGAAACGAGAAGAGCAGTGGAGAGCCACGCGTCACAGACGAACTCACCTCCCCACCAGAGCAACGGCCAGCTCTGTCCACAGACGTCTTATGCTGCGCCACAGGTGTCTCGCCTACAATACCGCCAAAGCCACGGTAGAGTCACGGACACCCGCACAGAACCAAATAGCATCAAGTAACCAGTCAGGGTCACGCCCGTCGACGCATGTCCTCAGCCCATGACCACGTGTGCACACACTGGCTCTAGCCTAAGCCAGGTACTCCAGCTAGTTTTCTCCCTCGGTAGGACACTACCGTTGGCTGAGAGCCCACGGAACTAGCTTACAAACCGTGCCTCGGGAACACCCCTCCGCCATCACCAGGCAGGTCTGCACTCAAAGGCCTAGGACAAAAATAATCGGAGGCGTACAAAACACAAAACTCCGAAACACAAGTGCTAGAGTACTGACAGGCGGGCACGCTGTCGCACCTACTACAAAGCACCACTGGCAGTACGGCAACTGCCAACAGACTCAGGACTAGACAACTAGACCTATCACGTAACGATCCTGAGTCAAACGACTCAAGGGCAAGGTCGTCACAGATAGCGGGACAAGCCGCCAATCGGTCTAATCCTAAGCCACGAGAAACAATGCTCCGCAGAAAATGACTCACGGAGACCTGAGGGGACACCGGAGACCCTCAGCACACCGGGACACATGGACTGAGGTAAGGCAACACCTCGAGGCATCCATAACCAGTGTCTTGGACTGGACAGAACCGCCAAGACACCCATACAAGGTCACCTATCAACCACTGGGTCACCCCAGGTTGACCGGAACCAGATAAAGACGCACACAAGAGTAGGATAGAGAATCCTACCCCAAGCAAGAAGACTCCTGGCCACCTTACAACGTAGTCTTGGCCCTCATAGAACGTCAGGAGACATCCACGGGATAACGGGCAGACCACAAGGACAAGCCAAGACAAGCAGAAACCAAAATGATGAAAATCGGAGTAGAAGGACTGTAGCGCACCACCCCTAGACCGTTACGAGAACGTGATGGTCTGGCGCTGGCCGTTACATTCCAACCATGACGGTCTAAAGCAGACGCGTCACAACCACGTGACGGTCACAGGGGGAGCCGTCACACACACCGCCCTAACCAATATGTAAAACGCACAAGGCACGTAACGGCCTACACCAGGCGCGTTACACCGCTCTGACGCGCCCGACCCGGGCCGTCTGGTCCAACAAACCTCAACTCAAAACAACACTTGAACCACGTAACGTGCTAGACCAGGCACGTTACACAGCCTAACGCCGCAAGGCAGACGCGTCAGGGCCAACAGGCTCAAGTAAAGAAAACCACTAGCCGACAGGCACGTAACGGTCCATCACGGACGCGTTATAGACACTTAACGCATGGGGGCGCGGCCGTTAAATCCAACGACACAGCCACCCACACTCAGCCAAACAGCATGTAACGGCCTGGGGCAGGCGCGTTACAACGCTGTGACGCACGGGGACACCACCGTTACACTAACCGACTCAACGGGTCAAAGCTGGTCAAACGGAACGTAACGGCCTAGCTCGAGCGCGTTACACACACCTGACGCACTAGGGCAGGCGTGTCAGGGGAACCGACTTAACCAAACTACTAAACGACAAAACAGGCGTAACGCGTCGCACCGGATGCGTCAAGAGGCTGTGACGCGCCACCCCTGGGCTGTCACACTCCCAAAACCGCTAAAAGCATAAAAACGCCCAGACGCTATGACGGTCTGCCGTGGGGCTGTCAGAGACTGTGACGGTCCCTGGAATGACCGCCACACCAGTCACGGCGGGAAAACAGAGGGTTGGCCAAAACGGCCCGTTCCACGCCCCATTCACGCCGAAGCGCAGGGGAAACAACCCTCGACGATGAAAAACTACATTAGAAGGCTAAAAAGCCCACATGCAAGCATTAAAACGAGAGAACGAGGCGATTCCAACTAATCGACCCTCAACGAGCCACCGAGGTTCCCGGACTCCTACCGGCCTCGAATGACCACCGATCAACACGAAACTAGCATGGATGGGATCCAGACATCCCAGCGGTCAGTTAGACACTAACTACACCGCGAATGGTTGTCGTTTTCCGGTGAACCCTGAAAACCCCAAAAACCATAGTTTTCATAAAACCGGCCCGATCTTCTCCGATCGAGCACCAAATCATGCACGGAAACAGAGGAAACGTGCAGAACATGGTGGCGGTCCATCTCCCTACCTCCACCGAAGAAACTGTGCCCCGAAGGGACTAAACCGAGCCGAAAACCACGCCGCGAGCTCAAACACCAGCTTTGAATCCACCGTTCGGGATCGCGCCAGAACCACTCCATCCTCGCCCTATCGCGCACCCAGTCAGCTCCACAGCATCCCCAACACTCGCTCCTAGGTCCTCCGTCTGCAGCCGGAGCCAAGGAAGCTCGAGAGGAGAGAAAACGGGAGAGAGGGACGGCGACGGCGAAATCAGAAGGGAGGAGAGAGGAAAGAAAAGAAAATGGAAAAGAAATTAGGAATTTTCCTAATTTCTGAAAAATCCTATTTCTGGTCCTATCTCTGAAAAATACGTAAAAATAGTCGAAACGACCGGCTCGAAGAGTACATCATCGCTGTAGCATCCACGAGTCGAGGAACTGACAAGTAAACTCACCGTGGGGTTCCGTAACTAGTACGAGAGAAAAACCCACACGGATCGTAAAACCCAACTCGGAAGCCACAAAAGTGAACCGAAACTCATAGAAACAGATCCAAAAGATCCAATAAAGATCTAACGAGACCAACAAGGGATCCAGCAGAGATCCAGGGCATTACAAATGCTCTGATAGCTCAAAAAAGAACTCCAAACATCTCAGAACACTGCTCTGATACCACCTGTGGCGACCCGGATCCCGGATACCAGGTATACCTAGTAGGACTACCGAATACAAGTGATACCACTTGGAACCCGCGAGGCCTCCCAAGAGCGGTAAAGCTCCGAAGGGAAAAAGGCATGTGTAGAGTACATTGAAGCCATAGAGATAGAACAGTAAGCAATTCAATTTCATTAGATCGGTTTGCTGAAGTAGCAGAAATAAAATTACTTTCTAATTAACAGATTCAATTTAACAATTATACCAGAGTTTAGTCTAGGAAATTAAAGACAAGTACAGGCCACAGGAAAAGAACGTATACTGAGGTCGGGGGAAACCCAACGCAGGTACCGTTGGCAGCTACGAACACGCCACCCCAGGAACCACGAATAGAGACGACGCCCACCTGAAAAGTAGGGGTGAGTCTCCAAACAGAGGCTCAGTAGGGGTCACGCGAATCCCCACTGAAAAACACGCAGAACACGGAAACAGGAAGCAACAGTAGAAACAGCAGGTGTAGTAAAGCAAGAAACTACACTACAAAGCTGTAAAACTACTCTAGAAGCAGTAAAGAACAGACGGGGAGTAGGAGTAGGGAACAAGCAGGAAAGGGGGAGAATCCGCGCCAGACAAGCGGCTGCCGAACTAACCTCGACACCCCAAACTACTCCAGGCAGCGACGGAAGGGCGACTCTAAACTGACAAAGTCAGGAGTTACCGATCTGCCGACACGACGCCAGGTCTAAGACAAAGACCTGCAAGGACAGACAAAAGTCTAGAAAAGATCTAGACAGACGACGGACAAACACGACGGCACACATGACTAGAACGTCGTGCGCACAACGCCACATTGACCTCGAGTAGGGCCACGAGAGGGCTAGCTCGGAAAGGCCACAACGCACAAGAAATGCCGAGAGTCACGTGTCACGTGACGGAAGCACCTCCTCACACGAAGAACAGCCAGCTGCGTCCACTGACGTCTTATGCTGCGCCGCAAGTGTCTCGCCTACTGTACCGCTGAAACCGTGGCAGAGTCGCAGACACGCGCTCAACCAAACAGGAACAACAGCAACGACAGAACAAGAGGACAAGTAACTAGTCAGGGTCACGCCCATCGGCGTAAGTCCTCAGTCCCTGACAACGTGTGCACACACTGGCTCTAGCCTAAGCCAGGTTCTCTAGCTAGTTTTCTCCCTCGGTAGGACGCTACCGTTGGCTGGGAGCCCACGGAACTAGCTTACAAACCGTATCATGGGAACACCCCTCCGCCATCCGCTAGCGGGTCGGCAACTCAAAGGCCTTAGGGCTACAACAAGCGGAGGCTCACATGACACAAAGACTCAAAACACAAGTGATGAAGTACAGGCAGGCAAGAAGCCCCCACGCCACATACTTCGAGGCACTAATGGCCGCACAACCACTACCGACAAACTCAGGACAAGGAAACTAGACCTACCACGTAACGATCTTTGAGTCGGACGACTCAAAGGCAAGATCGTCACAGACAGCGGGACAAGCCACCAATCGGTATAATCCTAAGCCAGAGGAAACGACACTCTGTAGGAATCGGCTCACGGAGACCTGAGGGAACACCAAGAACCCTCAGCACACCTGGACACACAAACCAAGGTAACACAGTACCTCGAGGCATCCAGAACCAAAGTCTCGAACAGGACAGAACCGTCGAGACACACACACGGTTACCCGTCAACCACTAGGCCACACAGGGTTGACCGGAACCAGACAACAACAACTCTAAAGTAGGAAAAGAATCCTACCTCAAGTGAGAAGACTCATGGCTACCTTACAACATAGTCTTAGCCCTCATAGGATGTCAGGAGACATCCAAGGGAAAATGGGCAGACCACAAGGTCAAGCCAAGACAAGCAGAAACCGAAACGACAGAAATCAGAGCACAAGGACTGTAACGCACCACCCTTAGACCATTACACGAATGTGACGGTCTAACCCTAGCCGTTACACTCTAACTGTGGCGCTCTAATACAGACGCGCTACAGCAACGTGACGGTCGGAAGAAGAGCCGTCACACACACACCACCCTAACCAACATCTAAAACACACAAGGCACGTAACAGCCTACACCAGGCGCGTTACACCGCTCTGACGCGCCCGACCCAGGCCGTCAGGGCCAACAGACCTCGAACTTAAAATGACAACTCGAACCACGTAACGTACTAGACCAGGCGCGTTACACAGCCTAACGCAGCAAAGCAGGCCCGTCAGGGCCAACTGGCTCAAGTCAAGAAACCACTGGCCGAACGGCACGTAACGGTCGATCACGGATGCGTTACACAAGCCTGACGCATGGGGGCGTGGCCGTTAGAGCCATCGACACAACCACCCAACTCGGCCAAAATAGCACGTAACGGCCTGGGGCAGGCACGTTACAACGCTGTGACGCACGGGAACACTACCGTTAGACGAACCGACTCAAACGGTCAAAATCAGTCAAACTGAACGTAACGGCCTGGGGCAGGCGCGTTACACAAGCCTGACGCACAAGGGCAGGCACGTCAGGGGAACCGACTTACCCAAAACATAAAACGACAAAATAAGCGTGACGCATCACACCGGACGCGTCAGAGAGCTGTGACACGCCTCCCTTTGGCCGTCATACTCCCACAGCCACGGAAAACTAAAAACGACCAGACGCTGTGACGGTCTGTTGTAGGGCCGTCAGGGACTGTGACGGTCCCTGGAACGACCGCTACATCGGTCACGGTGGGAAAACAGTGGAAACGCCAAATCGGGCCGTTCCACGCCCCATTCATGCCGAAGCGCAGGGGAAACAAAGGCTCACGATGGAAAACAACACTAGAAGGCTAAAAAGCACACATGCAAGCATTAAAACGAGAGATCGGGGCGATTCCAACGAATCGACCCTAAACGAGTCAACGAGGTTCCCGGGCTCCTATCGGCCTCGAATGACCACCGATCAACACGAAACTAACATGAATGGGATCCACACATCCCAGTGGTCAATCTGATACTAACTACGCCGCAAATGTTTGCCATTTTTCGGTGAACCCTACTAAACCCAAAAATCATGGTTTAGGCAAAACAAGCCCAAACTCAACCGTTTTCGTGCCGAACGACGTGCAATGGCAGGGAAAACGAGCAGGAAGGAGTGAGCATCTGTCACCCTACCTCCACCGAAGAAACCGCACCCCGAGGGGACTAAACGACGCCGAAATCTCCAAAACCACGAACGACGTCATCTCAGAATCCACCGAGGGATCGCTCCATCCCACGCTCCATTCGCCGCCCTAGACCGCATCCCGATCACTCCATCGCGTCCCCGCCTTGGCCAGCTCCGCAACGGTGCGCGCCCCGCGCTGAATGGCCCATATACGAGAGAGAACGAGAGAGGGAAAGAGAGGGTGAGAAAGGGAGGAGAGAGGGAGATCGTGCGAGAGTGGGGGAGAGAGAGAGGGATATAAAAAAAAGAAATTAGAAAATTTTCTAATTTCTAAAAATCTGATAATGGAGCTGAAAATGCAATAATTCAAAAAAAATGCAAAAATAGTCAAAATGACCGGCTCGGAGAGTACATCACAGCTGTAGCGTTCACGAGTCGATGAATCGAGAAATAAACTCACTGTAGGGTTCCGCAACTAGTACGAGAGAAAAACCCACACGGCTAGTAAAACTCAACTCGGAAGCCACCAAAGCGATCCGAAACACACCAAAAAGGATCCGAAAGACCCAATAAAGATCCAACAAAGATCCACTAAGGATCCGGGGTATTACAGATGAGTACTCCGACATCTAGATGAACCATCTAGCCTGGTTGTCTTGCGTCTTATGTCTCATTGTAATTTTCCTTTATTGTGTCTTTTCTTTTATTGGGTCCAAATTGTAATGAACTTATATTTGAAATGAAATTTGTTATTTTGTCCCAATTGTGTTTTGTGGAATGGCTATGCTCTAATCGACTCGACTGTTTAACTGCCACGTTCCGAACAAACGACACGTTCCGCTGCTATCGGTTCGGGGCGTGACAGAAGATGGTATCAGAGCCTAGGCTTTCTAAATCCTTAGGTCATCGAGTCCAAGTCCTAGATTGAGTTCTCCGTGTCATTTATCCTATAGGAATCCTGTGAGATTTGGGTAGAGCTATAGGCTAACTAATAAAATATGTTTCATCTACGCTAGATTAATGTCAAGATATAAGTAATCATTAATTTAAAACTTGTTGTGTAGACAAAAAAATGGCTAACTCTGTAAACTTATCTCATCCATAATTGCATAAATCGAAAATGGTGATCTTAAGACTTAGCATGTTATGAGAATGAGCTAGCTAAAATACATGTTTTGGACATTGTGATTTTACCCCACTGCTATGGAAGGAAATCACGTGAATTTGGGGACCAAATTCTTTTAAGTGGGGGAGGGTGTAGCATCCTGGAAATTTAAATAGAAAATCAATGAAAATAACTATAAATATTAGTCGTAAAAAATTATGGAAATTGAACTTGTGATAAAGGAAAAGTGGTAATTAGCTAAAATAGTAAATGGGCTTAAATGTTAATAAAGGTATAGGTAGTAATTGAGAAATGAAAATTGAATATAACCTTTATCTATTTGAGGCTTAAATTAAAATTACAATTCAAGTATAAAGTATATATATATATACACACAAAAAGATTTTCATAGGATCGAACTCGGCTCTGATACCTGAGCCAGCGGTAAAAATATAATAATAAGAAATAAGATCTATTGAATAATTTAGTTAAGCATATGGTGATGCATGGGCTAAGAGTGTGTGTGTATATATATATATATATATATATATATATATATATATAATTTTAATTAGTTAATGGGCTTTGAAAAGAAGAATGGGCCTTAATGATAATTATTGAGCTCTCAAAAGAATATACATAAATACATAAATGTTAATAGTCCTATGAACCTAAACCAAAAATATCCCTAAACATAAATGGGCCTCATACAAGATTTAAAGCTAAAAACCATATAAAACCCATCATAACTTGAATTGGACTTTTAAACTCACATAATATAGTTAAATGGACTGTGCACGTATAGGGTATTAATGGACTAAGACATATACATATGCATGGGCTTTGATAGTAAACCTATCCACGTTAACACACTTTCGATGGGTTGCAAAGAAACTTTAGAGTGTTCACATGCAAAGTAGGGTATGGGGCTGGTGATTTGGAAGGAGGGGAGTAACGCATGGCAAGGTTTAAACCCTTGCCTTCGACGGCACTCGACCACCTAGGGTTACCCACCTTTTCCTATAAACCAACCCCTTCCGAGCATGTAGAAGCCTTGGCCGTTGCTGTTTCGCACACCCCTATTCCTCCTGCTGCAAGCTGCGCACGGTGTACGTAAAGATGCTTTCCTACAGTCTTCTTCTTCCTCCTCCCTTGTAGTTGATGTGTTGCCGCTGCTGTTGTTAACGTGCAAGGCTTCCTCTCATCTTTTTCCTCTGCTTCTTTCTTCCTGATTAAAGCGACGTAAAAAGGTAGGTAATCTCCCAAGCAAAATCACCAAGTAGAAAATAGCTTCATATTCACGTATTCACCAACTCTATGCATGGTCTGCATTGTTTGATGATTTTATAATGTGATTACATATCTTTTCTTTAGCTAATTAATAAAGATAATATTCTTTAAAATTTTCTTTTCCAAGGAACTATATATCTAAAAACCAAATATTTCATGCTACTAAAATTCTTATAATTTTCTTTAAAATTTTCATATATTTATATGGGTATTAACTAGTAGTATCAACTAGTTAATTAATTTAATAGGTTTAAAATAGTTACACTGTGAATTGAGAACTATAAAACTAGAGAAATTAACGTCCACCTATATGGACGCTCTATTCTGGAAAATAAATTTATCAATTTTGGATAAAATGAAATGAACTAACGAGTGACTTCCATGATAGACGCCAATTTAATTTGCGTCTGCCAGGAAGGACGTCAATTTCCTGACCGCTTGATTTCCCCGAGTTTCCAACCCTTAATCGTGGGTTCCATTGGCACTCTCATCTCAATCCGTAGACGAGGTCCATGTTTTGGTTTATACCGTTTACCCTTAACTCTCCGTGATGTTTGAGCTCTCCACGAGACATTCCGTTCCTTCGGACTAGTGATTACATCGTAGAGACCTCCTTAAGTTTATGCTAGCCTTAGATTCTCTCAAGGCAGCCGAGCAGGTTGTGTGGCGACCCGGATTCCGGATACCCGGTGCACCCGGTATAAATACCGAATACACGTGATACCTGATAAGTACAATATGAAGTGATCTAGAAGGGGAGGGGATGAATAGATCACTGTTTTTCGTAGAATTAAAAAATACTGCAGAGTATATTGCTAAGCGCAAATAACCTCAAGCTCTGACTATCGAAAATGATGCAGTGCAGTTAATAGCTCACGCAAATAGAAGGCATACCACAATAATACCACAATCGATCACACAAGGACTCAGAGAATTTTAAGGTGGTTCGGTCCTTCAGACCTACATCCACCCCACACTTAAACCGAGTGTGGCTTCACTAAAGGCTGGGCAACACAGCTTGCCAGACAACTGCTGATACACAGCTTCCCAGGAGAACAACCTCTCCTCTTCCTCCTACCCGGAGGGAACCTCTAGCGACCAACAGTCACTAGAACCCAGAGACTCACGTCTCTCTTCCTCTTTACCAAGAGGGAACCCCACTAGTAGCAGCCCTGCTACTAGTGAACCAGAGGTCGAAGACCCCTCTTCCTCCCAACCCGGAGGGAACCTACAAGCAGCTCACCTACTGCTTGCAAACCGGAGAATGAATCTCCCTTCTCCTGATCTCACAGGAGGACCCCGACCTCAATCCAGAGGATCGGAAACAATAACAATGACAATAGAAGAAGGATAAGAACTATAACCAAATAAAAATACGAACGAAGGAAATCAAATGCCAGAAAATGGAAACAATGTAGCTCAACACTGAGCAATAGACTTCAGATTTGATCTGCAAGTCAGAACAACTCTTCTGATCACTCTTCTGCTCTCTCTCTCTCTTTTTCCCTCTGCTATTCTTTCTTCTTTCTTTTCTTTTCCTGGATCGAAGGGCTCTCAATTTTCCTGTTTTTTTTTCTTCTATGCCTCTCTTCTTCGATCACCTTCATCTGAGGACGAAGGATTCTATTTATAGCAGAACAGCAGGTGGATAGGGCACAAAACGCGTGTGCCTCCCACGCTCGATCCAGAATCTTCCTGCCACGTGCCTTTATCAGATTGGTTCCTCTTGTCTCGGATCACGTGCAGCCCTGGAGTGTGGAATGTTCTTCCTCGGACCTGTAATGAGATTAAGTCCATTAATACGCTGCATGGCCATTAAAACCAAAACTGCATGAGGTATAGTAACAACACGACGTGACTATTACTCGAGATGACACAAGAACGACACGAGATACTCTGTAACAGGTCAGATACACAGAAGAAAATGACACGAGGTGAGGTTATAAGCAAAAGAGACACGAGGTCACGAATGCAAAAACAACACGAGGACAACACGGGCTAACGACAGAAATCGACATGAAGACTAAAGAGAGAAACCAACACGAGGACAGAATATAACGAAAACGACTCGAGGTGAAAACAACACGAAGTGAAGTTTGACACGAAGTGAAAAGCAACGACACGAAGTATAGTGGTGACAAACACACACTATATAGAAAACGACACGAAGCCAATAAGAACAACACGAGATGAAAACAACACGGGCTGATAACGACACGAAGTCGAAACAGTAAATGACACGGGATCACACTGCACGAAGTAAAAATACACGAAGACTTAATAAGAAAAACGACACGAGGTGGCAATAAGGAGAACGACATGAAAACAACATGGACTAGCAACCGAAACCGACACGAAGTCAAACAGTACAACACGAGGTGTTGTAACCAAGAAGAAGTGCCAATCAACACGAAGACAGAATGTAAAGAAACGACTCGAAGTGAGATGAGAATAGAATGAAACAAAGAAGACGACACGGAGTGCATGAAACCAACACGAAGACGTGGACTATAGTAACCGTCACGAAGTGTGGTTACTAAGTAGGAACGACACGAGGTCTACAGGAAAAACTACTCGAAGTTCATCAGAACTTTTAGAGCAGCTTCAGGAACACGACACGGAGTCATGAGAAGAGAAAACAATCACAAAGTGAAACGAACACTTGAACTAAGACTGACTTAGAGACTCAGCGAAGGGACTCGAAGACAGGAAAACAAAGGATGACATGGAAACAACACAGTAAACAAATACTGCTCGAGGTGAAAGACAACACTCAATCAGACGACAACATGGCTAACTCGACATGAGATGAAAACGCGAAGAAGAATGACATGAGGTTTTAAGGAAAACAGCACGAAGACAGAACTTGTACGAACACACGAAGTGTTACCTCTTAGCAGCTTTTCCATATAAAACCATGGATAACTCAAGTGCAAGATATCTGATCAAAAATAACAACAACAATTAACATAGTGTTGCTCATCATCAAAACACTTAGGGAAGACACAAAATCCAACAATCTCCCCCTTTTTGATGATGGCAACACTATATTAAGTATAAGAGATAAGTTCAAAAGAGATCATTTCAGGATATTTAATGCAGACAAATTAAAGCATACTTGCTTCCTTACTTCCCCTGAGAAACCTAAACACTCCCCCTGAACACAGCAACAGTTTACCTCAAACCTTGATAACTAACTCCCCCTCAACAAACTAACTCCCCCTCAACACTATTCTCTCCCCCTTTGACATCATCAAAACTAGGGGCAAATCTGAAGATACAGAGAAAGGAAAGTTGCTGACTATAGAGAGAAAACAGGACAGAGTAAGGCAGATAAATGGAGACTATTGAGATGTTTAGTCAATTAAGAAAGTCATTAATTTTATGTGAGGATTTTTGAGGATCAGTTAGTCAGACTGTGCAAAAACTGTGAATAAGGATTCGCTCCATACACAGAACCAGATTCTAAGCAAGTGAGGTACAAGATACCAGATTGATCAAAATAAGTCTTTGCTGAGAGAGTATTATGTAAGACAGTCAGAAGACAAAGACCTGTGGTATTGAGAACAAACAAATCAAAAGCTATACTTCAAGTGAGCAGGATCTTTAAGGAAGGTCAAGATCAAAGGTAAGTCTGTCAAGTACACCTTTGACATTAGGAAGACACCTTGTTTAGAGGCAAGAATCCCCAGTTACTCGGTGGCAGGACCACATTACCCCTTCTGATAAGATGACAGAGATAGTATTCTAACTGGTGTTGACATTAAGGTGACACCTTTATCTGAGGCCAGACACCCCAGTTACTAACCAGATATATACCATAGCTCTGTATGATCAAGACAACTACTAAGACCAGATAATTACTGCCATCTCATGACATGGGAAGCTTTCACTTCATTGATGAAAATCCCAGTTTCTCAATGAGCAGTTAACAAAGTTGATAACAATTTTATGAAGTTTGCTTTTATTAACCAGCTCTTAAAACCTTGTTAATGAAGCTTGAGTCCGTTTGAGAACAATACACCAGATCCAAGGTGATTCAGACTAAAGCACAAAATACCTCATTTTGGACTCACATTGACTAAGTAGGTATGCTGTACTGGCTAGATCAGAAGAGAGTTATAGTGTATGAAGATTAAACTTGAATTCAGATTTTGATCTCAGTGGGACTAACAGCTGAAATTCCAACAAGAAATTAGATGATCAGCCTTAAAGAGTAAAGCATCCAACATTTTCATTTATACACCTAATCAACCTGATTCTCTTATGATGTCAGCAAAATGTCGTTCGGAGTATGTTCAAATTAGGTCAAAGATCAAAACACTTATTATAAATCAGCTTCCCCTGAGACCTTGACCCATCACAAACTTAACCAAGACAACCCTCAAAACACTTCAAAGGGAACACCATGAAGTTTGGACAGACTATTCAATCAAAACGGAGTGAGTCACCAAAACATTCATAATGAAGTTATTTCTTCAGCAACAGATGATGAATATGATAAGCATAATAACACATGACATGGTATTCAGAAATCAATTTTTCAATCATGAAATTCTGTAAATACCTAGTTCTCTGCGCAAAGTGCTAAATTTTTCAGTATCCAGTGGCTTAGTAAAGATGTCTGCAATTTGTGAGTTCGTGCCAACATGGATCAACTCAAAAGTCCTCCTAGCTACTTCATCTCGAATAAAATGATGCCTGATTTCAATATGTTTGGTTCGGGAATGAAGTACAGGATTCTTTGCAATATTTATTGCACTAGTATTGTCACAAAAGATAGAAGTACAACCTAGCTCAACCGAGTAGTCCAGAAGCTGGTGTTTTATCCATATAACCTGTGTGCCACAGCTCCCTGCTGCCACATACTCAGCTTCAGCAGTAGATAGAGCCACAGAGTGTTGCTTCTTGGATCCCCAAGAGACTAAGCACCCTCCTAGAAATTCGCAGTAACCACTAGTGCTCTTCCTGTCCAATTTACATCCTGCATAATCTGCATCAGTGTATGCAATAAGATATAAACTACATGATGCAGGATACCAGAGACCTAGATCATGGGTGGCAGATAAGTATCTAAAAATTCTCTTTACAGCTGCCAGATGCAATTCAGTAGGCCTAGCCTGGTATCTGGCACACATCCCTACACTAAATTGAATGTCGGGCCTGGATGCAGTTAAGTAGAGGAGTGAACCGATCATACCTCTATATAGTTTAGCATCCACCTCTTTACCTTTTTCGTCTGAATCCAGTGAGGAGCTGGTACCCATGGGTGTTGAGATTGTCTTGAGGTTGGTCATTCCAAACCTTTTCAGCATCTCTAGAGTATACTTGGTTTGATTTATGAAACAACCATCCTCCATTGTTTGACCTGCAGCCCAAGAAAATATTTTAGTTCGCCAACTAGACTCATTTCAAATTCTTGGGACATAGACTCAGAAAAATCTTTACATAATTTTGAATTGTTAGATCCGAAAATGATATCATCAACATATACCTGGACCACAATTAACTCCTTTCCGAGACTTTTGGTGAAGAGGGTTTGGTCAACCTTACCTCGAATGTAGCCCTTGCTCACAAGGAACTCAGAAAGTCTCTCATACCAGGCTCGGGGAGCCTGCTTCAATCCATAGAGGGCTTTATTCAACCTAAAAACCATGTTAAGCTGAACAGAGAAATTAAACCCAGGAGGTTGTTCAACATATACCTCTTCCTTCAATAACCCATTTAAGAATGCGCTTTTGACATCCATTTGCTGTAGCCGAATGTTTCTAGAGCATGCAAATGCAAACAGAATTCTTATAGCTTCCATCCTAGCTACTGGTGCATAGGATTCATCAAAATCCACACCAAATTCCTGACTGTAGCCTTGAGCTACAAGTCTTGCTTTGTTTCTAGAGATAGCACCATTTTCATCAATCTTATTTTTGAAAACCCATTTAGTGCCAATGACATGAGTGTTTTCAGGTCTAGGAACTAGTTTCCATACATTATTTTTCTCAAATTGATTTAACTCCTCACCCATGGAGGATACCCAAGAATCATGCTTTAAAGCCTCTTCCATAGTCTTGGGTTCTACCTGAGATGTCAAAGCAGCTAAGTCCTGTTCTTGGACAGTTCTAAAGTGAGACCTTGTCCTAGTGGGATCATGCAAATTACCTATGACATTTTCACTAGGATGATCTTTGTGAAATATTACCTCACCTGAGGGTTCACCTACCTCAGTTGCTCCTTCTTGTTGTAAGTTTTCTGGTTGAGCAGTTTGCTGCATCACTTCTTCTTCAATTTTCTCCAAGAAATCTCCCTCATCAGGTGACTCCCTGTCATCATTTATCTTTTTGTCAGATAGAACATTCTCATCAAACACCACATGAGGTGTTTCTTCAACAGTTTGCTCATCTTTATTGAAGACTCTGTAAGCCCTAGAGGTTTCTGAATATCCGAGAAAAATTCCAGGAGAGCTTTTTGCTTCAAACTTATCCAAACTGTTCTTACCATTATTGTGGATGAAACATTTGGAACCAAAGATTTTAAAGTAAGAAATGTTTGGCAGCTTACCCTTGAGGAGTTCATAAGGAGTTTTCTTATGAGTAGGTCTTACCAAGGCTCGATTTAAAATGTAGCATGCTGTATTTGCAGCTTCTGCCCAAAATCTCCTTGGAAGTCCACTCTCAATCAGCATAGTCCTGGCCATTTCAATTATTGACTTGTTTCTTCTCTCAACAATTCCATTCTGCTCCGGTGTCCTGGGAGAAGAAAATCTGTGAGTCACTCCCTCTCTTGAGTAAAATTCAGAGAATGAAGAGTTTTCAAACTCTCCTCCATGGTCAGACTGAATTGTAATGATATTATGTTCACCTTGCAGTTTGATTTTATTAAAAAGTTCTTCAAAGTGAACAAAAGCATCATTTTTATTTGCTAAACAGAACAACCAAGAAAATCTAGTGAAGTCATCAACTATGACTAGACCATATCTCTTACCTGACAGGCTTTGTATTCGAGTAGGACCAAAGAGATCCATGTGCAAGTGCTGTAGTGGTTTAGATGAGAGACCCTCAGTTCTCAACTTAAAAACTGCACGAGTCTGTTTACCTTGAGCACAAGCATCACAGAGCTTGGACCCTAACTGGAATTTTATTTTGGGCAAACCTCTGACTAGGTTAAAATTAGACAGTTTATTCAAAGTAGACACACTAGCGTGGCCTAGACGCCTATGCCAGTCAAAAGCAACCTGTTCAGAATTAGCAGACAGACACAAGTTTGTTTCAGAATTATCATTTAGATCAACGATGTACACATTATTTACTCTATGACCTTTGAACATGATGTTATCAGAATTCAGCTCAAAAATAGTGCACGAGTTGTGGTCAAAGAGTACCTTGTGTCCTTTGTCACAAAGTTGACTTATACTTACCAGGTTGTGCTGAAGTCCTTCTACAAGATACACATCTTCAATGGAGTTAGTGGAGGACTTACCAACCGTACCAATTCCAATTATTCTTCCTCTGTTATTTCCTCCAAATTTGACCAAGCCCCCAGACTTCATTTTTAGTTTGCTGAATTTGGACCGGTCTCCTGTCATGTGCCTGCTACAGCCGCTGTCAAGATACCACTTGTTATGCTCAGCTGCCAGGCTGACCTGCAAAAATTCAGACAGAGTAATGTGGGACCCAACTCAAATTGGGTCCAAAACCAGTTTTCAGATTATGCAAAAAGCACTTGGGAACCCACATTTGTTTTATAGTTCTCTTCAGTGGTTTTATGTGGGTTGATTCTCCCCTTTTGTCATTTCTTGGTGGGTGTTGAATAAGCTTATTCCTATTTGAACTATGCTGTTTCTGAACAAAGACATTGTTGGTTGGCCTCTTAGAGGATACGCGTGTGTGTTGAGCATAATTCATGTAAGCATTTTTACTCCAATAAAATTTGTGCTGAAACTGGTGAACGTTGCCATGCTCTACTTGATAATTAGCATGATGAGCTTTCTTAACAAAACTTTTCACTCTTTTTGTGACATCAATAGGACTGGTTCTGTGAGAACCTTTGTTGCCCACCTGTTGCACATGAGCAGTTCTTGTTTCAGGATTTCTCGACTTAGGTTGCTGACCGATAGATTGAATGAATTTGCCGGTCGAAAACTTCATTGTAGAGACAGATTTGGAACTGGATGGTGTTTCCAGTTTCTCTTTGCCTTTGGCGGGGCAGAACGTGGTAGTCTTAACTTCAAAGGGTTTTTTACTAGTAGGATTGTATCCTAATCCCTCCCTATTGAAGTTTACCCTCGACCCCAGAAGGACATTCAGGTTGTTTCTCCCCTCTGTAAACTTCTCAAGCACTTTTTCTTTGTCCTCAATCTCCTTCTGAAATTCATTGCATTGGTCCTGGAGTTCCTGATTAATTTTTCTAACTGCCTCATATTTTTCAGCCATCAGTCTAATCTCTCCTTTACACTCTTCAGCTTTACACTTCAGCTCATCCATTCTAGCTAGACTCTCCTCTCTTTCCATTCTCAACCTCTCAATCTCACCTTTAACCTGGTCTAGCTCAATGACCATCTCCTTGGTTTTCATGCTATCAGTGACAATAGAAGAATGTTCTTCAGACAAGGAATGAAACTTACGTCTAAGCATTCTGTGCTCCTTGTTTAAACAATTATATTTACTTAACAGGTCGCCATAGGCGTCCTCCCAATCATCTAAAGTAAAATTCTCAAATAGGTTTGTTACCTCTTTCTCATGATCGGCCATGAGGCAGGTCTTCTCTTCATTTTCACTGGACGAAGTGGCTTCTGGGTCCTCCTCCTCATCGCTCCATGTGCACAGCATGGCCTTCTTCTTCTTGTGCACCATCTTCTTCTGGTGTCCTAGAGCCTTAGCTTGTAGCTCTGGACATTCACTTTTCATGTGACCGGGTTTCTGACAATGATAGCAAGTGATCTTCTTAGCAGACCGGTTCTTCTCAAATCCTCGCTCAGGAGACTTCATTGCAGCATTAAATTTCTTCCTCCTGTAGAATTTTCCTTTAGTTCTCAGGAACTTTCTGAATTGCCTGGTGAGCATAGCTCGCTCGTCCTTGTCCAGGTCTGAGAATCCATCAGAGCCTTCGCTGCTATCATCACTGTTGCTGCTGCTGCTGTTGTTCTTCTTAGCATGTCGTGAGACCTTTAGAGCAACATTCTTTCCCTTTCTGTCATGCCCATCGTTTCCATGTTTGAAATTCATTTCATGGGTCATGAGGGATCCAATCAGCTGGGTCACTGTCATGATGGATAAATTTCTTGATTCCTCTATTACAGTCACCTTGGTTTCCCAAACGGGAGTTAGAGACCTAAGGATCTTCCTGACTATGTCTTCTTGTTGAATATCCTTTCCAAGGCCCTTCAGACTGTTGATGATCACAGATAATCTGGCATACATTTCTGTGATCGGCTCCTCTGGCTTCATCTTAAATAACTCATATTGAGTTGTAAGTATGTTGATCTTGGTAGCCTTCACCTGAGATGTCCCCTCATGAATTAACTGCAAATCATCCCACATGTTCTTTGCAGTCTTGCACGCTGAGATCCTCGAATACTCTTCCGGGTGGACGGCGCACTGTATGATGTTAAGAGCTGTCCAATTCAGTGCGGAGAGTTTGACCTGATCTTCTGTCCACATATCTTCATTCGGTGGAAGGGTGTATGGACCATCTGTAATCACTTTCCATAGCTTGTGGCTTTGGGCCCTGATAAAGACTTCCATCCTGTTCTTCCAGAAGAAGTAATTACTACCATCAAAGAAGGGGGGACGGGTGATAGACTGCCCATCAGCTATGAAACTGCGAGGACCAGTGGATCCGTTTCCCTGGCCGTTGGACCACATTCTGGGAAAAACCTGCTCTGATACCAACTGATAAGTACAATATGAAGTGATCTAGAAGGGGAGGGGATGAATAGATCACTGTTTTTCGTAGAATTAAAAAATACTGCAGAGTATATTGCTAAGCGCAAATAACCTCAAGCTCTGACTATCGAAAATGATGCAGTGCAGTTAATAGCTCACGCAAATAGAAGGCATACCACAATAATACCACAATCGATCACACAAGGACTCAGAGAATTTTAAGGTGGTTCGGTCCTTCAGACCTACATCCACCCCACACTTAAACCGAGTGTGGCTTCACTAAAGGCTGGGCAACACAGCTTGCCAGACAACTGCTGATACACAGCTTCCCAGGAGAACAACCTCTCCTCTTCCTCCTACCCGGAGGGAACCTCTAGCGACCAACAGTCACTAGAACCCAGAGACTCACGTCTCTCTTCCTCTTTACCAAGAGGGAACCCCACTAGTAGCAGCCCTGCTACTAGTGAACCAGAGGTCGAAGACCCCTCTTCCTCCCAACCCGGAGGGAACCTACAAGCAGCTCACCTGCTGCTTGCAAACCGGAGAATGAATCTCCCTTCTCCTGATCTCACAGGAGGACCCCGACCTCAATCCAGAGGATCGGAAACAATAACAATGACAATAGAAGAAGGATAAGAACTATAACCAAATAAAAATACGAACGAAGGAAATCAAATGCCAGAAAATGGAAACAATGTAGCTCAACACTGAGCAATAGACTTCGGATTTGATCCGCAAGTCAGAACAACTCTTCTGATCACTCTTCTGCTCTCTCTCTCTTTTTTTCCCTCTGCTATTCTTTCTTTTCTTTTCCTGGATCGAAGGGCTCTCAATTTTCCTGTTTTTTTTTCTTCTATGCCTCTCTTCTTCGATCACCTTCATCTGAGGACGAAGGATTCTATTTATAGCAGAACAGCAGGTGGATAGGGCACAAAACGCGTGTGCCTCCCACGCTCGATCCAGAATCTTCCTACCACGTGCCTTTATCAGATTGGTTCCTCTTGTCTCGGATCACGTGCAGCCCTGGAGTGTGGAATGTTCTTCCTCGGACCTGTAATGAGATTAAGTCCATTAATACGCTGCATGGCCATTAAAACCAAAACTGCATGAGGTATAGTAACAACACGACGTGACTATTACTCGAGATGACACAAGAACGACACGAGATACTCTGTAACAGGTCAGATACACAGAAGAAAATGACACGAGGTGAGGTTATAAGCAAAAGAGACACGAGGTCACGAATGCAAAAACAACACGAGGACAACACGGGCTAACGACAGAAACCGACATGAAGACTAAAGAGAGAAACCAACACGAGGACAGAATATAACGAAAACGACTCGAGGTGAAAACAACACGAAGTGAAGTTTGACACGAAGTGAAAAGCAACGACACGAAGTATAGTGGTGACAAACACACACTATATAGAAAACGACACGAAGCCAGTAAGAACAACACGAGATGAAAACAGCACGGGCTGATAACGACACGAAGTCGAAACAGTAAATGACACGGGATCACACTGCACGAAGTAAAACTACACGAAGACTTAATAAGAAAAACGACACGAGGTGGCAATAAGGAGAACGACATGAAAACAACATGGACTAGCAACCGAAACCGACACGAAGTCAAACAGTACAACACGAGGTGTTGTAACCAAGAAGAAGTGCCAATCAACACGAAGACAGAATGCAAAGAAACGACTCGAAGTGAGATGAGAACAGAATGAAACAAAGAAGACAACACGGAGTGCATGAAACCAACACGAAGACGTGGACTATAGTAACCGTCACGAAGTGTGGTTACTAAGTAGGAACGACACGAGGTCTACAGGAAAAACTACTCGAAGTTCATCAGAACTTTTAGAGCAGCTTCAGAAACACGACACGGAGTCATGAGAAGAGAAAACAATCACAAAGTGAAACGAACACTTGAACTAAGACTGACTTAGAGACTCAGCGAAGGGACTCGAAGACAGGAAAACAAAGGATGACATGGAAACAACACAGTAAACAAATACTGCTCGAGGTGAAAGACAACACACAATCAGACGACAACATGGCTAACTCGACACGAGATGAAAACGCGAAGAAGAATGACATGAGGTTTTAAGGAAAACAGCACGAAGACAGAACTTGTACGAACACACGAAGTGTTACCTCATAGCAGCTTTTCCATATTAAACCATGGATAACTCAAGTGCAAGATATCTGATCAAAAATAACAACAACAATTAACATAGTGTTGCTCATCATCAAAACACTTAGGGAAGACACAAAATCCAACAATACCACATGGGACCCGCGAGGCCTCCCAAGCGCTGGAAAGCGCCGAAGGGATAAAAGGCATGTGTAGAGTACATTGAAGCCACAGAGATATAACAGTAAGCAAGTTCATTAGATTGGGTTGCTAAAGTAGCAGAAATAAAATTACAGCTTCATTAATAAATTTTTAACAATTAAACATAGAGTCCAGCCCAAAGGAAAGACAACAAGTCTAGCTCAGTACAGTCTGACAGAAAGAAACGTACGCAGAAGTCGGGAGAAACCCGATGCAGGTACGGCTGGCAGCTACAACAGCAAGAGAGCGCTCCACCAAGAACAGCAGAGGCAGACGGCGAAACCCACCTGAAAAGCAGCAGGGGTGAGTCTCAACAGAAACTCAGTAGGGGTCACGCGGATCCCCACTGGAAAATGCACAAAGCAAAAGCAACGGAAGCAACAACAAACGCAGCAAGAACATCAACGTAGCAAAGTAGGAAAAGCTACACTACAAAGCTGTAAAGGAACAGACGGGAAGTTGGAGTAGGGAACACGCAGGAGAGGGTGAGAACCCGCACCAAACAAGCGGCTACCGAACTAACCTCGGCACCCCAAACTACTCCAAACAAAAGGCAACAGATGGATGACCCCAAACTCACACAGAAGGGTACATCAGTCTGTCAACCAGCCCAACAAAGGCGAAGGCGAACGCCGACGCCGAGAAGCAGACAAAGCACGACAGAGAACTTCGTGCACAAAGCCCCACGCACGAACAGAACACCGTGCGAACAACAAAACACTGACCCCGAGTGCAGCCACGAACGGGCAACTCGCAAAGGTCACAACGCGCAAGAAAACGCGAAAGCTACGCGTCACGTGACGGAAGCACCCCCTTAGAAAGCCAGCTGCGTCCACTGACGTCTTATGCCGCACCTCAAGTGTCTAGCCTACAGCACTGCTGCAACAACAGCAGAGACATAGACACAAGCTGAACCAAACAGGAACAACAAAACAAGTAACTAGTCAGGGTCACGCCCGTCGACGTAAGTCCTCCGTCCCTGACCACGTGTGCACACACTGACTCTAGCCCAAAGCCAGGTCCTCTAGCTAGTATTCTCCCACGGTAGGACGCTACCTGTGACGACCCGGATTCCGGATACCCGGTGCACCCGGTATAAATACCGAATACACGTGATACCATGAGGGACCCGCGAGGCCTCCCAAGCGCGGGAAAGCGCCGAAGGGATAAAAGGCATGTGTAGAGTACATTGAAGCCACAGAGATATAACAGTAAGCAATTTCATTAGATTGGATTGCTAAAGTAGCAGAAATAAAATTACATTTTCATTAATAATTTCAACAATTACAATTAAACACAGAGTCCAGCCCAAAGGAAAGACAACAAGTCTAGCACAGTACAGTACGACAGAAAGAAACGTACACAGAAGTCGGGAGAAGCCCGACACAGGTACGGCTGGCAGCTACAACAGCAAGAGAGCGCTCCACCAAGAACAGCAGAGGCAGATGGCGAAACCCACCTGAAAAGCAGCAGGGGTGAGTCTCAACAGAAACTCAATAGGGGTCACGCGGATCCCCACTGGAAAACGCACAAAGCAAAAGCAACGGAAGCAGCAACAACGCAGCAAGAACAGCAACGTAGCAAAGCAGGAAAGCTACACTACAAAGCTGTAAGGGAACAGACGGGAAGCAGGAGTAGGGAACACGCAGGAGAGGGTGAGAACCCGCACCAAACAAGCGGCTGCTGAACTAACCTCAGCACCCCAAACTACTCCAAACAAAAGGCAACAGATGGATGACCCTGAACTCACGCAGAAGGGTACACCAATCCGTCAACCAGCCCCAAACAAAGGCGAAGGCGAACGCCGACGCCAAGAAGCAGACAAAGCGCGACAGAGAACGTCGTGCACAAAGCCCGACGCACGAACAGAACACCGTGCGGACAACAAAACACTGACCCCGAGTACAGCCACGAACGGGCAACTCGCAAAGGTCACAACGAGCAAGAAAACGCGAAGAGCTACGCGTCACGTGACGGAAGCACCCCCTTAAAAAGCCAGCTGCTTCCACTGACGTCTCACGCTGCATCTCAAGTGTCTCACCTATAGTACTGCTGTAACAACAGCAGAGATGTAGACACCAGCTGAACCAAACAGTAACAGCAAAACAAGTAACTAGTCAGGGTCACGCCCGTCGACGTAAGTCCTCCGTCCCTGACCACGTGTGCACACACTGGCTCTAGCCCAAAGCCAGGTCCTCTAGCTAGTATTCTCCCTCGGTAGGACGCTACCGTATGGCCAGGAGCCCGCGGAACCAGCTACAACCGCTCAATGGGAAACACTCCTCTACTTTCCGCAAGCAGGACGGCACTCAACAGACCTTAGAGCAACAACAAGTGGAGGCTTCACACGACACAGAAGCTCGAACGCAAGTGCCGAAGTACAAACGGGCGACCATGCCCCTCAACACGTACTTCGAGGCACCAAATGGCAGCATCGCCACTGCCGACAACTCTGGACGAGCAACTAGACCTCCTATGTAATGATCCTGAGTCGAACGACTCAAAGGCAAGATTGTCACAAACAGCGGAACAAGCCGCCAATCGGTCTAATCCTAAGCCAGAGAAACCACGCTCCGCAGAAAACAACACACGGAGACCTGAGGGAAGCACCAAGAACCCTCAGCACAGTTGGACACGCAAACCGAGGTAAAACAACACCTCGAAGCATCCAGAAGCACTGTCTCGGACAGGACAGAACCGCCAAGACACGCACAAACAAGGTCACACGTCAACCACTGGGTCAAACCGGGTTGACCGAAACCAAACAACAACAGCATACAAGAGTAGGATCAAGAGTCCTACCACAAGTAAGAAGACTCCTGGCTACCTTACAACATAGTCTTAACCCTCATAGGACATCAAGAGACATCCACGGGACAACGGGCAGACCACAAGGCCAAGCCAAGACACACAGAATCATCGGGCGGAAAACCAAGGCACAAGGCAAATAACGCACCAGCCCTAGACCGCTACTAGCAAGTGACGGTCTAGCTCAGGGACGTTATTTCCCAAACGACGGACGGACACCAGGCCGTCACTCACACCACCCTCATAACCTATAAACCACGCAAAAGCCAAGTAACGCACGGGACCAGGGGCGTTACAAGCAAACGACGCATGGGGACTCCACCGTTACTTCCAACGGCATAGCCACCCAGACCAAAGCCAAGTAACGCACGACGCCAGGCGCGTTACTCACAAACGACGCGGCAGGAGAGGGCCGTCGCATTCCAAACGACGCGCAGGGGCCCATCCGTTATGTCACGCCCCGAGCGCGGAAGATACCCGGAGATGCGCGACGTGTCTATATCAATCATGTCAATCAGAGTGGTCATGTATTCGACACAAAGACAGAGATGCGCAAAATAGCAAGATAACCCAATCCTTTATTTCATAATGGATAGACTATTACAAATCCAATACTCTGTTAAATAAAAAGGAAAAGAATACATAGTTGACTCAAGAAACTATGGAAAAGACTAGACGACACTTGTAGAAGCTCTATCACTTTCACTCTTGACCATTCTCATCCGATTGACTTCCATCGTCGTCGGACTTACCTGAAAAGTAAAAAGGGACAAACGGAATGAGCGAACGCTCAGTAGGAAATTATATCTCAAGTACTAGCAAGTGGTTTAAGTAATTACATTTTCATGGATGCAATAAAGCTATGCATGCTCGCATGAAACGACAAGATAGAGAGAATGTAATATCAAAGAAATAAGATGAACTTTCATGAACAAGATACAAGTTATTCAAGATATTCAAGCAAGTACCATTATCGAGTCATGTCAAGAACTTTGGCTATCATGTATCAAGCAAGTAAATTACCCTCTTTCGGGCCACACATTTCATGTAAAGTCAAGTACGATTCAAGTACAAGATGTGTGTGGAATGTCCAATCAAGCAAGTCAAGTACTCGGTATAATGCCAGATACCTTATCATTTTAACTCCCATGGGCACAAGTACTTTCGGGTGCTCCTCCCAGGACCAGATCGGGCCCTATATGCGCAGGCATTTATCATGTGTTTTGACATCCACTCTTGTTTATATAGCCAATATAGAATTTCAATCATCAAGCTTGTAGACACGTATGACAACTTTGACAGAATAGAGTCCAAAAATATGACAAGGACATAGAATGGCGATCATAACGGTATAATCACGATATCGATAAAACTAGGTAGAATATGGTTCCCTTAACTTAGGTACCATGACAAATCAATATGGACATTCTTTATATAGAATTGAGGTCCACATGAACATTAGATCAAGCAAGATACCCTCATTCTTATCATAGAATTGGGGTTTACAAGAATGACACGATATGGCATGATATCATCATCCCATCAAGAATTTCTTATGATATACTCTTTGTATAATCATAAGGGTCGGTATACCATGTTTCTTTAGATTGACATGGCAAAAACTGTGTAATGGGTTTTTAGGGTACAACCAGCTCAGTCGGCCTTGAGGGAATCCAAGGCTACGAGGAGTCTTACGGAGGTCTCTATGACTAACTCGCTAGTCCAAAGGAACGGAATGTCCAAAGGAGAGCTTGTATGTCAATGAGAATTGAGTGTGATCGATAAAACGCCGTGAAAAGTGGGACTATACTCACGGAGTGGAGAATAGTGCCGATATATATATATATATGTATAATATATAAACCATCGGTTATAGAATCAGGATAAAATCAGTTTACAGTAAAATAACGACTTAAGTAAAGTCGTGTATTTAATAATTAACGCCTAACAGAAGGGCGTTTACATATATTGCCAATTTGCAGAATTTCCATTATTTCATTAATTTATCAAAAACACGCCTTTCCTGGGGGCGTTTCTTCAAAGTTGACGACTGCAGAGGCAGGCGTCTCATCATTTACATATTCGACAGGATATAATTATTCTCAGAAATTTATCAAAAACGCGCCCTTGGAAGGGGCGTTACTTTCTAATTCCATTTTACAGAATATGTGAATTTCAGGATTTTAACAGATACACGCCCTAGGAAGGGGCGTTACTTTTCAGATTCACGCCTTGTACTGGGGCGTTAGAATATGGAAAACGACTTTGTCCAAGTCGTGAATTTCAAGGGATTTACGATATTTTAATAAATAATATTTCGAGAGACAGGAGACATGTCATGGCAGTAAAATTTAACAGGAATTCACAGAGTCATGCAAGATATTAAAAATCAATATTTCATATGTATTGAAATTTTTAAACAGGATCAATTATTAATCACATGCGATTCTTATGAAATTAACGCCTGCGTAGAGGGCGTCAAATATTAAATTGACGACCACTAGCATGGTCGTTTCTTTTAAATTAGCGCCCTAATCAAGGGCGTTTCTTTCAAAATTTTGCAGAAAACGTAATAAAACCTTATAAACAGTATGCATGCCATGCTCATATACGTATGTATAGATATCTTGCATTAATTCTTATTTGGGCTACAATAACTTGAGAAAATCCTACCTTAACAATGGATTTGAAGGTGACAGACACGTGAAGACGTTGATAAGGATAAACTGAATCAGCAGTAGGCAGAGAACCTTTGTTCTTTGGTCGATCTCTAGAGTTTTCCTACAGAGGAATATGAAGAGATATTAGAAATTTCTTCATAAGCTTGGCTGAAGATGGAAGTTTAGAAGAACTTACCCTTGTTCTTCACGATGTCTAGGCTTCCTCAACCTGTAAGAAGAAAAGAGAGTGAAGAATCATTAGTTCTTCGTGTAGGCAAAGCAGAGATCAAAGGAATAGTTTGTTCTTCACGTACCTAGCAGCAGACGTTCGATCAAATGGGTTTTAGGGTTCGATCGAACATGTTATTTATAGGATTTTGAAGTCCTAACAAGAGTAGTGTTTGATTGAGGGTAGTATATCCCTAATAGAGTCCTTACTCTAATAGATACTTACTAGATTAGGTTGATCTTCCCTGGATAAGCTCTGGGTTCGAACGGTTCACGAACTGAATTAACGCCTTAGGTCAGGGCGTGTATTCGTTAATTGACGCCTTACTTTAGGGCGTTTCTTAAAAAGCGCCTTGAAAAAGGGCGTTTCGTGTTTTAAAACACGCCCAAGATAGGGGCGTTTCTTTTACTTACCCATTTGGTCGCATGAGAACTGACGACCGCATGTGTGGGCGTCCTTTCTTTAGTAACGCCATGGATAGAGGCGTTTCTTTATAAATTAACGCCTTAATAAGAGGCGTTATTTTTAATTTTGTTTTATTTCATCCAATTAACCCTATTCCTTTTATATATTACTTCTGTAATATATATGTTTTAATTCATTTCAATTATTCATTTATTAGGGTTGCTACACCCTCCCCCACTTAAAAGAATTTGGTCCCCAAATTCAATATATATATAATTATACATGCGGAGAGTGTAGGACATATACCTCTTAGAATAACTCGGGAAATCGTTTCTTCATAGATTCCTCGGTCTCCCATGTCGCTTCGCGTTCAGGATTCTTATTCCATTGCACCTTGATCATGGGAATAACCTTATTCCTTAGAGCTCGTATTTCTCGATCTAATATCTTCAAGGGCCTCTGTTCATATGTGAGATCTTTCTGGATCACCAGATCTCCATGCTCAATAATATGTGACGGATCGTGCACATACTTCTTCAACATAGATATGTGAAATACATTGTGTACCTCGGACAACTGAGGAGGCAACGCGATGCGATAAGCAACCTCGCCAACTCTTTCGAGTACCTCAAATGGTCCGATGAATCTTGGCGTAAGCTTGCCCTTAACACCAAATCTTCGTATGCCACGTCCAGGAGATATTTTAAGAAATACATGATCTCCGATTTGGAATTCAAGATCTCTTCTTCTTGTATCTGCATAAGTCCTTTGTCTGGTCTGAGCAACTTGTAATCTTTCTCTGATTACCTGTATCTTCTCAGTTGTATCCCTTACCATGTCTGGACCTAATAGTTGTTTCTCTCCAACTTCGTTCCAACATATGGGAGATCGGCAACTCCTTCCGTATAAGGCTTCGAAAGGTGCCATTTGGATACTAGCTTGGTAGCTATTATTATATGCAAATTCAACTAAAGGTAAGTGGTCATGCCAGCTTCCTCCAAAGTCAATAATGCATGCTCTCAGCATATCTTCAACAACTTGATTAGTTCGCTCGGTCTGACCATCCGTTTGTGGGTGAAAAGCAGTACTAAAGTTGAGCCTTGTCCCCAACGAATGTTGTAATCCCTTCCAAAAATGAGAAGTAAAACGGGGATCCCTATCAGACACGATTGAGACAGGAATTCCATGTATCCTGACTATTTCTTTAATGTATAGTGCAGCTAGCACATCAATCGACCATCGGCTTTTGATTGGCAAGAAATGTGCCGATTTAGTCAATCGGTCAATGATAACCCAGATTCCATCATGTCCTCCTTTAGATTTAGACAAACCCATGATGAAGTCCATACCAATATCCTCCCATTTCCACTTAGGAATATCTAGAGGATGTAGTTTTCCCGCAGGCTTTTGGTGTTCCGCCTTGACCTGTTGGCATGTGAGACAGCGTGATACATAGTCCGCTATTTCTCTTTTCATATTGGGCCACCAAAAGTTCCTCTTTACATCTTGGTACATTTTAGTTGATCCAGGATGAATAGTGTATCTTGATCTGTGAGCTTCATCTAAGATCTTCTTCTTTAATTCCGGACAATCGGGTATACAAGTTCTATCTTTGAACGATAATCTTCCATCAGAAGTTAGTTGAAAATCAGATTGTCCTTCTAATCTGCCTTTGATTTCTATTAACATAGGATCATCATCCTGAAGTGTTTGTATCTCAGATAACAAATCTGACTGTATGCTTACATGGGATAGTGTGACAAATTTGGATTCCGTGTCCAAGCTTATATTGAGCTCGGAGAATTGTTCAAGTAACCTCCATTCTTGTATCATACAATTTGCTATCTTTGCTCTCGGCTTTCGACTAAGGGCATCAGCCACATAATTACCCTTTCCGGGATGGTATTGTATACTGAAGTCGAAGTCCTTGAGATATTCTAGCCAACGTCTTTGTCTCATGTTCAGCTCCTTTTGTGAAAATAGATATTTGAGACTTTTGTGATCGGAGTATACAGTAAACTGTGCTCCATATAAGTAGTGTCTCCATATCTTTAGGGCAAATACTACCGCGGCCAGTTCTAAGTCATGGACGGGGTAATTCTCCTCATGCTTCTTTAGTTGACGAGAAGAGTATGCTATGACCTTCCCTTGTTGCATTAGAACACATCCGAGGCCAATGCCAGAAGCATCAGTGTAGACCTCGAATTTCTCTCCTTCAATGGGTAGGGCTAAGACCGGAGCTGTAGTGAGATGATCCTTGAGAGTTTGGAAACTGCTTTCACATTCCTCACTCCAATCATATCGGATCTCCTTACGAGTTAACCTTGTAAGGGGCACGGCGATCTTAGAGAAATCTTTGATGAATCGCCGATAGTAGCCTGCAAGACCTAAGAAACTTCTGATCTCGCTTGCATTAGTGGGTCTTTCCCAGTTTCTCACAGCTTCAACCTTTGACGGATCTACAGATAAACCGTCCTTGGATATGACATGTCCGAGAAAAGCCACTTCTTCAAGCCAGAACTCGCATTTGCTGAGTTTAGCATATAATTGATTTGTCCTCAAGACTTGCAATGCAATCCTCAAATGCTCTTCATGTTCTTCCTTAGTCTTAGAATATATCAATATATCATCAATGAAGACTACTATGAATTGATCCAAGTAAGGCCTGAATATGCTATTCATTAACTGCATAAAGGCAGCAGGGGCATTTGTTAGTCCAAAAGGCATAACAACAAATTCGTAATGGCCATACCTGCTTCTGAATGCGGTCTTGTGAATGTCATCATCCTTGATCCTTAATTGATGATATCCCGACCGGAGATCAATCTTGGAGAAATATTTGGATCCTGAAATCTGATCAAACAATTCATCGATTCTCGGCAGTGGATACTTGTTCTTGATAGTAAGATGATTCAACTGTCGATAGTCAATACACAATCTCATGGATCCATCCTTCTTCTTTACAAATAAGACTGGTGCTCCCCACGGGGAAGTACTTGGTCTAATAAACCCTTTTCGGATTAGTTCCATCAACTGCTCCTTCAACTCCTTGAGTTCAGCAGGGGACATTCTATATGGTGCCTTTGAAACCGGACCAGCACCAGGGACTAAGTCGATGGTAAAGGCCACATCTCTTTGCGGGGGTAATCCCGGCAATTCTTCCGGAAATACGTCTGGGAATTCTCGTACTACTTGAACGTCTTCTATCTTGGTTTCCTTAGCTTCTTTATTAGTGACAAAAGCAAGGAAGGATACACATCCTTTCCTGACGAGCTTGCTTGCTCGAAGAGCCGAAATAAGAGGGGATTTGCTTCGACTCTTAGGACTAGTATAAGTCAGTTCTGGAAATTCTTTGAAAACAATCTTGCTATTACGGCAATCAACCGTTGCCTGGTACTTAGATAACCAATCTGCTCCTAGTATAACATCATATTCTTTTAGATCTAAGCAGATAAGATCAATAGGAAAATTCTTTCCTCGAACCAACACCTCACAGTTTTGGTAATGATGCGTGATATCCGTCTCGTTTCCGAGAGGAGTAGACAACACTATTTTCATCCATTCTGGTTCTAGAGGTAATGGGTCAGCAAACTTCTTGGAAATAATGGAATGCGATGCACCCGTATCAAATAAGACATGTGCATATTTGGAACAAATTTTTAATGTACCTTCCACCAATCCGCCTTCTTCTTCTGGTTCGGTCCCTTGGATTGCATGAAGACGAGCATTCTTTGTCACTGGACGTTTACCCTCACCGGCTTGGTCATTCATTAATGGACAATCGGGAATCCGATGTTCACGACTCCCACAACGGAGACATGCTCCTAGTTTCCTCCAGCATTCTTCTGTTTTGTGACCAGCCTTGTCACAATGCTTGCATACTACGTTTGAAGGGGTAGTGGTGATAGAGAAAGGCTTGGATTTCTTGTACTTCCTCCATTATTGGGCCTCTTCTTAAAGTTGGGTTTAAAAGAACCCGAACTTGTGACTTGCTCCTTTTTGTCTTTCCCACGGATCCTATCAGATAGTTCCGTGGCATCTTCAAGCAACTGAGCTCGGCGCACTATTTCAGTATAAACTTGAATATCCATAGGCGCCAGTTGAGTAATGTAGTGGGGCCTAAGCCCATTAAGAAATCTACGGGCTTTCATCTTTTCCGTGCCAATTAAATGCTTAGCATATCTAGACAGTCTAGAGAACTGTGCTTCATAATCAGCCACCGATAAAGATCTTTGCTTTAATGCGGCAAATTCGGCGGCCTTCCTTTCCTGGACCCTATCAGAGAAATATTTGGCGTTGAAATATTCAACGAATTCACCCCATGTAACTTGAGTTGGGTCAATAGTAGCTTCAATCGACTCCCACCAGCATCTAGCATCCTTTTCTAACTGGAAAGTAGCTAATAAGACTTTGTCCTGATCCGTGCATTGCATGACACGGAATATACGTTCAATCTCCCGAACCCAATGCTCGGCATCGTCTGGATCGGTCGATCCCATGAACTTCGGGGGATTCATATTCTTGAATGCTTGGTGTAAGCTTCCAGCTCGTGGAGCACCACCTTGTGCTACCTGTTGTAGCACTTGGGTCATCCCTTGAAGGGTACGCTGCATGTTGCGCCATTGAGCACGTTCGACAGCCATTATCCTACAATTTCAATAGCTATGTTAGTATTATATCACTATGATCTTATAAAGGACTCATTGATCATTTAACCCTTGGTTCTACCCACTCTCACTTGGTTAAAGGTTTTGAAACCTATCCTTGGACTTGGGTTTCCTAGGAATTGAATACCTTAGGCTCTGATACCACAAAGACTGTCACGCCCCGAGCGCGGAAGATACCCGGAGATGCGCGACGTGTCTATATCAATCATGTCAATCAGAGTGGTCATGTATTCGACACAAAGACAGAGATGCGCAAAATAGCAAGATAACCCAATCCTTTATTTCATAATGGATAGACTATTACAAATCCAATACTCTGTTAAATAAAAAGGAAAAGAATACATAGTTGACTCAAGAAACTATGGAAAAGACTAGACGACACTTGTAGAAGCTCTATCACTTTCACTCTTGACCATTCCCATCCGATTGACTTCCATCGTCGTCGGACTTACCTGAAAAGTAAAAAGGGACAAACGGAATGAGCGAACGCTCAGTAGGAAATTATATCTCAAGTACTAGCAAGTGGTTTAAGTAATTACATTTTCATGGATGCAATAAAGCTATGCATGCTCGCATGAAACGACAAGATAGAGAGAATGTAATATCAAAGAAATAAGATGAACTTTCATGAACAAGATACAAGTTATTCAAGATATTCAAGCAAGTACCATTATCGAGTCATGTCAAGAACTTTGGCTATCATGTATCAAGCAAGTAAATTACCCTCTTTCGGGCCACACATTTCATGTAAAGTCAAGTACGATTCAAGTACAAGATGTGTGTGGAATGTCCAATCAAGCAAGTCAAGTACTCGGTATAATGCCAGATACCTTATCATTTTAACTCCCATGGGCACAAGTACTTTCGGGTGCTCCTCCCAGGACCAGATCGGGCCCTATATGCGCAGGCATTTATCATGTGTTTTGACATCCACTCTTGTTTATATAGCCAATATAGAATTTCAATCATCAAGCTTGTAGACACGTATGACAACTTTGACAGAATAGAGTCCAAAAATATGACAAGGACATAGAAGGCGAACGCCGACGCCGAGAAGCAGACAAAGCGCGACAGAGAACGTCGTGCACAAAGCCCCACGCACGAACAGAACACCGTGCGGACAACAAAACACTGACCCCGAGTACATCCACGAACGGGCAACTCGCAAAGGTCACAACGCGCAAGAAAACGCGAAGAACTACGCGTCACGTGACGGAAGCACCCCCTTAAAAAGCCAGCTGCGTCCACTGACGTCTCACGCTGCACCTCAAGTGTCTCACCTACAGTACTGCTGTAACAACAGCAGAGATGTAGACACCAGCTGAACCAAACAGTAACAGCAAAACAAGTAACTAGTCAGGGTCACGCCCGTCGACGTAAGTCCTCCGTCCCGGACCACGTGTGCACACACTGGCTCTAGCCCAAAGCCAGGTCCTCTAGCTAGTATTCTCCCTCGGTAGGACGCTACCGTATGGCCAGGAGCCCGCGGAACCAGCTACAACCGCTCAATGGGAAACACTCCTCTGCTTTCCGCAAGCAGGACGGCACTCAACAGACCTTAGAGCAACAACAAGTGGAGGCTTCACACGACACAGAAGCTCGAACACAAGTGCCGAAGTACAAACGGGCGACCACGCCCCTCAACACGTACTTCGAGGCACCAAATTGCAGCATCGCCACTGCCGACAACTCTGGACGAGCAACTAGACCTCCTATGTAACGATCCTGAGTCGAACGACTCAAAGGCAAGATCGTCACAAACAGCGGAACAAGCCGCCAATCGGTCTAATCCTAAGCCAGAGAAACCACGCTCCGCAGAAAACAACACACGGAGACCTGAGGGAAGCACCAAGAACCCTCAGCACAGCTGGACACGCAAACCGAGGTAAAACAACACCTCGAAGCATCCAGAAGCAGTGTCTCGGACAGGACAGAACCGCCAAGACACGCACAAACAAGGTCACACATCAACCACTGGGTCAAACCGGGTTGACCGAAACCAAACAACAACAGCATACAAGAGTAGGATCAAGAGTCCTACCACAAGTAAGAAGACTCCTGGCTACCTTACAACATAGTCTTAACCCTCATAGGACATCAAGAGACATCTACGGGACAATGGGCAGACCACAAGGCCAAGCCAAGACACACAGAATCATCGGACGGAAAACCAAGGCACAAGGCAAATAACGCACCAGCCCTAGACCGCTACTAGCAAGTGACGGTCTAGCTCAGGGCCGTTATTTCCCAAACGACGGACGGACACCAGGCCGTCACTCACACCACCCTGATAACCTATAAACCACGCAAAAGCCAAGTAACGCACAGGACCAGGGGCGTTACAAGCAAACGACGCATGGGGACTCCACCGTTACTTCCAACGGCATAGCCACCCAGACCAAAGCCAAGTAACGCACGACGCCAGGCACGTTACTCACAAACGATGCGGCAGGAGAGGGCCGTCGCATTCCAAACGACGCGCAGGGGCCCATCCGTTACTTCAACGGCATGGCCACCCTCAACCCATCACAAACAGCAAACGACGGTCAGAGGTGAGCGCGTTACTCACAAACGACGCACAGGGGCGCCACCGTCACTTCCAACGGGACAGCCACCCTACCTCGACCACACAGAATATAACGGCCAGGGGCAGGCGCGTTATTCTCAAAGCAACGGATGGGAACACATCCGTCAGAGGAACCACCTCAACAGGTCAAGTCAGTCAATCGGAAAGTAACGGCCAGGGCAAGGCGCGTAATTTCCATCTAACGCGCTGGGTCAAGCGCGTTAGACCAACCGACTAAACCCCAAGGAAAAACGACAAAACGCAAGTAACGGCCAGTCACTGGCGCGTTACACGGGAATGACGCACCACCCTCGGGCTGTCACTCACCCAGAAGCAAAAAGGGCTAAACCCTCAAACCAAATAACGGTCCATCGTAGGGCCGTCAAAAGCAAGTGACGGTCGCTGGCTAGACCGCTACTTCGGTTACGGCGGGAAAACATAGGAATGGCCGGATAGGCCCATTCCACGCCCCATTCACGCCGAAACGCAGGGGAAACACACCGCAACGACAAAAGACAACACCAAGGCATCAAAAACCCCACATGCAACATCAAAAACGCAAGATTCGGGCGATTTTACCAAATCAACCCTAAATGGGTCACCGAGGTTCCCGGGCTTCTACCGGCCTCGAATGAACACCAAATCGCACGAAACCAACGTGGACGGGATTCTAACATCCCTGCGGTCAGTTAGAGACTAACTACGCCGCAAATGGTCACCGTTTACCGGCCGACCCTACAAACCACAAAAATCACCGTTTAGGTAAAACAAGCCCAAACACACTCGTTTCCTAGCCGAACGCCGTGCAATGGCAGGGAAAACGAAGAGGATGAAGTAAGGATCCATCACCCTACCTCCACCGAAGAAACCGCGCCCCGAAGGGACTAAACCACGCCGAAAACCACTCGTGAACCAATTTCACCGGCTTTGAATCCACCGTACGGGATCGCGCCATAATCGATCCGATCCTCGCCTCATCGCGCACCTCGACAGCTCCACGGCCTCGCCACCTCGCCCACGCACGCCTCCGTCTGCAGCCGGAGCCGGAAAGGGGAGAGAACGAGAGAGAACGGGAGAGAGAGACGGTCGCGGCCGAATGAGGGAAGAGAGAGGAAAGAAAAAGAAAAAGGAAAGAAATTAGGAAACTTTCCTAATTTTCGGAAATTCTGAAAATGCGCCAAAAATGCACAAATTCAGAAAAATACGCAAAAATAGGCGAAACGACCGGCTCGACGAGTACATCGTCGCTGCAGCATCCACGAGTTCGTGAATTGACAAACAAACTCACCGTAGGGTTCCGTAGCTAGTACGTGAGAAAAACCCACACGGCTCGTCAAACTCAACTCGGAAGCCACGAAAGCGAACCGAAACTGAACGAAACCAATCCGAAACAGACCCGAAAGATCCAACGAAGATCCATCAAGATCCAGGGCATTACATCCTCCCCTCCTTTAAGAAATTTCGCCCTCGAAATTAAGGACTAGCAAAGGAGAAGCAGGGAAGAACAACCCAATGACACAAATCTCAGAAAACACAGCTCAGAGGAACACCGTCAGACCACAATTACAGGTACCCACTCTAGCTTCCAAGACAGCAAGTCCACAGCACGAGTACGGCACCAAAGTGAGCACATCTGACACCTCCGAAGCAAGGGCAACGTCGTTTATGTCTCACAGGGCAGGAGACACGACAACCACAACAACAGACAACCGAAAAACACAATAACAACACAGCAAGCAGCAGCTCACACAAGGAGACACAGTCCTCACAGCTGACAGCTCGACCACATCGTCGGCTCCAGTGCCAAAGGCAACAGGGGACACCTGGCACACAGAACACCAACGACAACAACACCACTGGATCACAAGCACCATCAAGTCAGCACTCACTCAGATATCACATCTGATCAAGTCGCAAGCTAACTCCACTAAGGAAAAGGGAGCACAGCAAAGCCAACTGACAAGACAATGGTCCAAGACAAGAACACAAAATCATAAAGAAACAGCGCCAAAACAACACAACGGCAGCACCTGCAGAACTCCGGCTCCGCGCAACACGCAGGACCAAAGAAACACATCTGCAAGCAGGGTCACATTAAGACACAAGAACAGTTGAGCACACAACCACACAAGAACGGGTTACGCATCAGACTGCTCACCAAGAGAAGACCCACAACAACAAGAAATGACAACAATCTCGGGGAACGCAACTCAAGGACTAGCAACACGCCTCAAGAGCACAACACCCAAGAAGGAAAACACAGAGCAAAGGGTACTTAATCAGCAAGGAATGCCGACAAAATCCCCAATACTCGCAAATGCCAATGCCAACACAAGAAAACCACAAACAAAGGCACGGCAACTGACGATACCAAGGCACGAGAAGCCAAGACGAAGTCACATCGAGAAAGAAAGGACTTCTCGACAAGCGGGTAGCCAACCCACACACTACAGCTGTACTCTCAGCAACGTGCACAGGCAACAGAACAACATCGGTAATCGCATCTCAGCACACACCAGCGCCATCGCAATCAACAAGATCACAATTCAAACGCCACGAGCACCAATCCAACGAATAACCGAACACAAGGAGCCTAAGTGCAACAAGAGAAGAGCACCAGCTTCAGCGCAAAGCACAAGGAAAGCATCAATCTCAGCTTACCTTCACGTCCCGACACAATAAATGAGCCTTCACAATACATCGGCCGTTAGACACAGCACGACAAATACGGTACACAACAGCTCTTAACGCCATCATGGAGTCCAAAGCCAAGCAACCGTACAACAAGGAGCAGATCAGACTCAAAATAAAGCTGTCTACGCTTAAGCAGACACAGGACAAAGGCGTCACTAAGACAGCAAATCCAAGGCTAACTTCGGAAAAGCATCACCACGAAGGACGAGAAGCAACAAGCTCAACAACAGCAGCTCACCAGGAAGGGAAAATCCTAGGTTCGCTCGAGCAACTTCTCAATCGAGGCAACACGACAACCGAAATAACGAAAACAACAATGCATCAGAAGCTAAGCAGACTCAATCCAGGACAACGCAAGCAACGTAAAAACGTGCATGGCCATCACACCAACGCTAAAAGTCATAAGCTACCTGAGCAAAATACAGAAAACAGCTCGAACAACGCACTGCAGGTTCATGCCAACCGACAAACACTGCCAAGCGCAACACGATCGAGACCAACTTCAAAAGCCGAACGAAGCACATCGTCACATCCAGACGAGAGCAAAAACCACCTCGTACAGTGCCAACCAAGCACGTACAAGACCACACGCGAGAAGGACTGCGATAAACCATCGCAACACCTACGCCAGCAAGAGACTGTACTGGGCCTAAGGACTCTGGAAACTGTATATCTCGGATTCCCATGTACTTCACACAACAACGCTCTGATAGCTCAGAAAAGAAACTCTGAACATCTCAGAACGCTTCTCTGATACCACCTGTGACGACCCGGATTCCAGATACCCGGTGCACCCGGTATAAATACCGAATACACGTGATACCATGAGGGACCCGCGAGGCCTCCCAAGCGCGGGAAAGCGCCGAAGGGATAAAAGGCATGTGTAGAGTACATTGAAGCCACAGAGATATAACAGTAAGCAATTTCATTAGATTGGATTGCTAAAGTAGCAGAAATAAAATTACATTTTCATTAATAATTTCAACAATTACAATTAAACACAGAGTCCAGCCCAAAGGAAAGACAACAAGTCTAGCACAGTACAGTACGACAGAAAGAAACATACACAGAAGTCGGGAGAAGCCCGACGCAGGTACGGCTGGCAGCTACAACAGCAAGAGAGCGCTCCACCAAGAACAGCAGAGGCAGACGGCGAAACCCACCTGAAAAGTAGCAGGGGTGAGTCTCAACAGAAACTCAGTAGGGGTCACGCGGATCCCCACTGGAAAATGCACAAAGCAAAAGCAACGGAAGCAGCAACAACGCAGCAAGAACAGCAACGTAGCAAAGTAGGAAAGCTACACTACAAAGCTGTAAAGGAACAGACGGGAAGCAGGAGTAGGGAACACGCAGGAGAGGGTGAGAACCCGCACCAAACAAGCGGCTGCTGAACTAACCTCAGCACCCCAAACTACTCCAAACAAAAGGCAACAGATGGATGACCCTGAACTCACGCAGAAGGGTACACCAATTTGTCAACCAGCCCCAAACAAAGGCGAAGGCGAACGCCGACGCCGAGAAGCAGACAAAGCGCGACAGAGAACGTCGTGCACAAAGCCCCACGCACGAACAGAACACCGTGCGGACAACAAAACACTGACCCCGAGTACAGCCACGAACGGGCAACTCGCAAAGGTCACAACGCGCAAGAAAACGCGAAGAACTACGCGTCACGTGACGGAAGCACCCCCTTAAAAAGCCAGCTGCGTCCACTGACGTCTCACGCTGCACCTCAAGTGTCTCACCTACAGTACTGCTGTAACAACAGCAGAGATGTAGACACCAGCTGAACCAAACAGTAACTGCAAAACAAGTAACTAGTCAGGGTCACGCCCGTCGACGTAAGTCCTCCGTCCCTGACCACGTGTGCACACACTGGCTCTAGCCCAAAGCCAGGTGCTCTAGCTAGTATTCTCCCTCGATAGGACGCTACCGTATGGCCAGGAGCCCGCGGAACCAGCTACAACCGCTCAATGGGAAACACTCCTCTGCTTTCCGCAAGCAGGACGGCACTCAACAGACCTTAGAGCAACAACAAGTGGAGGCTTCACACGACACAGAAGCTCGAACACAAGTGCCGAAGTACAAACAGGCGACCACGCCCCTCAACACGTACTTCGAGGCACCAAATGGCAGCATCGCCACTGCCGACAACTCTGGACGAGCAACTAGACCTCCTATGTAACGATCCTGAGTCGAACGACTCAAAGGCAAGATCGTCATAAACAGCGGAACAAGCCGCCAATCGGTCTAATCCTAAGCCAGAGAAACCACGCTCCGCAGAAAACAACACACGGAGACCTGAGGGAAGCACCAAGAACCCTCAGCACAGCTGGACACGTAAATCGAGGTAAAACAACACCTCGAAGCATCCAGAAGCAGTGTCTCGGACAGGACAGAACCGCCAAGACACGCACAAACAAGGTCACACGTCAACCACTGGGTCAAACCGGGTTGACCGAAACCAAACAACAACAGCATACAAGAGTAGGATCAAGAGTCCTACCACAAGTAAGAAGACTCCTAGCTACCTTACAACATAGTCTTAACCCTCATAGGACATCAAGAGACATCCACGGGACAACGGGCAGACCACAAGGCCAAGCCAAGACACACAGAATCATCGGGCGGAAAACCAAGGCACAAGGTAAATAACGCACCAGCCCTAGACCGCTACTAGCAAGTGACGGTCTAGCTCAAGGCCGTTATTTCCCAAACGACGGACGGACACCAGGCCGTCACTCACACCACCCTGATAACCTATAAACCACGCAAAAGCCAAGTAACGCACGGGACCAGAGGCGTTACAAGCAAACGACGCATGGGGACTCCACCGTTACTTCCAACGGCATAGCCACCCAGACCAAAGCCAAGTAACGCACGACGCCAGGCACGTTACTCACAAACGACGCGGCAGGAGAGGGCCGTCGCATTCCAAACGACGCGCAGGGGCCCATCCGTTACTTCAACGGCATGGCCACCCTCAACCCAGCACAAACAGCAAACGACGGTCAGAGGTGAGCGCGTTACTCACAAATGATGCACAGGGGCGCCACCGTCACTTCCAACGGGATAGCCACCCTACCTCGACCACAGAGAATATAACGGCCAGGGGCAGGCGCGTTATACTCAAAGCAACGGATGGGAACACATCCGTCAGAGGAACCACCTCAACAGGTCAAGTCAGTCAATCGGAAAGTAACGGCCAGGGCAAGGCGCGTTATTTCCATCTAACGCGCTGGGTCAAGCGCGTTAGACCAACCGACTAAACCCCAAGGAAAAATGACAAAACGCAAGTAACGGCCAGTCACTGGCGCGTTACACGGGAATGACGCACCACCCTCTGGCCGTCACTCACCCAGAAGCAAAAAGGGCTAAACCCTCAAACCAAATAACGGTCCATCGTAGGGCCGTCAAAAGCAAGTGACGGTCGCTGGCTAGACCGCTACTTCGGTTACGGCGGGAAAACATAGGAATGGCCGGATCGGCCCATTCCACGCCCCATTCACGCCGAAACGCAGGGGAAACACACCGCAACGACAAAAGACAACACCAAGGCATCAAAAACCCCACATGCAACATCAAAAACGCAAGATTCGGGCGATTTTACCAAATCAACCCTAAATGGGTCACCGAGGTTCCCGGGCTTCTACCGGCCTCGAATGAACACCAAATCGCACGAAACCAACGTGGACGGGATTCTAACATCCCTGCGGTCAGTTAGAGACTAACTACGCCACAAATGGTCACCGTTTACCGGCCGATCCTACAAACCACGAAAATCACCGTTTAGGCAAAACAAGCCCAAACACACTCGTTTCCTAGCCGAACGCCGTGCAATGGCAGGGAAAATGAAGAGGACGAAGTAAGGATCCGTCACCCTACCTCCACTGAAGAAACCGCGCCCCGAAGGGCCTAAACCACGCCGAAAATCACTCGCGAACCAATTTCATCGGCTTTGAATCCACCGTACGGGATCGCGCCAGAATCGATCCGATCCTCGCCTCATCGCGCACCTCGACAGCTCCACGGTCTCGCCACCTCACCCACCCACGCCTCCGTCTGCAGCCGGAGCCGGAAAGGGGAGAGAACGAGAGAGAACGGGAGAGAGAGACGGTCGCGGCCGAATGAGGGAAGAGAGAGGAAAGAAAAAGAAAAAGGAAAGAAATTAGGAAATTTTCCTAATTTCCGGAAATTTCGAAAATGCGCCGAAAATGCACAAATTCAGAAAAATACGCAAAAATAGCCGAAACGACCGGCTCGACGAGTACATCGTCGCTGCAGCATCCACGAGTTCAAGAATTGACAAACAAACTCACCGTAGGGTTCCGTAGCTAGTACGTGAGAAAAACCCACACGGCTCGTCAAACTCAACTCGGAAGCCACGAAAGCGAACCGAAACTCAACGAAACCAATCCGAAACAGACCCGAAAGATCCAACGAAGATCCATCAAGATCCAGGGCATTACACTACCGTTTGGCCAGGATCCTGCGGAACTAACTAAAAACCGCTCACCGGGAAAATCCCTTCGCCATCCGCTAGCGGGTCGGCACCTCTCGGCCTTAGGTCACACAAGTGGAGGCTTCACACGACACAGAAGCTCAAACACAAGTGCCGAAGTACAGACAGGCAACCACGCCCATACACTCGTACTTCTAAGCACCAAATGGCAGCATCGCCACTGCCGACAACTCAGGACAAGCAACTAGACCTCCTATGTAACGATCCTGAGTCGAACGACTCAAAGGCAAGATCGTCACAAACAGCGGAACAAGCCGCCAATCGGTCTAATCCTAAGCCAAAGAAACCACGCTCTGTAGAAAACAACACACGGAGACCTGAGGGAAACATCAAGAACCCTCAGCACAGCTGGACACGCAAACCGAGGTAGAACAGCACCTCGAAGCATCCAGAAGTAGTGTCTCGGACAGGACAGAACTGCCAAGACACGCACAAGCAAGGTCACACGTCAACCACTAGGTCAAACCGGGTTGACCGAAACCAAACAACAACAGCATACAAGAGTAGGATCAAGAGTCCTACCACAAGTAAGAAGACTCCTGGCCACCTTGCAACGTAGTCTTAACCCTCATAGGACGTCAGAAGACATCCACAGGACAGCGGGCAGACCACTAGGCCAAGCCAAGACACACAGAATCATCGGGCGGAAAACCAAGGCACAAAGGAAGTAACGCACGAGCCCTAGACTGTTATTAGCAAGTGACGGTCTAGCTCAGGGGCGTTATTTCCCAAACGACGGACGGACTCGGGCCGTCACACACCACCCTGATAACCTACAAAACCACACAAAAGCCAAGTAACGCACGGCTCTAAGCGCGTTACAAGCAAACGACGCACGGGGTCCCCACCGTCACATCCAACGGTGCAGCAAACCCAAACCAGCGTGAAGTAACGCGCGACGCCAGGCGCGTTACTCACAAACGACGCGGCAGGAGAGGGCCGTCAGAGACAAACGACGCGTAGGGGCCCATCCGTTACTTCAATGGCATGGCCACCCTCAACCCAGCACAAACAGCAAACGACGGACAGAGGCATGCGCGTTACTCACTAACGACGCACAGGGTCCCCACCGTCACATCCAACGGTGCAGCAAACCCAGCTCTGCCAAAGCAAAAAGTAACGGCCAGGGGCTCCACCGTTACTCTCAAACAACGGATGAGGCTCCGACCGTTGAAGGCACCGCCTCAACGAGTCACGTCAGTCAACTGGCAAGCAACGGCCTGGGCAAGGCGCGCCGCTTCCATCTAACGCACTGGGTCCAGTGCGTTAGATCAACCGACTTAACCTCAACACAAAATGACAAGAAGGAAAGTAACGGCCAGGCACTGGGGCGTTACATGAAAATAACGCTCCATCCTGGGGACGTCGCTTACCCAGAAGCAAAAGGGCTAAAAACAACACAGACCAAATGACGGTCAGTCGTAGGGCCGCTAAATCAAGTAACGGTCGCTGGCATGACCGCTACTTCGGTCACGGCGGGAAAACATAGGAATGGCCGGATCGGCCCGTTCCACGCCCCATTCACACCGAAACGCAGGGGAAACACACCGCAACGACAAAAGACAACACCAAGGGGCTCCAAACCCCACATGCAACATCAAAAACGCAAGATTCGGGCGATTTAGACAAATCCACCCAAAATGGGTCACCGAGGTTCCCGGGCTTCTACCGGCCTCGAATGAACACCAAATCACACGAAATCAACGTGGATGAGATTCTAACATCCCTGCGGTCATTTAAAAACTAACTACGCCGCAAATGGTCACCGTTTATCGGCAGACCCTAAAAACCACGAAAATCATGGTTTAGGCAAAACAAGCCCAAACACGCTCGTTTCCTAGCCGAACGCCGTGCAATGGCAGGGAAAACGAAGGTAAGGAAGCAAGGATCCGTCACCCTACCTGCACCGAAGAAACCGTGCCCCGAAAGGACTAAACCACGCCGAAAATCACTCGCGAACCGATTTCACCGGCTTTGAATCCACCGATCGGGATCGTGCCAGAATCGATCCGATCCTAGCTCCATCGCGCATCCAACCAGCTCCACGGCCTCGCCACCTCGCCCACGCACGCCTCCGTCTGCAGCAGGAGCCGGAAAGGGGAGAGAACGAGAGAGAACGGGAGAGAGAGGGACGGTCGCGCGAATGAGAAGGAGAGAGAGAAAGAAAAAAGAAAAAGGAAAAGAAATTAGGAAATTTTCCTAATTTCCGAAAATTCCGAAAATGCGCCGAAAATGCACAAATTCAGAAAAATACGCAAAAATAGCCGAAACGACCGGCTCGACGAGTACATCGTCGCTGTAGCATCCACGAGTTCGAGAATCGACAAACAAACTCACCGTAGGGTTCCGTAACTAGTACGTGAGAAAAACCCACACGGCTCGTCAAACTCAACTCGGAAGCCACGAAAGCGAACCGAAACTCAACGAAACCAATCCGAAACAGACCCGAAAGATCCATCAAAGATCCAACAAGATCCGCAAAAGATCCATCAAGATCCAGGGCATTACATCCTCCCCTCCTTTAAGAAATTTCGCCCTCAAAATTAAGGACTAACAAAGGAGAAGCAGGGAAGAACAACCCAACAACGCAAATCTCGAAAAACACAGCTCAGAGGAACACCGTCAGACCACAATTACAGGTACACTCTCTAGCTTCCAAGACAGCAAGTCCACAGCACGAGTACGACACCAAAGTGAGCACACCTGACACCTCCGAAGCAAGGGCAACGTCGTTTACGTCTCATAGGGCAGGAGACACGACAACCACAACAATCGAGAAACACAACAACAACACGGCAAGCAGCAGCTCACACAAGGAGACACAGTCCTCACAGCTGACAGCTCGACCACATCGTCGGCTCCAGTGCCAAAGGCAACAGGGGACACCTGGCACACAGAACACCAACGACAACAACACCACTGGACCACAAACACCATCACGTCAGCACTCACTCAGACATCACATCCGATCAAGTCGCAAGCTCACTCCAAAGAAGAAGAGTACAGCGAAGCCAACTGACAAGACAATGGTCCAAGACAAGAACACAAAATCATATAGAAACAGCACTTACAAAAACAACACAACGGCAACACCTACAGAATTCCGGCTCCGCACAACACGCAGAACCACGGAACACACTGCAAGCAGGGTCACAACAAGGCACAAGAATAGCTGAGCACACAGCCACACAAGAACGGGTTACGCATCAGACTGCTCACCAAGAGAAGACCCACAATAACAAGAAACGACAACAATCTCGGGGAACGCAACTCAAGGACTAGCAACACGCCTCAAGAGCACAACACCCAAGAAGGAAAAAGCAGAGCAAAGGGTACTTAATCAGCAAGGAATGCCAACCAATTCCCCAACACTCACACAATTGCCAATGCCAACACAAGAAAAACCACAAACAAAGGCACGGCAACTGACGACATCAAGGCACGAGAAGCCAAGACGAAGTCACATCGAGAAGGAAAGGACTTCTCGATAAGCGGGTAGCCAACCCACACAACAACAGTACTCTCAACAACGTGCACAGGCCACAGAACAACATCGGTAATCGCATCTCAGCACACACCAGCGTCATCGCAATCAACAAGATCGCAATTCACACGCCACGCGCACCGATCCAACGAATAACCGAACTCAAGGAGCCTAAGTGCAACAAGAGAAGAGCACCAGCTTCAGCGCAAAGCACAAGGAAAGCATCAATCTCAGCTTACCTTCACGTCCCGAAAATGATAAATGAGCCTTCACAATACGTCGGCCGTTAGACACAACACGACAATTACGGTACACAACAGCTCTTAACACCATTACGGAGTCCAAAGCCAAGCAACCGTACAACAAGGAGCAGATCAGACTCAAAATAAAGCTGTCTACACTTGAGCAGACACAGGACAAAGGCAACACTAAGACAGCAAATCCAAGGCAAACTTCGGAAAAGCATCACCACGAAGGACGAGAAGCAACAAGCTCAACAACAGCAGCTCACCAGGAAGAGAAAATCCTAGGTTCGCTCGAGCAACTTCTCAATCGAGGCAACACGACAATCGAAACAACCGAAATAACAATGCATCAGAAGCTAAGTAGACTCAAGCCGAGACAACGCAAGCAACGTAAAAACGTGCATGGCCATCACACCAATGCTAAAAGTCATAAGCTACCAGAGCAAAATACAGAAAACAGCTCGAACAATGCACAGCAGGTTCATGCCAACCGACAAACACTGCCAAGCGCAACACGATCGAGACCAACTTCAAAACCGAACGAAGCACATCGTCACATCCAGACGAGAGCAAAAACCACCTCGTACAGTGCTAACCAAGCACGTACAAGACCACACGCGAGAAGCACTGCGATAAACCATCGCAACACCTACGCCAGCAAGAGACTGTACTGGGCCTAAGGACTTTGGAAACTGTATATCTCGGATTCCCATGTACTTCACACAACAACGCTCTGATAGCTCAGAAAAGAAACTCCAAACATCTCAGAACACTGCTCTGATACCAGCTGTGGCGACCCGGATTCCGGATACCCGGTGCACCCGGTATAAATACCGAATACACGTGATACCACATGGGACCCGCGAGGCCTCCCAAGCGCGGGAAAGCGCCGAAGGGATAAAAGGCATGTGTAGAGTACATTGAAGCCACAGAGATATAACAGTAAGCAAGTTCATTAGATTGGGTTGCTAAAGTAGCAGAAATAAAATTACAGCTTCATTAATAAATTTTTAACAATTAAACACAGAGTCCAGCCCAAAGGAAAGACAACAAGTCTAGCTCAGTACAGTCTGACAGAAAGAAACATACGCAGAAGTCGGGAGAAACCCGACGCAGGTACGGCTGGCAGCTACAACAGCAAGAGAGCGCTCCACCAAGAACAGCAGAGGCAGACGGCGAAACCCACCTGAAAAACAGTAGGGGTGAGTCTCAACAGAAACTCAGTAGGGGTCACGCGGATCCCCACTGGAGAGGGTGAGAACCCGCACCAAACAAGCGGCTACCGAACTAACCTCGGCACCCCAAACTACTCCAAACAAAAGGCAACAGATGGATGACCCCAATCTCACACAGAAGGGTACATCAGTCTGTCAACCAGCCCAACAAAGGCGAAGGCGAACGCCGACGCCGAGAAGCAGACAAAGCGCGACAGAGAACGTCGTGCACAAAGCCCCACGCACGAACAGAACACCGTGCGGACAACAAAACACTGACCCCCGAGTGCAGCCACGAACGGGCAACTCGTAAAGGTCACAACGCGCAAGAAAACGCGAAAGCTACGCGTCACGTGACGGAAGCACCCCCTTAGAAAGCCAGCTGCGTCCACTGACGTCTTATGCCGCACCTCAAGTGTCTAGCCTACAGCACTGCTGCAACAACAGCAGAGACATAGACACAAGCTGAACCAAATAGGAACAACAAAACAAGTAACTAGTCAGGGTCACGCCCGTCGACGTAAGTCCTCCGTCCCTGACCACGTGTGCACACATTGACTCTAGCCCAAATCCAGATCCTCTAGCTAGTATTCTCCCTCGGTAGGACGCTACCGTTTGGCCAGGAGCCCGCGGAACTAACTAAAAATCGCTCATCGGGAAAATCCCTCCGCCATCCGCTAGCGGGTCGGCACCTCTCGGCCTTAGGTCGCACAAGTGGAGGCTTCACACGACACAGAAGCTCAAACACAAGTGCCGAAGTACAGACAGGCAACCACGCCCATCCACCCGTACTTCTAAGCACCAAATGGCAGCATCGCCACTGCCGACAACTCAGGACAAGCAACTAGACCTCCTATGTAACGATCCTGAGTCGAACGACTCAAAGGCAAGATCGTCACAAACAGCAGAACAAGCCTCCAATCGGTCTAATCCTAAGCCAAAGAAACCACGCTCCGCAGAAAACAACACACGGAGACCTGAGGGAAACATCAAGAACCCTCAGCACAGCTGGACACGCAAACCGAGGTAGAATAGCACCTCGAAGCATCCAGAAGCAGTGTCTCGGACAGGACAGAACTGCCAAGACACGCACAAGCAAGGTCACACGTCAACCACTAGGTCAAACCGGGTTGACCGAAACCAAACAACAACAGCATACAAGAGTAGGATCAAGAGTCCTACCGCAAGTAAGAAGACTCCTGGCCACCTTGCAACGTAGTCTTAACCCTCATAGGACGTCAGAAGACATCCACAGGACAACGGGCAGACCACTAGGCCAAGCCAAGACACACAGAATCATCGGGCGGAAAACCAAGGCACAAAGGAAGTAACGCACGAGCCCTAGACCGTTATTAGCAAGTGACGGTCTAGCTCAGGGGCGTTATTTCCCAAACGACGGACGGACTCGGGCCGTCACACACCACCCTGATAACCTACAAAACCACACAAAAGCCAAGTAACGCATGGCTCTAGGCGCGTTACAAGCAAACGACGCACGGGGTCCCCACCGTCACATCCAACGGTGCAGTAAACCCAAACCAGCGTGAAGTAACGCGCGACGCCAGGCGCGTTACTCACAAACGACGCGGCAGGAGAGGGCCGTCAGAGACAAACGATGCGCAGGGGCCCATCCGTTACTTCAACGGCATGGCCACCCTCAACCCAGCACAAACAGCAAACGACGGACAGAGGCATGCGCGTTACTCACTAACGACGCACAGGGTCCCCACCGTCACATCCAACGGTGCAGCAAACCCAGCTCTGCCAAAGTAGAAAGTAACGGCCAGGGGCTCCACCGTTACTCTCAAACAACGGATGAGGCTCCGACCGTTGAAGGCACCACCTCAACGAGTCAACGTCAGTCAACTGGCAAGCAACGGCCTGGGCAAGGCGCGCCGCTTCCATCTAACGCACTGGGTCCAGTGCGTTAGATCAACCGACTTAACCTCAACACAAAATGACAAGAAGGAAAGTAACGGCCAGGCACTGGGGCGTTACATGGAAATAATGCTCCATCCTGGGGCCGTCGCTTACCCAGAAGCAAAAGAGCTAAAAACAACACAGACCAAACGACGGTCAGTCGTAGGGCCGCTAAATCAAGTAACGGTCGCTGGCATGACCGCTACTTCGGTAACGGCGGGAAAACATAGGAATGGCCGGATCGGCCCGTTCCACGCCCCATTCATGCCGAAACGCAGGGGAAACACACCGCAACGACAAAAGACATCACCAAGGGGCTCCAAACCCGACATGCAACATCAAAAACGCAAGATTCGGGCGATTTAGACAAATCCACCCAAAATGGGTCACCGAGGTTCCCGGGCTTCTACCGGCCTCGAATGAACACCAAATCACACGAAATCAACGTGGATGCGATTCTAACATCCCTGCGGTCATTTAGAAACTAACTACGCCACAAATGGTCACCATTTACCGGCCGACCCTAAAAACCACGAAAATCACGGTTTAGGCAAAACAAGCCCAAACACGCTCGTTTCCTAGCCAAACGCCGTGCAATGGCAGGGAAAACGAAGGTAAGGAAGCAAGGATCTGTCACCCTACCTCCACCGAAGAAACCGTGCCCCGAAAGGACTAAACCACGCCGAAAACCACTCGCGAACCGATTTCACCGGCTTTGAATCCACCGATCGGGATCGCGCCAGAATCGATCCGATCCTCGCTCCATCGCTCATCCAACCAGCTCCACGGCCTCGCCACCTCGCCCACGCACGCCTCCGTCTGCAGCCGGAGCCGGAAAGGGGAGAGAACGAGAGAGAACGGGAGAGAGAGGGACGGTCGCGCGAATGAGAAGGAGAGAGAGAAAGAAAAAAGGAAAAGGAAAAGAAATTAGGAAATTTTCCTAATTTTCGAAAATTCCGAAAATGCGCCGAAAATGCACAAATTCAAAAAAATACGCAAAAATAGCCGAAACGACCGGCTCGACGAGTACATCATCGCTGTAGCATCCACGAGTTCGAGAATCGACAAACAAACTCACCGTAGGGTTCCGTAACTAGTACGTGAGAAAAACCCACACGGCTCGTCAAACTCAACTCGGAAGCCACGAAAGCGAACCGAAACTCAACGAAACCAATCCGAAACAGACCCGAAAGATCCATCAAAGATCCAACAAGATCCGCAAAGATCCATCAAGATCCAGGGCATTACAGGTTGTACCATAAAAACCCTTTACACCGTGTTACAGTCATGTCCCTCTGAAGAAAACATGACACCCGGCCCTCATAGAATGTTGTTATGGCGATTCTGTGAGAGATCTATCTCTATCTGACTTATAAGGTGCTAATTTGATTAGCGACTACATTGGTTATCGCCGTTTTCTATCGTGAGCATGTTGAAGGTGTGACCTTATTGGCGGGTTCTTAGTGTAAAAGCAACCGTATTATGGAGGCACCAATTCATTAATGCTTTGTTCAGAGAATGAGTGACCACCACTGTGGGCGCGACTTCTTAAATATACGGTGCTCTGACGAGACGCCAATCTCCCAGATTTCTCAAATTATCTCGGTTTTTGTGTGCCATCGTACTAGACTTGTCGAGATCTATCTTGAATCTCTGTTCAATGAAATCTACCCTATTGTTCGTACATGCTTGATCCTTAAAATTCTTGGCCATTAATATGGAATTAGTCTAGACAAAATGTCAGGGGCTATGGGCCCCAATAAAATGACATTTTAAATGCTACTAGTCCTGATCTGACCCTATTGGGCGAGGCAAAGTCCAAACATTTATCTGTATACGATGATCGAGTGCTGGAATTCACCACCTATAGTTGTCTATAACTTATTTCCATGAGGGGTGGTCATATCTTCGTTATTTCCCCTTAGCACATTGGCCAATCCTATGTAGTGCTAGATGTGCAAAAGCTCATGTGATAGTGATGATCGGGAGCAATTGCCATCATAGTATACCCTTCCACAACTTATTGTTCATCATGAAAAGATCTTGAATTACCTTATTACAGGGGCTATCATATTATCGTGATTTCCCCTTAGTGTCTTAGCAACTCTATATAGTGATTGAGTTACTTCTATATTGTTCATCAAGAATATTCTTGAATTATCTTATTGAAAGTACCTGTTATCTCGTCATGAAAGTTCTTGATATACTCTCCCATCAATCTACTTGTTCTTATCCTGTCTGTTTCTTATCGTTCGTGTATGTATCTCGTGCCATTATAGTTCTTGATTTCTTATACTTTGCAAGACTTGCATGAGTATGTTAACATGTAATTCACTTAAAGCTAGCTTGGAGCATGAGATATTAAGTCCTACTGAGCGTTCGCTCACCCTGCGTTATCCAATATTTTTCGGGTAATGACCCTAGCGATGACGAGATCGAACATGATGGGCAAGGGCAAGACTGATGAGTACTCCGACATCTAGATGAACCGTCTGGCCTGGTTGTCTTACGTCTTATGTCTCATTGTAATTTTCCTTTATTGAGTCTTTTCTTTTATTGGGTTCAAATTGTAATGAACTTATATTTGAAATGAAATTTGTTATTTTATCTAAATTGTGTTTTGTGGAATGGCTATGCTCTAATCGACTCGACTGTTTAACTGCCACGTTCCGAACAAACAACACGTTCCGCTGCTATCGGTTCGGGGCGTGACAGAAGGTGATATCAGAGCCTAGGCTTTCTAAATCCCTAGGTCATCGAGTCCAAGTCCTAGATTGAGTTCTCCTTGTCAGTTATCCTATAGGAATCCCGTGAGATTTGGGTAGAGCTATAGGCTAACTAATAATCCGTGACCAAAGTCATTGCTCTGACCATAATTTTCTTTTAAATATTTTCAGATTTTTCAGACATTTCTCAAAATACTCAAATGTTTAAGAACAATACTTACTACATGTAGCTCCCCGATAAATACCTTTGTGTAAATTCAAAACTTCTTCTTAAAAGAAAGCATATATGAAGGCTTTAGCATATATGAAGGCCTTACATAAAGAACCCAACCTCACAAGGACTATAATAAAAATATACAAGCCAACCCTACTTTATAACATAATGAATCATGAGGGCTTTGTGCAAAGAGCCAAAACCTTAGGGGGACTAGTATATAAAATTACAAACCTTCACTTTATGCATACGTAATACACTCTTCTTAAAAGAATCATAGGTTTTGGTTGAAGAACTAAGGAGGACTAGAATACAAATGTGCAATCCAACTTTATGCACATGGGTAAGGAATCTTACTTGGGAGGTCTTGTACCAAGAAACAAACCATAAGGGGGTTAATATATAAATGTACAAAACACCTTTAAACACATGGGCCATGATAGTACGTAGTGGATTCCTTTCCCACCCACAAAAGGAATTGACGCCCCTAACGAGGGCGTCAATTTCTAAATTGAAGCCCCTTACATGGACGTCATTTAAAGAATTGAAGACATGCATAAAGGCGTCAATTTGAATAGCATAAAATATTAATATAAATATGTATATACTAATTGTCAGCACGCGAGTAGGGCAGAGTTGTCTCACAAATAATGCTCTCTTTCAAGGCGTCATTTCCATCCCAGACAAATGACGCCCTCATGCAAGGCGTCATTTACATAATTAACGACCCTTTACAAGGGCATCATTTAAACACGTGATTCTAGAAGATTGAGACACGAGCAACCCATTCGAGCTAGCAAAAATAATGCATTGAGACACGAGCAACCCATTCGAGCTGGCAAAAATAATGCCCACTCAGCATGACCCACAAGGCATTAACCAATGCCTTATCATTCCCTACAACTAATCGCATCCGTAGCACTGTCAGAGTCTACTGCTGTGCTGCAGAAGCATCTTCCTCCCGAGGCTACATCCTGTTGCGATCCTGCTGCAGCTCTGAACCTCGTATCACACGTCAAAAGGTAGGTGTTCTCAAATTCTTGCCTAACCAGTAGCTAAATAGGTTAACTGATTCATGCTTAGAGTTCGATTAAATAGTCAACAATGCCATATATCATCCGAATCAAGTAATAATCATGTATATATCATGCTAGTTCAATAGTCTGATACATATTATCATGATCTTTATGAGTTGAACATAGTCTGTTAAGCATGATTTCATTAGTTTCATGAGTTTTTGAGCATATTAGTTTTTTTTTATTAACCATATTTTCAAACCTTAATATATAGCCTCTATTACACTAGTACATTCATGTTTAAAAATCCGGAGGGCCCTAGCCCTTTTTGTAAATGATGCCCCTGACCAGGGCGTCCATTTTAAAATTGAAGATTGTTCGCACAGTCGTCGTTTAAATGAAGACACCGCCAATGTCGTCATTTTAATTTCTAAAATTTTCGGAAGCTAATAAATCTAACACATTCAAAAATCAATAACTATCTAACTAAATCACTAAAATTTTACATGATTATGTTTCATGAATCCTGATATTTTTCTCAACATATTCGTACAATTACTTTATGATTCAGAATCTTTTTTACACTGATGAATAGTGATGAATAGTGCACCACCTTCTGTAAGAGACGCCCCTGACAAGGGCGTTAATTCAGAAATTGAAGACTGTTCATATAGTCGTCATTTAAATGAAGACATGCATCATGTCGTCAATTCAATTTCTTGGAATTTTCGGGAATCAGTAAATTAAAACATTCAAAAATCCATAACTATTGAACTAAAGCATGAAATTTTAAAATGAACGCATTTCTGGAATCCTGACATTTTTCTCAACATATTCGTATCATTACTTCCTGATTTAGAACATTTTTATACGGATGAATAGTACATGAATAGTGTGTGAATAGTGAAATAGTTTTGTAAATGACGCCCCTGACCAGGGCGTCAATTACCAAAGTGAAGACTGTGCAAACAGTCGTCAATTAATTGAAGACATGACCCATGTCGTCAATTTGATTTCTTGGATTTTGAGTAATTGATAATTCAACGCATTCAAAAAGAAATAACTATCAAACTAAAGCACGAAATTTTTGCATGAACATGTTTCTAGAATCCTGACATTTTTCTCAACATATTCGTATCATTAATTCCTGATTCAGAACATTTTCCCACGGATGAATAGTACATGAATAATGCATGCATAGTGAAACAGTTTTGTAAATGACGCCCCTGACCAGGGCGTCAATTACCAAATTGAAGACTGCACAAACAGTCGTCAATTAATTGAAGACATGACGCATGTCGTCAATTTAATTTCCTAGAATTTCCATGAATCAGTAAATCAAAGCATTCAAAAATCTATAACTAATAAACTGGACTATGGAAATTTTGGACGAATATAGTTCTGTGATCCAGAGATTTTTCTCTGCCTGTCCATGTCTTCGATTCCTGATTTACTGGAAGAATTAAAAATAAATAGTGTTTAAATATTAAACTGTGACTCATAATGTAGAGCCACCATGTTCAGAGAATTATAACTTTTTTAACCTAATCACGAAACTCCTGCATGAATATGGTTCTGGAACCCTCATAATTTTCTCTATTTAACTATGTACTTAATTCCTGATTTAATGAAAGTATTAAAAATGAATAGTATTTTGAGTCACGAAATATATCTTCCCGGCGTAAATCACCCCAATTTATTAAATATCAAAACCAAACAATTTCGCATGAGCATGATTCTGAACTCCCGAGAATGTTCTCTACCTGTCCATATCCTTACTTTCTATTTTTGAAAAAAATTTACGGTATGAATAGTATATAAAAGTCACTATTTCAATGAATAGTATCACTTTTCCAAATAAAAGAATTTTTTGATATAGACACGTAGATAGGTAGAGAAATATATAAGGAATCTAACGGTATGCTCATGCATTAGATTAGGTATCATGATTCACATTTATTAAATTTTTCACATGGATGATTAATATACTAAATGATTAATATATACATAAACTTAGAAATGACTACTGTTTAAACAGTCGTCGTTCACAAAACTGACGACCTAGTCTAGGGCGTCATTTGGGGGTGAATAGTATTTTTCAAAGAACAGTAAGTGAATAGTAATGAATAGTAATCTAAATAGTAATTGAATAGTATTCTTAAATAGTAAATTTGCATAATTGCATAATGGCCCTTATGGATGTTCTAACTTTTGTTTAACCTTACGATAGAGTTATCTAGACTTTTGTTTAGGAAAAAGTATATATATTAATACTTTTTTTCCCGCATTTCTGTCGTGATTTGTATCGACGTAACCCTAAGTCATTTTCTTGCATATTATGAGTCCTTGAATTCCATTCCATAAAAATCTACCTTGTATATCCTACTAAGGCAACCCTTGAAACTCTATATTGGCTATAAAATGAGAGTGGATGTTAAAAGTAACACATGAAATGCTGTGCATATAGGGCCCGGTCTGGTCCTGGGAGGAGCACCCGAAGGTACTTGTGCCCATGGGAGTTTATTGACCATGGTGTTTAGCATTGCACCGGAATAATTGCTTGACTTGAGACACTCCACCCTCTCTCTTTACTTACTTGACTTGACTTGTGTGGCCCGGAACGGGCAATACTTGACTTGTGGCCCGAGAAAGGGTGAAATACTTGCTTGATTGAAATAGCCAATTCTACTGATACGTACTTAACTTTACTTGCTTTAATTAAAATTGTATTTGCTCGTACCTGAGATTTACTTGTACATGAGTACATACTCGCACTTAAATTCGTAATCGTACATGAATCCCTGCTAGACCCGAAGTGACATTTACATCTATAATTCTTGAAATACTGCTGGTCAAATACTTGAAATCTTGATATACTCTCTGTATACAGCTCTTGATCTCTTATTGTTCATCATGTATAGATATACCTGCATACCCGATTCTTTTATACGTACGTCATGCATAGCCATACTGATAATACATGTAAATTATAATTCACGTAAAGATTGCTCAAATTTGAGATGTAATTTCTACTGAGCGATTCGCTCATCCAGTTGCTTCCTAACATTTTCAAGTGATTCGGATAGCGACAAGAATGGGTTTGAGGTCGAGTGAAGAGTGCTAGAACGCCATCCATTTATCATTAGCCAGTCGAGTCTTTGAATTTATTTGAGTCTACCTTGTATTCCCAATTATGTCAGTTAATGGTATAAACTTTGTGTTAAGTCGTGTAGCCTAATGTTTGGCTTTCTAAATTTGAAAATTTGTCATAGAATATCTTTATTTCCTTTGATTAATCAAATAAACATCACTTGGACTATTGGAATTTATTAGATTTTTAGTCATTTGCACACTCCGAAATTTTGTATGTTAAAATTCTTATCGCTCTAATGACACGATCTATATAGACGCGTCACGCATCCGAGTATCTTTCGCGCTCGAGACGTGACAGTCTTTGTGGTATCAGAGCCATATTTTAAAACCTAGGGAACTAGAAAAAATAAAAGGTTAGAAATTGAAATTTTAGTAAAAACTTGAGTCCAAGGATAGGTAAAAGCCAAGTTCAAGGATAGATATACCTTACCCGGTGAGATGGATAGAGCCATGGGTTAAGTTCTATAATGACTTTCGACCTTAAAAGTAAACCCGATCTTTATCATACTTAACTTTTTTGTAGGATCATGGCTGCGGAAAGAGCACAATGGCGCGATATGCAGCGCACCGTGCAAGGCCTCACACAGGCACTACAGCAAGTGGCCCAAGGCGGAGCAAACCGTGGAGCGGGAGATCTCCACCGAAGTTTCCGTAACATGAACCCACCGAGGTTCACGGGTTCATCCGACCCCGAGGATGACGAGAATTGGCTAAAGGAGATGGAACGAATCTTCCGTGTGATGCAATGCGCGGATGAAGATAAGGTTTTACTTGCCGTATTCCAACTAGAGCGGGATGCTCGATGCTGGGGGGAATCCATAGAAGCAACACTACCAGAATACCATGTCACATGGGATGAATTCATGGAGAATTTCAACAACAAGTACTTCTCGACCATATCCAGGAGAAGAAGGCCGCGGAATTCGTCGTTCTAAAACAACGGGGCTTGAAAGTGGCCGAGTATGAGGCCCAGTTTTCCAGATTATCTGGGTATGCACCCCACTTGGTGTGTACAGAAAAGATGAAGGTGAGAAGATTCCTCAACAGGCTTCGGCCCCATTATATCACACAACTTTCCCCGATGGACATCCAAGTCTATTCGGAGATAGTTCGGCGTGCCCAATTGCTGGAAGACGCCACCGAATTATCCGAGAGAATCCGAGGAAGAGACAAGAAGGAACTCGTCACAAGCCCGGGAAAATTCAAACAATCCTTCAACAAGAAGCGGTTCTTCATTGGAGGGGAGCCCTCCAAGGTAAAGAAATTCCAGAAGAATGACAGACCATTCTCCACCACCACACCATCAAAGGAAATTTGCAAGTATTGTGATAAAGCTGGCCATAAGACCGAGGAATGTTGGAGGAAGTTAGGAGCTTGTCTTCGATGCGGGAGCCAAGAGCATCGGATCCCAGACTGCCCACTGATGAAAGAGCAGGACATCAAAGACGAGAAGCGTCCGATAAAGAAACAAGGCCGTCTGCAAGCTCTCCGAGAGACGGAACCCACTGAAGGCGGAATTGTGGAAGGTACTCTCACTATTTGTTCAAAAACTGCTCAAGTTTTATTTGATACCGGAGCAACTCATTCATTTGTTTCCAAGAACTTTGCTGCTTCATTTTCTAAGAAACATGAACTGTTAGATTTGGTCATATCTACACCTCTTGGGAATGAGTCTGATATCACTTATCACTATCCAAATTGTGAAGTGATGATTAAGGGAAGCAATTTACTTGCTGACCTGATATGCCTAGATATGAAGGGTTATGACGTCATAATAGGTGCCGACTGGTTATCCACATACCAAGCAACTGTAGATTGCCGGCATGGCAAGGTAACTTTCATGGATTTCCCAGAGCTAGTTTACAATAGCCCTCGGAGTAAATCACTTCTTATATCAGCACTCCGAGCTAGTAAACTTTTGAATAAGGGATGCATGGCTGTCATAGCATTCGTGACTGCCACAGAAGTCGAGAAGGTTAAACTTGAAGACATCCGTGTAATTTGGGATTTTCCTGATGTTTTTCCAGAAGATTTAAGCGGCTTACCCCCGGAAAGGGAAGTGTCGTTCATAATCGACCTTGTCCCTGGTGCTGGCCCTGTCTCTAGGGCATCATACAGAATGTCCCCTGCTGAGCTGAAGGAACTAAAGGAACAACTAATGGAGTTATTGAAAAGGTGTTTCATCAGGCCGAGTACTTCCCCTTGGGGAGTAGCCGTGCTGTTCGTCAAAAAGAAAGATGGATCGTTGAGACTATGCATCGATTATCGGTAGCTAAATAGCCTTACAATCAAGAACAAATACCCGCTGCCAAGGATTGATGAACTGTTCGATCAGTTATCAGGAGCTTCATATTTCTCCAAGATTGATCTTCGTTCTGGTTATCACCAATTGAAGATCATAAAATTGCATTCCGAAGCAGATATGGGCATTACGAATTTACTGTTATGTCTTTCGGACTAACAAATGCCCCCGCAGCTTTTATGCAATTAATGAACAGCATATTCAGGCCCTATTTAGACCAATTCATTGTGGTCTTTATTGATGATATTCTGATCTATTCCAAGACCGAAGATGATCATGAAGAACATCTCAAGAAGGCACTACAGATATTAAGGGAAAACAAGCTATATGCCAAATTCAGCAAATGCGAGTTCTGGCTCGAGGAAGTTTCCTTCTTAGGCCATATTATTTCGAAGAATGGAATTACTGTTGACCCGTCCAAGGTCGAAGCTGTGAAGAATTGGGAACGAACCACAAATGCAACTGAGATTCGAAGCTTCTTGGGTCTAGCTGGTTACTATCGGCGTTTTATCAAGGACTTCTCCAAGATTGCCGTTCCTCTGACTAGGTTAACCCGCAAGGAAGTGCCTCATGAGGGGAATGAAGACTGTGAAAAGAGTTTCCAAGCTTTGAAGGATCTCTTGACCACTGCTCCAGTCTTATCATTACCAATGGAAGGAGAAACATACGAGGTATATATCGATGCTTCTGGTATTGGCCTCGGATGTGTATTGATGTAAAATGGGAGAGTCATTGCATACTCTTCCCGACAATTAAAGAAACATGAAGAGAACTACTCGGTTCACGACTTAGAACTGGCAGCGATAGTATTTGCTTTGAAGATATGGAGGCACTATCTCTACGGAGAATAATTCACTGTATACTCCGATCATAAATGCCTCAAGTACTTATTCTCCCAAAAGGAGCTGAACATACGGTAAAGACGTTGGCTCGAGTATCTCAAGGATTTCAACTTCACTATACAGTATCATCCTGGTAAGGGTAATTCCGTAGCTGATGCCCTTAGTCGAAAGCCGAGAGCGATATTGGCCAACTGTATGATACAAGAATGGAAGCTGTTGGAGAAATTCTCTGAGCTTGATATCAGCACAGATGAGAAGAACATGTGTATTATTCTATCTCATATGAGCCTACATCCAGATTTGCTACCTGAAATCAAGAAGCTACAGGAAGAAGATCCCTCACTAGTGGAGATAAAGAGCAAGCTGGACGAGAGACTGGATTTCAAGCTGGCACCTGATGGCAGATTGCTATTTCATGAACGGACATGTGTGCCCGACTGTCCTGAATTGAAGAAGAAGATTCTTGAAGAAGCTCATCGATCGAGGTACACGATCCACCCTGGAGCCACTAAGATGTACCAAGACTTTAAAAGAACTTTCTGGTGGCCTAACATGAAAAGGGAGGTAGCAGACTTTGTGTCTCGTTGCCTCACATGCCAACAAGTGAAGGCGGGACATCAAAAACCCGTCGGAAAGCTACATCCGCTAGATATTTCCAAGTGGAAGTGGGAAGACATTGGCATGAATTTTATCATGGGTTTGCCCAAGTCTTGGGGCGGATATGATGGAATTTGGGTAATTATCGATCGGCTAACTAAATCGGCCCATTTCTTACCCATCAAAGGCCGATGGTTAGTCGACGTACTTGCTGCCCTGTATATCAAGGAGATGGTTAGATTGCATGGAGTTCCCGTCTCGATCGTATCTGACCGAGACCCGCGCTTCACCTCTTATTTCTGGAAGAGCCTACAGCACTCTCTGGGGACGAAACTCAACTACAACACTACTTTTCATCCCCAGACAGATGAACAGACCGAGAGGACTAATCAAGTTGTGGAAGATATGTTGAGAGCATGCATTATAGACTTCGGCGGAAGTTGGCGTGACCACTTACCACTAGCCGAATTTGCATATAACAACAGCTATCAAGCCAGTATATAAATGGCACCTTTCGAGGCATTATATGGCAGGAGTTGCCGATCTCCCATATGCTGGGATGAAGTCGGTGAAAAACAAATTCTAGGCCCAGACATGGTACGAGATTCTATTGAGAAGATACAACTCATTAGAGAAAGGCTAATGATAGCACAATCAAGGCAGAAATCTTATGCCGATAATAGAAGGCGAGACCTGGAATTTCAAGTCGGAGATCATGTTTTCCTTAAGGTATCTCTCGGCCGAGGCATTAGAAGATTCGGTGTTAAAGGCAAACTAACACCAAGGTTTATTGGTCCATTCGAAGTACTGGAAAGAGTAGGCGAGGTGGCTTATCGCATCGCCCTACCTCCACAACTATCAGAAGTGCACAACGTATTTCATGTTTCTATGCTGAAGAAATATGTGCACGATCCCTTCCATGTCATTGACCACAATGATTTAGTGGTACATAAGGACCTTACCTACGAGCAGAAGCCACTGAAGATCCTCGACCGAGAAGTTCGAGTTCTAAGGAACAAGACGATCCCTATGGTGAAAATTCAATGGAATCGATATTTAGAACAAGAAGCTACATGGGAAACTGAGGAATCCATGAAAAGAAGATTTCCAGAGTTATTCTAATTGTAAGTACTCTACACCTTTCCTATTCCCGTATAATATAGTTAAATTTGGGGACCAAATTCTTTTAAGTGGGGGAGGGTGTAGCACCCCGATAAATATCTTTGCGTAAATTCAAAACTTCTTCTTAAAAGAAAGCATACATGAAGGCTTTAGCATATATGAAGGCCTTACATAAAGAACCCAACCTCACAAGGACTATAATAAAAATATATGAGCCAACCCTACTTTATAACATAATGAATCATGAGGGCTTTGTGTAAAGAGCCAAAACCTTAGGGGGACTAGTATATAAAATTACAAACCCTCACTTTATGCATACGTAATACACATTTCTTAAAAGAATCATAGGTTTTGGTTGAAGAACTAAGGAGGACTAGAATACAAATGTGCACTCCAACTTTATGCACATGGGTAAGGAATCTTACTTGGGAGGTCTTGTACCAAGAAACAAACCAAGAGGGGGTTAATATATAAATGTACAAAACACCTTTAAACACATGGGCCATGATAGTACGTAGTGGATTCCTTTCCCACCCACCAAAGGAATTGACGCCCCTAACGAGGGCGTCAATTTCCAAATTGAAGACCCCTTACATGGGCGTCATTTAAAGAATTGAAGACATGCATAAAGGCGTCAATTTGAATAGCATAAAATATTAATATAAATATGTATATACTGATTGTCAGCACGCGAGTGGGGCAGAGTTGTCTCACAAATAACGCCCTCTTTCAAGGCGTCATTTCCATCCCAGACAAATGACGCCCTCATGCAAGGCGTCATTTACATAATTAATGACCCTTTACAAGGGCCTCATTTAAACACGTGATTCTAGAAGATTGAGACACGAGCAACCCATTCGAGCTGGCAAAAATAATGCATTGAGACACGAGTAACCCATTCGAGCTGGCAAAAATAATGCCCACTCAGCATGACCCACAAGGCATTAACCAATGCCTTATCATTCCCTATAACTAATCGCATCTGTAGCACTGTCAGAGGCTACTGCTGTGCTGCAGAAGCATCTTCCTCCCGAGGCTACATCCTGCTGCGATCCTGCTGCAGCTCTGAACCTCGTATCACACGTCAAAAGGTAGGTGTTCTTAAATTCTTGCCTAACCAGTAGCTAAATAGGTTAACTGATTCATGCTTAGAGTTCGATTTAATAGTCAACCATGCTATATATCATCCGAATCAAGCAATAATCATGTATATATCATGCTAGTTCAATAGCCTGATACATATTATCATGATATTTATGAGTTGAACATAGTCTGTTAAGCATGATTTCATTAGTTTCATGAGTTTTTGAGCATATTAGTTTTTTTTATTAACCATATTTTCAAATCTTAATATATAGTCTCTGTTACACTAGTACATTCATTTTTAAAAATCTGGAGGGCCCTAACCCTTTTTGTAAATGACGCCCCTGACCAGGGCGTCCATTTTAAAATTGAAGATTGTTCGCACAGTCGTCATTTAAATGAAGACACCACCAGTGTCGTCATTTTAATTTTGAAAATTTCCAGAAGCTAATAAATCTAACACATTCAAAAATCAATAACTTTCTAACTAAATCACTAAAATTTTACATGATTATGTTTCATGAATCCTGATATTTTTCTCAACATATTCGTACAATTACTTTATGATTCAGAATCTTTTTTTTTACACTGATGAATAGTGATGAATAGTGCACCACCTTCTGTAAGAGACGCCCCTGACAAGGGCGTCAATTCAGAAATTGAAGACTGTTCATACAGTCGTCATTTAAATGAAGACATGCATCATGTCGTCAATTCAATTTCTTGGAATTTTTAGGAATCAGTAAATTAAAACATTCAAAAATCCATAACTATTGAACTAAAGCACGAAATTTTAAAATGAATGCATTTCTGGAATCCTGACATTTTTCTCAACATATTCGTATCATTACTTCTTGATTTAGAACATTTTTATATGGATGAATAGTACATGAATAGTGTGTGAATAGTGAAACAGTTTTGTAAATGACGCCCTTGACCAGGGCGTCAATTACCAAAGTGAAGACTGTGTAAACAGTCGTCAATTAATTGAAGGCATGACCCATGTCGTCAATTTAATTTCTTGGATTTTGAGTAATTGATAATTCAACGCATTCAAAAATCCATAACTATCAAACTAAAGCACGAAATTTTTGCATGAACATGTTTCTAGAATCCTGACATTTTTCTCAACATATTTGTATCATTAATTCCTGATTCAGAACATTTTCCCACGGATGAATAGTACATGAATAATGCATGAATAGTGAAACAGTTTTGTAAATGACGCCCCTGACCAGGGTGTCAATTACCAAATTGAAGACTGCACAAACAGTCGTCAATTAATTGAAGACATGACACATGTCGTCAATTTAATTTCCTAGAATTTCCATGAATCAGTAAATCAAAGCATTCAAAAATCTATAACTAATAAACTGGACTATGGAAATTTTGGACGAATATGGTTCTGTGATCCAGAGATTTTTCTCTACCTGTCCATGTCTTCGATTCCTGATTTACTGGAAGAATTAAAAATGAATAGTGTTTAAATATTAAACTGTGACTCATAATGTAGAGTCACCATGTTCAGACAATTATAACTTTTTTAACCTAATCACGAAACTCCTGCGTGAATATGCTTTTGGAACCCTCATAATTTTCCTTATTTAACTATGTACTTAATTCCTGATTTAATGAAAGTATTAAAAATGAATAGTGTTTGAATAGTGTTTTGAGTCACGAAATGTACATTCCCGGCGTAAATCACCCCAGTTTATTAAATATCAAAACCCAACAATTTCGCATGAGCATGATTCTAAACTCCCGAGAATGTCCTCTACCTATCCATATCCTTACTTTCTATTTTTGAAAAAAATTTACGGTATGAATAGTGTATAATAGTCACTAGTTCAATGAATAGTATCACTTTTCTAAATAAAAGAATTTTTTGATATAGATAGGTAGAGAAATATATAAGGAATCTAACGGTATGCTCATGCATTAGATTAGGTATCATGATTCACATTTATTAAATTTTTCACATGGATGATTAATATACTAAATGATTAATATATACATAAACTTAGAAATGACGACTGTTTAAACAGTCGTCGTTCACAAAACTGACGACCTAGTCTAGGGCATCATTTGGGGGTGAATAGTATTTTTTCAAAGAACAGTAAGTGAATAGTATTGAATAGTAATCTAAATAGTAATTGAATAGTATTCTTAAATAGTAAATTGGCATAATTGCATAATAGCCCTTATGGATGTTCTAACTTTTGTTTAACCTTACGATAGAGTTATCTAGACTTTTGTTTAGGAAAAAGTATATATATTAATACTTTTTTCCCGCATTTCTATCGTGGTTTGTACCGACGCAACCCTAAGTCATTTTCTTGCATATTATGAGTCCTTGAATTCCATTCCATAAAAATCTACCTTGTATATCCTACTAAGGCAACCCTTGAAACTCTATATTGGCTATAAAATGAGAGTGGATGTCAAAAGTAATACATGAAATGCTGTGCATATAGGGCCCGGTCTGGTTCTGGGAGGAGCACCCGAAGGTACTTGTGCCCATGGGAGTTTATTGACCACGGTGTTTAGCATTGCACCGGAGTACTTGCTTGACTTGAGACACTCCACCCTACTGTAGCGACCCGGATCCCGGATACCAGGTATACCCGGTAGGACTACCGAATACACGTGATACCACTTAGAACCCGCAAGGCCTCCCAAGAGCGGTAAAGCTCCGAAGGGAAAAAGGCATGTGTAGAGTACATTGAAGCCACAGAGATAGAACAATAAGCAATTAAATTTCATTAGATCGGTTTGCAAAAGTAGCAGAAGTAAAATTACTTTTTAATTAACAGTTTCAATTTAACAATTATACTAGAGTCCAGTCTAGGAAATAAAGACAAGTACAGGCCACAGGAAAAGAACGTACACTGAGGTCGGGGGAAACCCGACGCAGGTACCGCTGGCAGCTACGAACACGCCACGCCAGGAACCACGAACAGAGACGACGCCCACCTGAAAAGTAGGGGTGAGTCTCCAAACAGAGGCTCAGTAGGGGTCACGCGAATCCCCACTGAAAAACACGCAGAAAACAGAACGGAAGCAACAACAGAAACAGTAGGTGCAGCAAAGCAGGAAAAGCTACACTACTAAGCTGTAAAAAGAACGGGAGCAGCAGGAGTAGGGAACAAGCAGGAAAGGGGGAGAATCCGCGCCAGACAAGCAGCTGCCGAACTAACCTTGACACCCCAAACTACTCCAGGCAGCGACGGAAGGGTGACTCTGAACTGACAAAGTCAGGAGTTACCGATCTATCGACACGAAGCCAGGCCTTAGACAAAGACCTGCAAGGACAGACAAAAGTCTAGAAAAGATCTACACAGACGACGGACAAACACGATGGCACACACGACTAGAACGTCGTGCACACAACGCCACACAGACCTCGAGTAGGGCCACGAGAGGGCTAACACGGAAAGGTCACGATGCACAAGAAACACCGAGAGTCACGTGTCACGTGACGGAAGCACCTCCTCACCAGAAGAACAGCCAGTTGCGTCCACGGACATCTTATGATGCGCCACCAGTGTCTCGCCTACGGTACCGCTGAAACCATGGTAGAGTCGCAGACACACGCTGAACCAAACAGGAACAACAGCAACGACAGAACAAGAGGACAAGTAACTAGTCAGGGTCACGCCCGTCGGTGTAAGTCCTCAGTCCCTGACAACGTGTGCACACACTGGCTCTAGCCTAAGCCAGGTTCTCTAGCTAGTTTTCTCCCTCAGTAGGACGCTACCGCTGGCTGGGAGCCCACGGAACTAGCTTACGAACCGTATCACGGGAACACCCCTCCGCCATCTGCTAGCGGGTCGGTAAATCAAAGGCCTTAGGGGTACAACAAGTGGAGGCTCACTTGACACAGAGACTCAAAACATAAGTGCTAAAGTACGGGCAGGCAAGAACGCCCCACGCCACGTACTTTGAGGCACCAATGGCAGCACAACCACTACCGACAAACTCAGGACAAGGCAATTAGACCTACCATGTAACGGTCCTTGAGTCGAACGACTCAAAGGCAAGATCGTCACAGACAGTGGGACAAGCCGCCAATCGGTCTAACCCTAAGCCAGAGGAAACGACACTCCGCAGGAATCGACTCACGGAGACCTGAGGGAACACCAAGAACCCTCAGCACACCTGGACACACAAACCAAGGTAACACAGTACCTCGAGGCATCCAAAACCAAAGTCTCGAATTGGGCAGAACCGTCGAGACACACACACGGTTACCCGTCAACCACTGGGCCACACCGGGTTGACCGGAACCAGACAACAACAACTCTAAAGTAGGAAAAGAATCCTACCTCAAGCGAGAAGACTCCTGGCTACCTTACAACGTAGTCTTAGCCCTCATAGGATGTCAGGAGACATCCACGGGAAAACGGGCAGGCCACAAGGTCAAGCCAAGACAAGCCGAAATCGAAACGACAGAAATCGGAGCACAAGGACTGTAACGCACCACCCTTAGACCGTTACATGAATGTAAAGGTCTAACTCTAGCCGTTACACTCCAACTGTGGCGGTCTAATGCAGACATGCTACAGCAACGTGACGGTTGGAGAAAGAGCCGTCACACACACACCGCCCTAACCAACATCTAAAACACACAAGGCACGTAACGGCCTACACCAAGCTCGTAACACCGCTCTGACGCGCCCGACCCGGGCCGTCAGGGCCAACAGACCTCAAGCTTAAAACAACAACTCGAACCATGTAACGCACTAGACCAGGCGCCTTACACAGCCAAACGTAGTAAAGCAGGCGTGCCAGGGCCAACTGGCTCAAGTCAATAAACCACTGGCCGAAAGGCACGTAACTGTCGATCACGGACGCGTTACACAAGCCTGACGCATGGGGGCGTGGCCATTAGAGCCAACGACACAACCACCCAACTCGGCCAAAACAGCACGTAACGGCCTGGGGCAGGCACGTTATAACGCTGTAACGCACGGGGACACTACCGTTAGACGAACCGACTCAAACGGTCAAAATCGGTCAAACTGAAGGTAACGGCTTGAGACAGGCGCGTTACACAAGCGTGACGTACAAGGGCAGGCGCGTCAGGGGAACCAACTTACCCAAAACACAAAACGACAAATTAAGCGTGACGCATCAACCCGGACGCGTCAGAGAGCTGTGACGCGCCTCCCTTGGGCCGTCACACTCCCACAGCCATGGAAAACTAAAAATGCCCAGACGCTGTGACGGTCTGTCGTAGGGCCGTCAGGGACTATGACGGTCCCTGGAACGACCGCTACACCGGTAACGGCCGAAAAATAGTGGAAATGCCTATTCGGGCCGTTCCACGCCCCATTCACGCCGAAGCGCAGGGGAAACAAAGGCACAAGATGAAAAATAACACTAGGAGGCTAAAAAGCCCACATGCAAGCACTAAAACGAGAGATCGGGGCGATTCCAACGAATCGACCCTAAACGAGTCAACGAGGTTCCCGGGCTCCTACCGGCCTCGAATGACCACCGATCAACCTGAAACTAACATGAATGGGATCCAGACATCCCAGCGGTCAATTTGATACTAACTACGCCGCAAATGGTTGTCATTTTCCGGCGAACCCTACTAAACCTGAAAATCACGGTTTAGGCAAAACAAGCCAAAACTCAGCCGTTTCCGCACCGAACGACGTGCAATGGCAGGGAAAACGAGCAGGAGGAAGTGAGGATCCGTCACCCTACCTCCACCGAAGAAACCGCGCCCCAAGGGGACTAAACCATGCTGAAATCTCCAAAACCATGAACGACGCCATCTCGGAATCCACCGAGGGATCGCGCCATCCCACGCTCCTTTCGCCGCCCTAGACCGCATCCTGATCACTCCATCGCGTCCCCGCCTTGGCCAGCTCCACAACGGTACGCGCCCCGCGTCGAATGGCCGACAGACGAGAGAGAACGAGAGAGGGAAAGAGAGTGTGAGAAAGGGAGGAGGGAGGGAGATCGTGCGAGAGTGGGGGAGAGAGAGAGGGATATAAAAAAAGAAATTAGAAATTTTTCTAATTTCTGAAAATCCGATAATTGACTCAAAAATGCAATAATTCAGAAAAATATGCAAAAATAGTCAAAACAACCGGCTCGGAGAGTACATCGCAGCTGTAGTGTTCACGAGTCGATGAATTGAGAAATAAACTCACCGTAGGATTCCACAACTAGGACGAGTGAAAAACCACACGGCTCGTAAAACTCAACTCGGAAGCCACCAAAGCGATCCGAAACTCACCAAAAAGGATCCGAAAGACCCAATAAAGATCCAACAAAGATCCACTAAGGATCTGGGGTATTACACTACTCTCTCTCTTTACTTACTTGACTTGACTTGCGTGGCCCGGAATGAGCAATACTTGACTTGTGGCCCGAGAAAGGGCGAAATACTTGCTTGATTGAAATAGCCAATTCTACTGATACGTACTTAACTTTACTTGCTTTAATTAAAATTTTATTTGCTCGTACCTGAGATATACTTGTACATGAGTACATGCTCGCACTTAAATTCGTAATCGTACATGAATCCCTGCTAGACCCGAAGTGACATTTACATCTATAATTCTTGAAATACTGCTGGTCAAATACTTGAAATCTTGATATAACTCTCTGTATACAGCTCTTGATCTCTTATTGTTCATCATGTATAGATATACCTACATACCCGATTCTTTTATACGTACGTCATGCATAGCCATACTGATAATACATGTAAATTGTAATTCACGTAAAGATTGCTCGAATTTGAGATGTAATTCCCACTGAGCGATTTGCTCATCCAGTTGCTTCCTAAAATTTTCAGGTGATTCGGATAGCGACAAGAATGGGTTTGAGGCCGAGTGAAGAGTGCTAGAACGCCATCCATTTATCATTAGCTAGTCGAGTCTTTGAATTTATTTGAGTCTACCTTGTATTCCCAATTATGTCAGTTAATGGTATAAACTTTGTGTTAAGTCGTGTAGCCTATTGTGTGGCTTTCTAAATTTGAAAATTTGTCATGGAATATCTTTATTGCCTTTGATTAATCAAATAAACATCACTTAGACTATTGGAATTTATTAGATTTTTAGACATTTGCGCACTCCGAAATTTTGTATGTTAAAATTCTTATCGCTCTAATGACACGATCTATATAGACGCGTCACGCATCCGAGTATCTTCCACGCTCGGGACGTGACACTACATGTATCTCAACCAAAACAAGCCATAATTTTTAAATTTTCATATTTCAGAAGGTCTTGCTTGAAATTACATGAGACAATCATTTAAGATTTATTAAAAGAGTGATTCAGATATTTTCAAGTCTTTCATATTCTAACTTAATGAATACATTAGATTTAAACCAATTTGATTCATCAGACATTCTTAAACCAGTATAATAGAATATTCTTCTTTTCAGATGATTTCAGATTTTTGATAAGAGTACATGTAGCACCCCTAATGAAGCAATGGAGAAATCAAACTTCTTCCTAAAGAATCCTACATGAATGCCTTATATAAAGAACCATATCTTGTGAGGACTAGTGTGTAAATGTACAACCCAACATCACTTTATGCCATCATGAGAAGTACGTAATGAACTTTTTCCTAAAGAATTCCACATGGAGTTATTATATAAAGAACCAAACCATAAGAGGACTAGCATATAAATGTACAAGCCAACTTTATGCACATGGGTAGTACGTAAGTGGGTGTTCTTTTCCAAACACCAAGAGAATGGGCGCCCCTTACCAGGGCGCCATTCAACAAATTGAAGACTGTCTGAACAGGCGCCATTTCCCTTGGGGCCACCATCCCACTATAGTATTAATATATATACATACACCATGAAGGCCAACACCTGAAAGTTGCAGTCTTGTCCAAAATGGACGCCTTCTTGCAAGGGCGTCGTTCTCATGAATAGGGCCACCCAGATTAATAGACGCCCTCATGCAGAGCTGTCATTTACATGAATACTACCACCTAGATTAATGGACGACCCCTTACAAGGGCGTCATTTAATCTGTGTTTCTAGAAGGTTGAGGCACGAACAACCCTATTTAGCTGGCAAAGCACCATGTCTTGATCTTGTCTACTCAACCGGACCCGCAAGGCAATAAACCCATGCTTTGCAATCTCCTATAACTAATTCCCTCCGTAGCATTGGCAGAGGCTACTGCCATCATCAGTGCTGCTTGCAGAAGGGAATATTTCCCTTCGTTCCCTCAGAAAACGTGAAGACTACGTCCTACTGCTGGAGCTTTACGGCGGCGGAGAATGTGTGACTTCATCCTTGGATTTCTATTCTGTCATCTGTACCTCGTAATCACGTCAAAAGATAGGTGTTCTCAAGATCTTGCCCAACTAGTAGCTAAATAGGTTACGTAACATGCATGCTTAGAGTTAGATTAACTCATCCATACTATATTACCTAGCTTTATCGTGATCAAAAATGACCAAGTATATACCATGTTACACAGATTTTAAATAGCCTGTTACACCTATCGTATATGATTTTATACACCATCTGTTACCATGATTTTATGAGTTTTGAACATATCATATTACACTAGTTTTACAGCCTTAAATAATCTTATTTTAACCCTAGTATATAACCTCTGTTACATGAGATACATACATGTTTTTAAAACCCGGAAAAGCCCAGCCCTCAGGTGAATAGTGCCCCCAGCCAGGGCGCCATTCACTGAAGGGGCGCCCCTAGCCAGGGCGTCATTTAATTGAAGACTGCATGTAATGTCGTCAATTCCATTCTAGCAATTTCCAGTAATTGTTAATTCAACACATTCAAAAATCGATATCTATTGAAATAAACCACGAAAATTTTGCATGAATATGTTTCTGTAATCCTGACAGTTTTCTCTACCTACCCGTACCCTTACTTCCTGATTCAGAGAACTTTTCCACTGATGAATAGTGAACCACCCAAATGTAAATGGCACCCCTAACCAGGGTGCCAATTACCCAATTGAAGACTCCGTGCATGGTCGTCAATTAATTGAAGACCCACTGTGTAGGTGCCAATTCCTTTTCTGTATATTTTTTTAACACCGAGATAGAAAATTTAATATAAATGATACTAGTCCACAATAATTTTTCATGAACATATTTCCGAACTCCCAGGAATTTTCACTACCTGTTCATGTCCTTACTTCCCGTTTTCGAGAAACGTTTTCGAAATGAACAGTGTTTTGAGTCACAGACGTACCTACTGGGTGAAAATCACCCAATGAAATTGGCGCCCCAAGCCAGGGTGCCAATTCATTGAATAGCGACAGCCAGGTCGTCTTCAATTAATTGAAGACTCCCTGAGCAGGCGCCAATTCCATTCTATATAAATAATTTCTAAAAAATGAATATTCTGAAAGACTAGCCAACCCCCAGGCGCCAATTGACTGAAAGACCCCTTGTACCCCAGGCGCCAATTGACTGAAAGACCCCTTATACCCCAGGCGCCAATTGACTGAAAGACCTGCCAACCCCCAAGCGCCAATTGACTTAAAGAGGGGCTGACCCCCAAGCGCCAATTGCAGTGACAGAGGCATCTGTTCAGATTCCTGATTTGTCTCAAAATTCGTACCAATATAACCCTAGTACATGTCCCTGCATCATATATTTTTGAACTCCATTCATGAAATCTACCTTATATATTCTACATGGTTAAACCTTGAACCTCTTAAAACTACCATCTGGGAGTGTGGGAGCTAAGTGCCATGCGGGGTAAAGTGCTACGTTGTGGGAGCCATCTCTTGAGGCCGTACGGCGCAAAGTGCTACACGACGGGAGCCACCTCTTGAGCCTGTAGGGGCCACCTCTAGAATCCTCCATAACCAAATGACTAGTTAATCTTTGTCTATAATACTACATTTCTTAATTTTCTTAAAATTCCATATTGGCTATAAATGACAGTGGATGTCAAAAGTAATACATGAAATGCTATGCCTATAGGGCCTGGTCTGGTCCTGGGAGGAGCACCCGAAGGTACTTGTGCCCATGGGAGTTTATTGAGCACGGTGTTTAGCATTGCACCGAAGTACTTGCTTGACTGGAGACACTCCACACTTACTCTCTTTACTTGCTTGACTTAACTTGCGTGGCCCGGAATGGGCAATACTTGACTTGTGGCCCGAGAAAGGGCAGATTACTTGCTTGATTGAAATAGCCAATTCTATTGACACTTACTTGATATTACTTGCTTGAACATGAATTTTACTTGCTCGTACATGAGTTTTACTTGTACCTGAGTTCATACTTGTACATGAGTCCCTGCTTGCCCAAAAGTGGCATCTACAGCTATAAGTTCTTGAAATACTACTTGTCAATTACTTGAATTCATATGATACTCTCTTTATATAGTTTTTGATCTCTTATTATTCATCATGCATAGATTTACCTATATACCTGATTTTTCTCACTCGTACATCATGCATAGCTATACTGGCAATACATGTAACCTGTAAATCACTTAAAGATTGCTCGAACTTGAGATGTAATTCTTACTGAGCGATTCGCTCATCTAGTTGCTTCCTAACATTTTTAGGTGATTCGGATAGCGATGTCCACAAGAATGGGTTTGAGACCGAGTGGAGAGTGCTAGAACGCCAATCGCCTATCATTAGCTAGTCGCATCCTTTGAATTTATTGAGTCCTACCTTGTATTTCCAGTATGTCAGTTTAGTTGTCTAAACCGTGTTAAAGCATGTAGCCTAGTGTTGGATTTTAATTTGGAATTATCATGGACTATCTTTATCTTCTTTGTTAGTCAATTAATTATCACTTTGGACTATTGGGTTCATTTATATTTATTATTAGTCTTTTACGCACTCAGTAATTATGTATGTCAAATTTTATTGCTCTAATGACACGATCTATATAGACGTGTCACGCATCCGAGTATCTTCCGCACTCGGGACGTGGCAGTACACAAATTGAAATCTTTCCAATCTTCAGGTCAATAATTTTAGCAGCAGGCAATTAATATTAAGAAGCATGCATTGTAATTGAAAGGATTAGAGTTTCATGCTTGTAGCAGATATGATCAAGAATGCATCAGACAAATGGCCATGAGATTTCAAGAAATTTTGTGTAGAGAACAACAAGATGAATTTCAAGTTTGACAGAGAATTTCAAAGATATGTGCAACCAAAGATATTCAGATAGTTTGAGAATTATTTGAAATCAACGAGCTAAGAACATGATAGATGTGTTCATGGTTCATCAAAAGTGAGATTTCAGACAGACCAGCTTAAGACAGCAGTGACAGTAAATGTCAATCACATAAGGAATATGAATTACAAGGTAAGCTGGTAAACCAATCACAACTAAAACCAGTACTTGGCAGAGGTTAGATCCAAGGATGATGTGACACCACTAGGGAAGTGCAGCAAAAAGAGACAAGGGCCCTCGGACCTACTACGCAAACACAATCAATTTTGAGCACGGGGTTACGTAAATCGCCGAATCGCCGTTGCACACACGAACCCAAGGTGACTCGGTAATGCCGAGTGGAGGTGGTGGATCAAGACCCTGGCTGGTTGAGGGCCAGCAGGGTTAAGGTTGCCCTCCCGAGGGTAAGATGCCCGCAACTAATGGGCTGGCCGGGTGCCTTGTGGGGCACGGGGGTCACTCTCTCTCGCAAACCACGGTGACCACACGGAAGTGGAACACTCCTAGGTCGGGCACTCCCTCTCACTACCAGCGGAGCAGCTTCGTGAATATTAAAAGAACAGTACTGAAAAATAAGGGAGCAAAGTTTAGAGCTTACCCGGTTGGTTTGAAGAAACCAACCCCGTTCGGAAACGAGGGCGAGCGGGGGAGTGTGGGTTCCCCGCACACTGCGTCGGTGTAGCTTCCCCTGTTCAAATATTACATGCACTACTCCCCACGTAGGGGGGGTTGGACTAGGGGTGGGGAAGTTTCAGATACAAACAAACACTACCTCCACACAGGGAGGGGCGTTAAGCCGGCCAGGCGGGGAGGGGAGGTTAACTAGCTAGTGCCAATCGTTCTGCCCCGTCCTGAAATGATCGGACAGGGTGCTGATGTAGATGCTGCCACGCACTCCTCCGAACTCAGAATTCGACGAAACTGGCGCTGAAACGTTGCTGATGGACCCAGGCACGTCTGTAAATTTCTGTGGGCGGTCCTGAAGTCGTCACCGGCTGGGGCGGGCTCTGGAACAGGGTCCCTGCGCTCAGACTCGGACTGTTCCCAGGGTGCAGCAGCAGATGGATGTAGTCACCACGCCCGCTCCCGAAGTCCAAACATGGTGGGACCAAGACGAGTACGACCTTCGACGTGTCTTCTTCGAGCAGCAGCCAGGGGGAGCACCAGACGATGTCGGGGCAGAGAGGGAGAGCCCGTTGAGTGAGGAGGGGTCTGGTCAGGTCCGGAGTAGCCTGTTCAGCGCACCTGGGGGAGAAATTTCGGAACGGGCAGCTCCGAACTCCAAACGAGGTCCCTCTGGCTGCTTTGGATAGAGGACCGGTGGAGCTTCGCCCCGGTCAAGTGGCACACCAAGGGGAGCACCGGTGTGGTCACGGGTGCTTCTGTAAGTGGCTTCTGGTTGTAGGCCGGACTGGTTCTGCGCAGTTGGTGAAGAACGGCTCTCCCGGGCAGCTCCAACCTCGGATTGAGGCGGGACCACCTCGCCTGCAAAGACGACCGGAAGAGCTTTCCGTCAATGTAGGCCACACCTCCAGGGGCTCCGGGATGTGGTCGAGGGAGGCGCTGCAACAAGCTGTTGATCTGCAGGTCTTCAGCTGCACACAGATTAGAAGATAGAATGGTTGAGGGGGTGGTTTCTTTGGTGGAGGGGAAGGGGATATGGATGTTTTGGTGGTGGGGAAGGGTTGGGAGGTGGGAAGGGAAGGTGGGGGAGGATGGCAGGGGCAGAGATAGCAGGGAGAGAGGGGTGGGTGCGCAGGTGGCCTTGGAGGAGGTGGTGGGCGCAAATGGCTTGGGGGAGTGGGATGGGTTTACCTTTGATTTGGTTGGTGGGTTAATGGAGGGGTTAATGGTGGCCTAGGGAAGGGGAGGGGTTGCCTTGGGGAGGGGAAGGGGTGTTTGGGAGAGGGGATTCTCCCTTGGGAAGATGAAAGGTTGTATGGGGAAGGGGAAAGGTTGCTTGGGGAGTGGTGGGAATAAAGGGGAGTTAAGGGTCTTGGGAAGGTGAAAGGGTGGGGAGGGCTGATGTGGAAGATGAGGTGGCAAGGAGAGGAGAGAGAGGGGTTCGAAATTTGGAGAGAGAGGGGGAGAGAGAGAGAGGGGTTCACCCCCTTTAGAGAGAGAGAGAGATAGGGAGAGAGATAGAGAGAGAGAGAGAGAGCTAGAGAGAGAAGGAGGCACACTTCTTGTGGATAATTTTCACTCAAATATTCATTAGCCTTCTCCAAGTGGGGTTGGGGTCCTATTCATAGGGATCCCAACATTTACAAAAAGTCCCTGAGATAAGTGCAAATAGTAAATAACCAAAAGAGATGGGGAAGGGGGATGGCGCCCCTGGGCCAGGCCCACCTAATTGGGCCCATAAGACACTCTAACCCATCATGATGAACACAAACTTAGGTAAATAACATAATAACCTAGGGACTTGACTCAAAACAAAGGAAAATTACATCAAAATAAAAGGGGAAAATACACCAAGATGACCCAAAATAGCAAGCCCAAGTGTCGAAGCGGACCCGTCCAGTCGTGGAGCAGCATCCTACCCGTCTCCGGGAGGGAGAGAGGTGCCGAGCCAGAGGGAATCATGGGTGATGTCCCCATCAAATGATCTACTCACGCAAGGGTTCACCTTCTAGATAGGCCTGACCTATCTTTCCAACTAAGCCTTTGTATATACTGTCTAGTTGTTACAAGATAGCACAGAATCCTTTCAAGGTAGCTCCCCCTCAGCAAATGCAGGAGCAATAATCAAAAATTTCAAACTCAAGAAGAATATCAGTTCAAGTGAATTTAGATCAGATAGAAAGAAGTGATACAAACTGATGCCAATTATGATGTATGTTTCAGGAAGAGTAAAAAATTACAGAATGAGCAATGATATGGCTAGACAATGAAGATATGGGTTGATTGAATGAGCAATATAGGTCGACCGAATTAGATAATGATAGAACAGATGAGTAGCCATGCAGTTCAAAGTTTGATTTATGCTCCCCCTGAATTATTTACTCAATCAATCCTTTTGGAATTTTTTAATATGAATGATATGCAGTTAACTTCATGTTTGCAAATGCATTAACTTCCCTTAACTAAATGCATTAACCAATCATGTGTGATATGAAGACCATGCAGGAAACTTAATCTGACTAGATAAGCATGAAATGCAATATTTTCTTTGACAAACTCCCCCTGACTTCATGCACTTTGTGACTGAGTTCTGAGTGCAACATATGCAAGAAACATTATGCAAGAGAATTCAATGAAGTATGCTTATGAATGTCTTAGACTGCCCTATGTGTAATTTGACCCATGGTACTAAGTGGAGGTAAACCTCTACACATGATGTGGATTTCCATATAGACATAAGCTGTCCTTCTCCCAACGTACAATTTAATATACCACTAGGTCATACATGACAATGAAATGTAAATGCAATTCTGTATGCATCATATTTTCAATGAATATGCAACATGACAAATACAATTGTCAAACAAATGCAATTGACACATGACATTCAATTTATTTTCAGCCTCATACAAATTAATCAGTAATAAGCTCAACATATGCAATTACTAAAGAAGCAAATCTAACAATGCAAATATCACATGAAGATACAAACAAGTATGCTTAAAATTCTAATCAACAGATTTATCAAGATTTGCAGCTATCTAAACAGAATTAGAGAATATTCAAATAACTAACCTGAAAAGTGTAGGAATGGGGTTTACCATATTCAGGTGCCTTGGTTTATTTATCCCTTTTATTTCTCAACTCCAAGGCACACTTGTAAAATAACTTCTTATTTTGCACAGCTAGGTACCCAAGCAGTCTTGAGTCCTGAAATGACAGTGACACCTTTGAATGGTGCTCTCAACATTTTTTGGGTAAAAAGATCATCAGATTTCATCAAAATATAGTTGGACATGGAATGCCCAAACTGACCACAATAGTGACATGAAATAACAGACTTGAAGTTCTTTTTGTGCACATTATTATAGACATGAAATCTATGTGCCTTATCATGAAGAGTTTTGTTATTTTCATGAACATTTTGTTTTCCATAACCTGCCAACCAGCAGTCAGAAGCTTGGTGGCCAGTTTTTTCACATTCAAAACATCCAAAATATCTTTCCTCAAGCATAAATTTATTCCTGCCATAATCAATTTTGTTTATAGGGAATTTAACAAATTTAGAATCAAGTTTCTTCCATTAAACATGCCAACATTGAGTAGCAGTGTGGCCTAACTTTTCACAATGAAAGCAGTGACCATTCTTTTTTGGATATGCATGATTTCTAACATGAAATTTCTTAGCATTCAGGTCATCTTGTTTCATTAGTCTACATTCATGCATAAGATGACCAATTTTATGACATTAAAAACAGTGAATCCTTTTGTTTTGAACAGAGGAGGATTTCTTAGCATAAGAGGTCCTAACATGAATTCTACTAAAATTCACATCATCCTTCTTCCTTATAAAATAATCATTCATCATATGGCCAGATTTCTCACAGTAAAAATATGCAGTGATCTTTTTCTAAGCATTGGAGATTTTTCTAGCCTGAGAATTCTTTGCATGCATTTTATCAACATTCAAATCATCATTTTTCATTACAATACAGTCATGCATAGTGACCATGCTTACCACAATAGAAACATGAAACCTTAGATTTCTTTGAGGCATGATGATTTTTCACATGAGGGTTCTTAGAATGCATGTTTCCGAATTCTTGTTTCTGAAAATTATTTTTCTATTTTTTCATTTTTTGATTTTTATTTTCTTTTTGAGTTTTGACTGTAGCAGATTTCTTAGGTGATTTCTGAGAGGTTCCAGCTACTTCAGTACTTCGAACAATAGATTTGGATGAAGACTTATTTAACTCAGTGATTTTATTTTCCAAGGAGACAATGAGAATTTTTGAATTAGCTTTCTCCTTTTCATAAGCTGTCAATTTTTCTTTTAATATTTCAATTTCATTTTCCAGGGGATGATTCATTCACACATCTTTCTTTCTCATGTTCAAGTAATCTATCAGCCAAGATAGTGTTAAGCTCCTTCAATTTCATCATTTCTTCCATCAACTTTTCATTCTGTACGAGTTCATTTATCAGAACATGATCATCATTGTTTAAACTCAATTTTTCTTCCAATTCAGAAATTTTAAAATGAAGTTCTTCATTCTCATCTTTTAATGAACATAATTATTTCTTGTATGCATGAACATTAGACAAGCATTCATCAAAGGATTGTCTCAGTTTCGAACAATTTTCACAAGAGACATTTGAACTAATCTGATCAAATTTATTTTTCATTTTTTTATTTTCAGATTTTAGTTTCTTATGTCTATCAGTAAGTTCTTCATACATATTTACTAAATCATCAAACGAAAGTTCTTCGGATCCAGAGCTTACTTGAGATGACGTTGCCTCCTGTTGATCACAGTTGTAATCACACTTCCTTGCCATTAGACATCATTCTTCCTTCTTTTCATGACTGGCAATCACCTTGTCCAGAATTTCTTTTCCAGATGTGCTCCTGATAACAGACGGAAACATGTCAGTATTAATTGTGGCATTCAAAATATTAAGAACTGTGATATTATCACGGTTCTTCAGCCTGTCCTCATTAGACCACTTGGTCTTGTCATGAGGCAGTTCATGTGGGCCGTTGGATACAAGATTCCATAGATTGGAATCAATGGAATTCATGTAGACACATAGGCCACCTAAACACTTGTCGACGTTAGAACCATTAAAATTATTGGAGAAGCCATTGAAAAACAAGAAGACAGATTCAAAGTAATTAGCTAAAGAGCAATAGATGAGCTATGCACCAAAATAGGCAATATAAAATGATAAAGTAGGATCCTCTGCAGATCGTTGGATCTGTAAAGTCAGGGACCTGCTCTGATACCAATTGTTGAGTCTATGAGATGGTGCAGACACAGATTCAGAGAGGGGGTGAATGAATCTCCCCTTTAAAATTTTTCCCAATTAAAATTCTATAAATGAACGTTGTGTAGAAATCAAATCAATTTGACTTGGCTGATCAGATGTTCTAATAAGACACACACTCAAACACTTAACCAGATGGTCTAATGTGAATCTCACTCGAACACTTAACATGCATACCCAGCAAGCACTCAGCTATTCTACGCAACTGTTAGTTAGAACCACGTTAAACACACGGTCAACTATAGAGTTACTTAGGCTGAAACTATGCAACAGAGATGGACCTAAGCATACATCTACCATTAGATAAAATTACAATCAAATCACGAAGACAAGGAGATTTAGATAGTTCAGTCTACTGCCCGCAGACCTACGCCCATCCCCCACTCAAACCAGAGTGAGGCTTCCCGCTGACTAACAGCTTGAACTGCTTATTAGGATCGATGCGGAGGATTCAGAGGGGGGGTGAATGAATCCCACCCTTAAAAACTTTTCGGCTCAATAATAAAACTAGAACTCTAACAAAGCAAGACAACCAATCTGAAGAACAGGTAGAATATCCTTTTAAACCAAAGATCAAATACGTAACCTGCGCCCAAATAAACAACTAGCGGAAGCAGCACAGATATAAACGAGAATGCAATGTAACCTGTGAAGTAGATAGGAGATATGGGGCAACCAACCACTGCACATAGATTTTTAGGTGGTTCGGTCCACGGACCTACATCCACCCCACACTCAAACCGAGTGTGGTTTCACTAACAGCTGGGCAACACAGCTTGCCAACAGACGCTGATACACAGCTTACCCAGGGGAACAATCTCCCCTCTTCCTCCTACACGGAGGGAACCTCTAGCAACCCACGGTCACTAGAAACCAGAGACTCACATCTCTCTTCCTCTATACCAAGAGGGAACCCCACTAGTAGCAACCCCGCTACCAGTGAACCAGCCAGTAGCACTATGCTACCAGCAATCCACCAGAGGCCTAGCCTCTCTTCCTCCTAGCCCGGAGGGAACCCACAAGCAGCCCCCCCTGCTGCTTGCAAACCGGAGATCAGATCTCCCTTCTCCTGACCCACCAGGAGGAACCCGACCTCAGTCCAGAGGATCGGAAGAACAATTGCAATAGGAGTATAAAGAAAATAAGAAACATGAAAAGCACAGCAACGAAAGCTGGAAATGAATCACAATAGTTGTTCTGGATTTGATCCACGAACAGACTGAACAGGTCTTCAATAGACTTCTCTCCTCTTCTTCTTTTCTTCCTCTTCTTTCTTCTTCTCAGCTCACGCACTCTTTCTGTTCTGCTCCTTCTCTCTTTCTTTCTCTTCTGCTCTCCTTTTCTCTCACGCTATTCTCTCCTTCTTCTCTTCAACTCTTTTTCTTCTTGCCGGCTCCCTCTTCTTCTATTTCTTCTTCTTCCTTTTTTGTGGATCGAAGGTCTTTCTGCTCTCCAGGATGTTTCTTCGATCAGCCTCCATCTGAAGACGAAGGCTCCAATATATACCAGCAGCGGCTAGGGAGTGTGTCTTCCACATTTCCTGCCCAATACTTGGCCCACGTGTCAGCAACTAGAGTCAGGTGACGTCAACTCACTTGCTCCAAAGGGTTGACGCAGCCTTCAAGGACATTCTACAGCAAATCTCAAGTCTGCTGCGTTGACTCCATCAACCTGCTGCGTTGACGCATCGGTGATCCAGTGATCAAGTCTTCAACAGATAGACGTGCTGCGTCGACGCTCTCAGCATGCTGCATTGACGCATTGGTGTTCCAGCATCTGAACTTAGATGGCTTCAGCCCTCTCACGTTTCGTGTGGAGTGCGTTGACGCATTGTGCAACTGCGTCCACCCTCTGGTCACCTTGTCGATCCATCAACCTGCTGCGTCGACGCTACTTGATGAATGCGTTGACGCACCAGAGTAATCCAGTAAGCCATTGGCTCTTCCTTTGTAACTGCTGCGTCGACGCTGCTCTATTTTGGCGTTGACGCAGTGAAATAACTCGTGAGGGTCTCTGCTTCGTGGAGTTAACATTGTGAATATCAGTGAAGGCTTCTTCAACTGATGCGTGGACGCTTTAAGCTCCCAGCGTCGACCCTGTTCCTTTCTAGCAACAAGAATGAAAATTAAGTGAAAGTATTATTGAATGAAAATTCAAGTTATCACTGAATTGAACACATCATTCATATCTCATGGTTGTCATCATCAAAACCAGGGGCACAACACTGCTGAGCATCACAGCTTGCTTAGAGTTGAGCATCACAGCTTGCTGGCCGCTCAGCATCACAGATTGCTATCCCACTGAGCGTCACAGCTTGCTATCCGAGGTACAAACCTCACCCGCTGAGTATTACAGCTTACTTCTGCTGACACACAGCTTGATGTTTGAATAAAAGAAAAATAAAGATGAAACAAAGAACGGCTAGAAATGAAACACAGAAATGTAGCTCTCGCAGGAGCAAATCTGGCTTGGATCTGATCCAAAGGCCAGTCAAACCGATCTTCAGGAAGCTTCTATTTCTTCTCCTCGAGATTGCTATGAACTCATGATCTTCTTCTTCTTCATCTCTCTCACTATCTCACTTTTCTCTCTCAGAATTACGGCAATCTGTTTTTCTCTTCCCAAAACCCTCTCACGAACTCTTCTCTTCCTTGGCTTCTCTTCTTCTCTCTGCTTCTCTTGCTCTCTCATACTACTTCTGATCTCTCTCTCTCTTCGAGCTTCCTAGCTCTTCTCTTTGATTATCCTAATTCCCTTCTCCCATCTCTACCGATCTAAAAGATCTGGCCTCAAGCCTAGCGAGAGCTGGCATGTGAAAAACAAGTTTCCCGCCCAAAGAATGTCGATCGGGATGCGCTACTGGTAGTCCATGTGGCAGACGCTGAGGATAAGCCGTCCACGTGGCAGAATCTCCAGTCTTGACTTCACCTTGGATCACGTGCCTGTGAGATAGAAACTTAAGCTACATGACTGTCTCCAGCACTTCAAGTGTTCGATCCTGGTTGCTCACTATTCACAATTATGTCCCTGTGAATAAGGTATTTTGTCAAACACTACGTGATCATGAGTCATAATCAATGTGCTCTGACTTATAAGAAAATTGATCATAGTATGAGTCAGACAAAGATGCATCAATGATTTTCAAACAAGTATGAAAGATGCACAGACTTGACTAAGCATTATGCACATATGATGCACTGACATGATATGAAACCTAGACACACTAGCATTGACCTATTACTGGTATGCTCAGATCCAATAGTGCATGTGCTCAGACTTGAGTGCATATGCTTAGACATGTGCTTCGACCATGTAATGCACACTAGCACATATGTTTAGACCTTATTATGCAAGTTAGTATATGTGCTCAGACCAAATAGTGCAAGCTAACATATATGCTCAGACTTTATTATGCACGCTAGCATATGTGCTCAGACTTGATAGTGTTATAAGCAAAATATGCACAGACCTTGTATTGCTGTATGCAAACATGCACATACTTTATGCACAGACCTTATAATGGTATATGCAAAATATGCACTGACCTTGTATTGCTATATGCAAACATGCACAGACCTTGTATTGTGCTAGCAAAAGGTGCACCGACCTTTGTCAGCATGTTGTTGCATGTACACAGACCTAACATGCTATCGCTAACATATGTGATGCGAGACGGGACGTGAACCTGGGACTCTAGCTCGCGGACATCCCTAAGCGAGGGAAACGTGCGGATCTGCGCGGTTGAGAAATCGGCAATGAGTCGAGGGTATCGGCCTTTTCGCGTGCTCGGATCGAGTCACGGGACGGGTTACACTCACTCACTCTCACAGCGGTGACGGAATTGAATCGAGCTAGTTAACCTATCACTTGCAGCGGCATACAAATATATACAAGTAAAGCAAAATGCCGAGAGGGGAGCAGAAACGATACCTCTACGCTACCGGGCGTGGGAAGATGACCCCGGCCGAACTTCGTACTCCCAGTACAGTAAATAATTAAATTATAGCAATGAATATTACTGCCCATTCCACGCAGTGAGGTAAAGGGCTATAATGTGAGACCCAGGAGTAACGGGTTCGGGTTTATGGGCAGCGATTTGGGCAGCTCCGGTGGTGACGCGTGCCAATGAACGTGGGGCCCACGTCCTGGTCGGAGAGCCGATCGTGTTGGGAGTGATACCGGTGCGGTGGGGACTCCTGGAGGGACGATCCCTAGGAAGGGAACGCGTTGGTTCACCTCGTGAAATGCGAGGTGGCCCGACTGGGGACGTTGTTGCTTGCTATCCACGCGCTGGTGCCTAAACCATTTGTATACTGGCTTGATAGTTATTATTATATGCGAACTCCACTAAAGGCAAGTGGTCATGCCAACTTCGAGCACAAGCCCTAAGCATATCTTCTACTACTTGATTGGTTCTTTCAGTCTGGCCATCAGTTTGTGGATGAAAAGTAGTGCTGAAATTCAATCGAGTTCCCAGATAATGTTGTAGCCCTTTCCAAAATTCTGAAGTAAATCGAAGATCTTGATCAGAAATGATGGTGAGAGGGACACCATATAATTTGATAATTTTCTTCACATATAAAGCAGCTAAGATATCTACAGACCATCGACTTTTAATGGGTAGGAAATGAGCCGATTTTGTTAAACGGTCTATGATTACCCAAATTCCATCATGTCCACCTCTTGATTTAGGCAGTCCCATGAAAAAATCCATCCCTATACTCTCCCATTTCCATTCTAGAATTTTCAAGGGATGTAGTTTTTCAACATGCTTTTGATGTTCTGCCTTAATTTATTGACAAGTAAGGCAATGTGACATATAGTCTGCTATCTCTCTCTTCATATTGGGCCACCAATAATTTCTTTTAAGATCTTTGTACATCTTGGTAGCACTAGGGTGAACAGTATACTTAGATTTATGAGCTTCATCTAAAACCATCTTCTTAGTATCTGCATGATCCGGGATACAGATACGACCTTAAAATAATAATCTTCAATCATTTGCAATAGAGAATTCCGGTCATTGCTCCACATCAGTTTTAATCTCCAATAATATTAGATCATTTTCTTGTAACTTTACTAAATCTTCAATCAATGTTGGTTGTATTCTGATGTTGGCTATAAAGTAATCTTCTATCTTCAGATCAACATCTAAATTCAATTGAGCAAATTTAGAAATAAGATTGGGCATACCTTTCAGACTTGATAACTTCCCTATCGGTTTCCTACTGAGTGCATCGGCAATAGCATTTACCTTTTGAAGATGATATTGAATAGCAAAATCAAAGTCCTTGAGATATTCCAACCATCGTCTTTGCCTCATATTCAACTCCTTTTGAGAAAAGAGATATTTCAAGCTCTTGTGATCTGAATATACAATAAACTTCTCTCTATAAAGATAATGGCGCCAAATCTTCAAGACGAATACAACAGCAGCCAACTCTAAGTCATGAACAGGATAATTTTTCTCATGTTACTTCAATTGTCTTGAAGCGTAGCAAATAACATTGTTATTTTGCAAGAGTACGCACCCTAGACCAATGCCAAATGCATCAGTGTAGACTTCAAAACCGCCACCTTCAACAGGCAACGCCAGCACAGGTGCCATGGTGAGATGCTTCTTAAGAGCCAAGAAATTTTCTTCACATTCCTTCGTCAACTCAAAAGGATTTTCTTTCCTAGTAAGTCTGGTCAAAGGAGCTGCAATCTTGGAAAAATCTTTGATAAATCTCCTATAGTAACCTGTCAGGCCAATGAAACTCCAAACTTCAGATACCGTGTTCGGTCGGCTCCAGTTCTTAACAGCTTCAACTATAGAAGGATCTATTGCAATGCCTTCTTTAGAGATAATATGCCCAAGAAAAGAAACCTCCTTAAGCCAAAATTCACACTTGTTCAGTTTAGCAGAAAGTTAGTGTTCTCGTAAGGTTTGCAAGGCAACCCTTCCTCATGTTCCTCCTTTGTTTTAGAGTAGATAAGAATATCATCAATGAAAATGACCAAAAATTGGTCAAGATAAGGTCGGAACATATTGTTCATTAGTTGCATAATTGATGTCGGGGCATTAGTTAACCCAAATAGTATTACTACTAATTCATAGTGCCCATATCTGCTTCGGAAAGCAGTCTTGTGAATGTCTTCCTCCTTGATCCTTAGTTGATGATAGCCTGACCTGAGGTCAATCTTGGAGAAGTATTCCGCGCCAGAAAGTTGATCAAACAGCTCATCGATATGCAGCAGTGGGTATTTATTCTTGACGGTGAGTTGATTCAACTATCGGTAGTCAATGCATAACCTGAGGGAACCATCCTTCTTCTTGACGAATAAAACCGGAGCACCCCAAAGGGATGTGCTAGGTCGAATAAAGCCTTTTTCTAACAGTTCTTGAAGTTGCTTCTTTAATTCCTTCCACTCTGTGGGGGACATCCTATACGGAGCTATTGACACAGGTGCTGCTCCGGGTGTGAGTTCAATGGTGAAGTTAACCTCCCTTTCGGGAGGTAAACCGGGCAACTCTGAAGTAAACACATCAGGAAACTCCTGAACTACAGGGATTTCGTTTATCTGAATTTCGTTTATCTGAATTTCCATAGACTCGGTAACTACTACGGAGGCAAGGAAAGCTTCACATCCGTGAGAAATGAGTTTGTAGGCATGAAGGGATGAAATAATGGCGAGATATTTCCGGTATTTGATACCAAGGAAGGAAAATCGCGGAAGACCTGGTTTCTAAAAGGAGATTATCCTATTTCGACAATTTATATAGGCGTCATGATCTACCATCCAATCAACTCCTAATATGGCACCGTAACCTTTCATATCAAGACATACGAGATTAGTAGGAAGATTATGACCTTCTACAATTACCTCACTATCGGGGTAATAAGTGGTGAGCTTAGTTTTGGGACCTAAGGGTGTGGTAATAGCCAGGTTGGATGGTAAAGGAACTGCTAAAACTGGCAAAGTCTTTAGAAAAGTAGTTGATATAAAGGAATGAGAAGCACCAGTATCAAATAACACGAATGCGGGATGTGAATAAATATGAATAGTACCTTCAATAAGCCCATCATCCTTGGGCGCTTCTTCATCATCTAGAATAGCGTTAAGACGAGTCCGTCATTTTCGTCCATCGCTGGAGGACTGATCTTTCATAAGGGAGCAATCCGGCATGCGGTGCACCTGGCTTCCACATCTTAGGCATGCACCTAAGCGCTTCTAACATTCTTCGGTCGAATGACCGAATTTTTCACAGAATGAGCAAGCAGTTGTAAGAGCCTTCTATTCTTCCTTTATCTTTTTGTTCTTGTTGCTTCCTCTCCCATTACCACTTTGGGATCTCTTCTTGTTGTTATCCCGAGACTTGTAGGTGATGCTAAAGTTTTCCTCTTTTCTTCCTCGCCGATCAAACTTTCGGCTAGACTCCTCCCATTTACCTTTGAGTTTCTTGACTTTTTCCAAGGTCCTTTCACACAGATGCGCATGTTGGACCATTTCTGCATAGGTCTGAATATTTTGAGAGCCCAATTGTTGAATGAAAATGGGTCACAACCCGTCCATAAAGCGATTTGCTTTAAGAAGATCCTTGCTCACTAGATGCTGAGCATAGGGTGCCAGACGAGAAAATTATAATTCGTACTTGGCCACCATCATCATACCTTGACGCAGCGATGCGAACTCCGCCACCTTCTTCTCTTTGACATGCTCGGAGAAATATTTAGCTCTGAAGAGGGTGAGAAAACCTTCCCAAGTGTGTGATGCGTCTGCAGGAGATGCAGGAACATACTTCCACCATGTACGCGCATCTTTGTTAAGCTGGAATGTAGCAAGGCGAACCTTCTCCTGGTCGGCACATTACATAACCTCAAAGATACGATTCATCTTGTCAATCTAGTTCTCTGCTTCATCTAGTTTGGAAGAACCATTAAATCGTGAAGGATTTAAACTCTGGAAATTATGGTGCAGATCACCAGCGCCTGCCCTTACGCCAGCTTGGGCCATAGTTTGCAATGCTTGTGTGAGACCTGTAACAGTTTGCTCCATTCCATCCTAATCGACACGATGAGCCATTGCAAGAATAAGGTACCTGAGAAGAGTAATAAATTTGTTAATTCTATTAGAATTAGTGGGACTAATTTAAGAGGAAATTTCTAAATAACTATCTCAACCCAGGTTCTACCGAATTTCTCTCATAGGTTAGGTATTTCTCTCCTTAGGTTCATAGGCATGGGTCCTTAAACCTTGGACTTAATCCTATGACATGATCTTTCCCTAGGAATAAGTAAAATCCTTAGACCTAGGTGTTGACACCCGTTTTTTGCCGATAAGTTGAGTCATTCCTCTTACTCCCATTTGTTGATGCCTTGAGTTGTCCATCACTCGTTGGGGCTATTTTCAGGCACGTTTTGGGCCAGTTTTATGGGTAGCCTCCCTCCCTGGCTAGGTTTGTTTCAATTCTGGGCTTAATGGGCCTTGGTTTTGGTTGATTCAATTTTTCTATGAGTTTCAAGCGCCCATACACATATACGGTTCATCCTTGGCCGCTCAATCAATGAGCGGTTTCCTGTGGGCCGTCCATATATTTTGGAATATTTTGGTCAATTTTTTGAATTTCCATCGACAAGCATTTATGCGGTCTTCCCCTAGCCGTTCAACATGATGGACGGACGGATTGTAGCCACTCGTCTCTCAGAGTCCTATGCTTGGTGGTTTTCTCAGATAATTATCCAATTAATCTACTTATCAACGACAAGGCTAGAACGGTTGGTCTTTGGCCGCTCTACCTTTGAACGGTCTCATAGTAGCCGTTCATTTATGAGAGTCCAACGGCGAACTATTCGACCGGTTCAATGGATAATTTGGATTATCTTGTGAATTGTTGAATTTCCACCAACAGGGTTGGATGGCCCAGAATGGGCCGCCCATATGGATGTGTGGTCTATCGTTAGACCGTTCATCTGCTCGATTGCTGAAGATTCAACAGATTTTCTCTCTCTCCTCGTGGATTTATCCCCAACTTTATCCAGCCATTTCTCCACGAATCCACAACCATTTCGAGTGCCGTTTCTTCCAGATGAAAGATAAATGAATTATCTTTATCTTTTGTTTGATAATCTCGACCTGAAAATGTTTCTAAACCCTAATTCCGAGCTAGGACTTTAGGTGCTCTATAAATAGACCCTAAAGGCCAGGTTTGAAAAGGGGGGAGATTTTGGTCGACGGTGAAGCCCTGCTGAATTCTTGAGCGACCTAGCACCAAGGAGGGAGGCCTTCTACGTCCATATAGGCCTCTGGTTCAGGGAGTAGTCCTAGTCTTGAGTCCTTTTACATTTGATGGTATCATTTCTTCTCATGGCATGTTTGTTTCTACACATCCATTCTCCCATGTTTTCATTGTTTGCATTGTCATGTACACACCCTCCCATATTTTTTGATGCCCTAGGGGTTTAAAAATCCCCTAGGTATCCCCCATTCAAATACTTATGTTCATTTCCCTTCATTCGGGCATTTGCTACACTCCACGTTTCTAACTTGGGTTTTTTCTTATGTTCTACGCTTTGTTTTACAGGTCAGCAGTACACTAACGCGAGGCCCATCCTTTCTGGCCGACAGGAAAGGGTGGAGGTTGGACCCTTTGTAACTTCTGGCATGGTGGTCTTGCGCGGTTCTCCACCATCCGTTCAAGGAGACGTGCGGTGCTACCTGGACCGTCCTTCTTCTTCCTGCGGTTGTGATAGAGCCGTTCAACTTCCAGGAGTGCTTCATCTCGCGTCCTCTGCAGCGTTCTTAGACGGTCTGTCGTGAGACCGTTCATCTTATAGGTAGTTCTTCATGAACCGTATATCTTCCCAGCGCTGCACACCAGGCAAGTACCTCTCCCTCTTTCCAAGGTATGGCATGTTCATCACGTTCGGCGCCTTGGTGGCGATCACAGGTTTTCATTCCTCCCTTTCCCTCTATCTTCATTCATTTCCCATGTTGGATGTGGTAGGAAAGACATGGGAAGGCATTAAAAGAACGGACGGGAGAAGAAATATATCTACACTAGGCTCTGATACCACTCTAACTGTCACATCCCGAGATTTTTAATATAGCAGAAGGAAATTTGGGAAAATGAATAGCCGGCATGATAAGCCTCTCGCAAGTAAGAAAATCATAGCGCAAGACAATCGCACAAACGTAATTACACAAGTAATTTGTCAAAACTCTAACTTCATTTCATAATCATAATCAAATTACATAAGATCATAATTGTTGGACATCTTCTCATCACTATAACTCAAGAAAAATCAAAATTACAATATGACTCAACTAGACACTTTGATAACTAAGGCTTCTCTCATCTTGATAGACCTTCAATCACTCTCGGACCCGCTACTTGTATAATCCGAATCCGACTCACTAGCACTTCCTGAAAAAGATAAGAAAATAGGTATGAGCACACTTGCCCAGTAGGTATCTTCGTATCAACACGAAGGCAATGTTTAAGTGATTAATACCTTAGCTCTAGAATTAAGGTAAAAATGAAAATGTGATAAATCACACGTCATAAACTGAAATAACTAAGAATGTAGCATCATGATATATGTGAGCAACAATTCTAGTCGGCAAGATTTAATCATGTAGATATACATTTGGCCTTTCATGAACAAGAATGTATGAGCATGAAACCAGAAAGTACTTACACAACCTTGTAAAGGCTATGCATTAACAAGCATGTAATTTTCATAACGAGCCTCGTGGTTTTCACTCATTTATAAGAGAAAGTACTCCTAGCGCAATGCGACGCCAGTATCATCGTACCCCAAGGTTTATAGCACGTTTCTGACCATCGGTCGAGGGGACTAGCATGGAGTCCTTGGACACAATTTGTGCCCGATCTTACATCTTCAAGTTATAAATCCAACTACTTCCACAAGAATATAATAAAGTATGGCCAATAATGTACAAGTTTAATGATAGTTACATGATAATAATATCAAGGTAAGAATGCTTCAATAAAGAACATGAGATTTCAAAGAAGAATTAAAAGAACATTATGCTACGGTGGCATTCTGGCAGCATAACGGTACATTCTTTACTTTCCATAGTTATTAATATCTTATTTGACAAGTGTTAAGTTCCAAGCAATCATCAGACCATCTAGGAACTTACAAAACCCAACCCCAAGGTCAAACCTCGGGTTAGACAGGATCATGGAACTTTCGGTCGTTTACTGGGCCATTTTTACCCAAAAAGCGGTCAGATCTAGACCGTTTCCTAGAGACATGCGATCGAGTCAGGACCGTTTAGTAATAGCATTAAAGAAATGTATAAATAAGAACCATGTGGTCTAGGCAGTGTCGCTAGGCGTCCTTAACGGTCAGGTGGATGGCCGCTAGGCTCCTGTGGCGGTCATCTAGAAGGACGCTAGGTTCCAGAACTCATAAAACACCGGTAATGTGCTTTTTAGACAATTAGGTTTTGAGGGTACAACCAGCTCGGCATCCTAGTGGGAATCCCAGGCTCGCGGAGTCTTACGGAGGCTTTGAAACAAGATCACCTAGTCCGAAAGAAGGAATATCTGACGGAGAGGTTCACAATTCTAAGATTATGTGCCTAATGTGCAAAAGTGTAACTAATTGTCACATACCAGAATATGTGCCATGTACTTAAGAAAATGACTCAAGGAGAGAGTGAGATCGTGAAAGACATCGATCAAACACCACTACAAAATCCATGGATCTTATGAAATTTGTGATCATTAATACAAAGTATAAGTTTTGGCATGAAATTAACATAAGTTAAAAATTGGCATTTAACCATGTAAAACATGAAATCTTATCAGAGATGGAGCCTAATATAACCAATATTGCAAATATAAAGTAAAATCTAGGAGTAAGATCTCATTAACTAGGCTTAACATATAGTCAATAGGGTCAATCTGGCATCTGTTTTAGAGTTAACGAGTGCATATTATAGAAATCACTTAGTGGTCTTGTGAGGACCGTTTACCAGATCCTGGCGGTCTATCGAGGGGCTGCTTAGCGATCTCTGGTGGTCACAGGAAGACCATGTTTGACTGGATGACACAAAACTAACCAATAACGAAATAAAACATTAAGCTAGGGCATGTTATGCATGGAAATCAATGAAAATATGCTGTAAAACATGCTAGACCAAGAATAGACCAAGAATATGCATAGGCTTGTGTATAATAAACAATAGATTTTATTTTTAACTTTATTACAGCTAAGATTCATGCATGAAGATTACACTAGATGCATAGTTCCAATAAAACATAAAATTCTCTATGTACCGTACATGAAAATGACTGAAATCAGTGGGCTTTTACTCCTAAGATCATGTTTAAGTCGTTCATGAGATAACCTATATCTAGTCTTGTCCTTAAACTTCGAATTTAGTGCTTGAAGTTGACCCTAGTTCCTACTTATCTTGAACTAAATCAGCAACTTCATGACCGTCTAACTCTTGATTCTCTTCACCTAATACCACGAAATTTTAAGGGTAAGAAGACGGTACTAATAGGAACAATTAACTCTAAAGAACCCCTATCTAATCACCTCATTTATGGTTTCTATTTTGCTGATCAATCTGGCCCGGTCGCACAATTTTCTGAGATTCTTATACCAAACCAGCGACTTTGCAGACCTCTAACTTCCTGTAGGCTGGATCTCCTAGAACAAAATTTGGTACGTAATTAGACCTTAGTATTATGAATAAAATACTCTAAAGAACATACTCTAATTCATCCTCCTTACCTTAGTTCCACGCGAGTCAAAAGTATGGGCCGTGCATGTTGCATTTTGGGTCTATTTATAGGGTTAGCTAAGGTTCCCATAGATTAGAATGAACATATAGTCCTAATTAGGTCATAAAATCGATCTAAATCTATCGTAGAACCATCTAGCTAATAGATTGCATCGATCCCCAAGGATTTGGCCTGATAAAAATGGAGTTTTTATGTGATCACAACTGCTCACAATCGGACTCATGAAAGTGGTCCAGTGAAGACCGTTTCTTGTCCCTTGTGATCTCGCGATAGGCCGCTTTTGGTCTTGGGCGCCGAATTTGAACTACTTCTAACTCTTTGTTATATATATCTGTTGATTTATCAAAGAAATCATATATTTATCTATTAAATTCCGTAAATAGCATATTTGAGGCTTCTAGAATATAGGCCAAGTCTTGTGGACTTGGATTTGGGTCTTTTGGGCTTAATTAAAAGACTAGATCATTTAATAAACATTGGGCCTTAATAATTTAATTGACTACAATTCATTTAATAGCCCATTAAGCTTGAATTAATTCTATTTAATTCTAGAAAAATCTTATAAAATCCAAACAAATTCTAGAAAATTCTAAAATATTATATACAAAATCTTGGGGTATTACAGCAGATGTGCACCGACCTTTTATATGCACAAGGCAAATGTGCACCGACCTTAGTTACTGTGCCTACTCAATGTGCACCAACCTTTGTTCTGTTTTGGCATGATGTGCCAAGGCTTTATGTGCTGTTCGTGAGAACATGCACAGACCTGAATGATGATGGATACAAGGATGCGCACTGACCTTCATGAGACATCAAATGAATATGCACTGACCTGCATATGCAACACTATAAACATGCACTGACCTTCATAAGCAACACTATAAACATCCACCGACCTGCATATGAATAAAGCATTAATGTGCACCGACCTATATGCATAAGACATGAATGTGCACAGACCTTCTATGAAGAAACATGAAATTGCATAAACCTTACCTGTTCACAGAGAAGGTATATGCACCAATCTTTATGCTTCAAGCTTGAATGTGTATTGACCTTACCTGACAAAAACATGTATGTGCACACAACCTGTTCGACAAAACACATATGCATGCAATTTGTTCGACAAAATGTAAATGCGCACAATCTGTTCGATGAAATGCATATGCACACATCTGTTTTGATGAAATGATTACGTGAGCATAGACTCTGTGCAAATGCATGACCTATTTTCATGTATGCACCGACCTCCTTTATGCATTGACCTTAATACAAAAACATATGCATGTGCATCGACCTGTGATGAACGCATGCAACAGTAATGCACTGACTTATCTAACAGATATGACATAGGCATCATCAAATCATAGTGAACCAAAGAACCACATATGATGTCATTAGAACCATGAATGCAATCAACACTTATGACATCATTCATAGATGAGTCATAGTGTTTGACATCATCAAAATCATAGTGATATAACAATCTCCCCCTTTTTGATAATGGCAACACTATGAATCGTACCCAAAAAAAGACAACAATATATGTGTAGCACCCCGGAAATTTAAATAGGAAATAAATGAAAATAACTATAAATATTAGTCATTGAAAATTATGGAAATTGAAATTTTGGTAAAGGAAAAGTGGTAATTAGCTAAAATAGTAAATGGGCTTAAATGTTAATAAAGGTATAGGTAATAATTACGAAATGAAAATTGAATATAACCTTTATCTATTTGAGACTTAAATTAAAATTACAATTCAAGTATAAAGTATATATATATATATATATATATATATATATATATATACACACACAAAAAGATTTTCATAGGATCGAACTCGGCTCTGATACCCGAGCCAGCGGTAAAAATATAATAATAAGAAATAAGATCTATTGAATAATTTAGTTAAGCATATGGTGATGCATGGGCTAAGAGTGTGTATATATATATATATATATATATATATATATATATATATATATATATATATATATATATATATATATAATTTTAATTAGTTAATGGGCTTTGAAAAGAAGAATGGGCCTTAATGATAATTATTGAGCTCTCAAAAGAATATACATAAATACATAAATGTTAATAGTCCTATAAACCTAAACCAAAAATATCACTAAACATAAATGGGCCTCATACAAGATTCAAAGCTAAAAACCATATAAAACCCATCATAACTTGAATTGGACTTTTAAACTCACATAATATAGTTAAATGAGATGTACACGTATAGGGTATTAATGGACTAAGACATATACATATGCATGGGCTTTGATAGTAAACCTATCCACGTTAACACACTTTCGATGGGTTGCAAAGAAGCTTTAGAGTGTTCACATGCAAAGTAGGGTATGGGGTTGGTGATTTGGAAGGAGGGGAGTAACGCATGGCAAGGTTTAAACCCTTACCTTCGATGGCACTCGACCACCTTGGGTTACCCACCTTTTCCTATAAACCAACACCCTCTGAGCATGTAGACGCTATCGCCGCTGTTGTTTCGCGCACCGCTGTTCCTCCTGCTGCAAGCTGCGCGCGGTGTACGTAAAGATGCTTTCCTGCAGTCTTCTTCTTCCTCCTCCCTTGTAGTTGATGTGTTGCCGCTGCTGCTGTTAACGTGCAAGGCTTCCTCTCATCGTTTCCTCTGCTTCTTTCTTCCTGATTAAAGCGACGTAAAAAGGTAGGTAATCTCTCAAGCAAAATCACCAAGTAGAAAATAGCTTCATATTCACGTATTCACCAACTCTATGCATGGTCTGCATTGTTTGATGATTTTATAGTGTGATTACATATCTTTTCTTTAGCTAATTAATAAAGATAATATTCTTTAAAATTTTCTTTTCCATGGAACTATATAAATAAAAATCAGATATTTCATGCTACTAAAATTCTCATAATTTTCTTTAAAATTTTCATATATTTATATGGGTATTAACTAGTAGTATGAACTAGTTAATTAATTTAATAGGTTTAAAATAGTTACATGGCGAATTGAGAACTATATTGTAGCGATCAGTTATAGATTTTTACTTTGTTAATCCTTTCCATGGGAGCCGGAGTGCCCATTGCTCATGAAAATTTATGGGCGTGCTAGTGGGGTGGAGACTGAGGTAGTGAGGGTGGTGTCACCGTTTTCCGAGCCTCCTATCTTAAGATCCCCCATCTCTCAATGAAAAATTATTTTGAACACCCGGTTAGGTAGAGTTTTCCGAGCCCGTCATTTCGGTATATCATATGCGTGATTCCGACGTGATTACGTCAAGGAACGGGAGTATTTAAGAAGTTGACAAGTTCACTATTTAAACCGCGTCCAACCCAACCGCCGCTCAATCATTTTAATATATATATATATATATATATATATATATATATATATATATATATATATATATATAACTCTTAACTATATCCTTGAACATCTATATCTACTAAACTATGTATCATAAAATTATAAAAATTATATATTTGGAGTCCTTGAATTTTTCTCCTAAATATCAAATATTTTATTTTCAAAATTTTTTATTAAATAGTATGTGTCCTTTTAAAGGGATGTTCTTTTTTAAACTTATTATTATGAAATGACGTCTTTAAAAATAGACGTAAATTTTTGTTTAATTAAAAACAAGAGAAATTAACGTCCACCTATATGGACGCTCTATTCTGGGAAATAAATTTATCAATTTTGGATAAAATGAAATGAACTAACGAGCGACTTCCATGATAGACGCCAATTTAATTAGCATCTGCCAGGAAGGACGCCAATTTTCTGACCGCTTGATTTCCCCGAGTTTCCAATCCTTAACCGTGAGTTCCATTGGCACTCTCATCACAATCCGTAGATGAGGTCCATGTTTTGGTTTATACCGTTTACCCTTAACTCTCCGTGATGTTTGAGCTCTCCGCGGGACAGTCCGTTTCTTCGGACTAGCGATTACATCATAGAGATCTCCGTAAGTCTACGCTAGCCTTGGATTCCCTCAAGGCAGCCAAGCAGGTTGTACCATAAAAACCCTTTACACCGTGCTACAGTCATGTCCCTCTGAAGAAAACATGACACCCGGCCCTCATAGAACGTTGTTATGGCGATTCTGTGAGAGATCTGTCTCTATCTGACTTATAAGGTGCTAATTTGATTAGCGACTACATTGGTTATCGTCATTTTCTATCGTGAGCATGTTGCAGGGGTGACCTTATTGGCGGGTGCTTAGTGTAAAAGCAACCATATTGTGGGGGCACCAATTCTTCAATGCTTTGTTCAGAGAATGAGTGACCACCACTGTGGGCGCGACTTCTTAAATATACAGTGCTCTGACGAGACGCCAATCTCCCAGATTTCTCAAATTGTCTCGATTTTTGTGTGCCATCGTACTAGACTTGTCGAGGTCTATCTTGAATATATGTTCAATGAAATCTACCCTATTGTTCGTACATGCTTGATGTAGCGACCCGGATTCCGGATACCCGGTGCACCCGGTATAAATACCGAATACACATGATACCACATGGGACCCGCGAGGCCTCCCAAGCGCGGGAAAGCGCCGAAGGGAAAAAGGATTGTGTGGGAAATACATTGAAACCAGCAGATATAACAGTAAGCAATTAAATTTCATTATAATGGATTGCTAAAGTAGCAGAAATAAAATTACCCTTTTATTAAACATTCAAGTTTTACAATTATACACCAGAGTCTAGCCCAAGGAAAGACAACAAGTCTAGCACAGAACAGTCGAACAGAAAGAAACGTACACAGAAGTCGGAGGAACCCGACGCAGGTACGGCTGGCAGCTACAACAGCAAACGCGCACTCCACCAAGGACAGCAGAGGCAGACGGCGAAACCCACCTGAAAAGCAGCAGGGGTGAGTCTCAACAGAAACTCAGTAGGGGTCACGCGGATCCCCACTGGAAAACGCGCAAAGCGAAGACAACGGAAGCAACAACAAAGCAGCAGGAACAGCAGGTGTAGCAAGGCAGGAAAAGCTACACTACAAGGCTGTGAAGGAACAGACGGGGAGTAGGAGTAGGGAACAAGCAGGAGAGGGGTAGGAAACCGCACCAAACAAGCGACTACCGAACTAACCTCGGTATCCCAAACTACTCCAGACAAAAAGGCAACAGATGGATGACCCTAAACTCACGCAGAAGGGTACACCAGTCTGTCAACCAGCCCAAAACAAAGGCGAAGGCGAACGCCGACACCGGGGAAACAGACAAAACACGACCGGGAACGTCGTGCACAAAGCCCCACGCACGATCAGAACACCGTGCGGACAACAAAACACTGACCCCGAGCACGGCCACGAACGGGCAACTCGCAAAGGTCACAACGCGCAAGGAAACGCGAAGAGCTACGCGTCGCGAGAACCGCGAAGAGCTACGCATCACGTGACGGAAGCACCCCCTTAAAAAGCCAGCTGCGTCCACTGACGTCTGACGCCGCACCTCAAGTGTCTCACCTACAGTACTGCTGTAACAACAGCAGAGATGTAGACACCAGCTGAACCAAACAGTAACAGCAAAACAAGTAACTAGTCAGGGTCACGCCCGTCGACGTAAGTCCTAACCCCTGACCACGTGTGCACACACTGGCTATAGTCTAAGCCAGGTCCTCTAGCTAGTATTCTCCCTCGGCAGGACGCTACCGTTGACTAGGAGCCCGCGGAACTAACTAAAAACCGCTCACTGGGAAAAACCCTCCGCCATCCGCTAGCGGGTCGGCCCGCGGCCTTAGGCAACAACAAGTGGAGGCTTCACACGACACAGAAGCTCAAAACACAAGCGCCGAAGTACTAACGGGCAACCACGCCCCTCAATACGCACTTCGAGGCACCAAGTGACAGTATCACCACTGCCGACAACTCAGGACAAGCACTAGACCTCCTACGTAACGATCCTGAGCCAAACGACTCAAAGGTAAGATCGTCACAACAGCGGAACAAGCCGCCAATCGGTCTAATCCTAAGCCAAAGAAACCACGCTCCGCAGAAAACGACACACGGAGACCTGAGGGAGACATCAAGAACCCTCAGCACACCTGGACACGCAAACCGAGGTAGAACAATACCTCGAAGCATCCAGAAGCAGTGTCTTAGGCAGGACAGAACCGCTAAGACACGCGCAAACAAGGTCACATGTCAACCACTGGGTCAGACCAGGTTGACCGAAACCCAAACAAGCACATGCAAAGGTAGGATAAGGAACCCTACCACGAGCAAGAAGACTCCTGGCTACCTTACAACGTAGTCTTAACCCTCATAGGACGTCAAGAGACATCCACGGGACAACGGGCAGACCACAAGGCCAAGCCAAGACACACAGAATCATCGGGCGGAAAACCAAGGCACAAGGAAAGTAGCGCACCAGCTCTAGACCGCTACAAGTAAGCGACGGTCTAGGTTAGGGCCGTTATTTCCCAAACGACGGACGGACACCAGGCCGTCACTCACACCACCCTGATAACCTACAAACCACGCAAAAGCCAAGTAACGCACGGGAGCAGGGGCGTTACAAGCAAACGACGCACGGGGCACCCACCGTCACATTCAACGGTGCAGCAAACCCAAACCAAAGCGAAGTAACGCACTAAGCCAGGCGCGTCACTCACGAAACAGCGCGGCAGGGGAGGGCCGTCAGAACCAAACGACGCACGGGGGACCCATCCGTTACTCACAGACGGCATGGCCACCCTCAACCCAACACCACAGCAAACAACGGTCGGAGGCATGCGCGTTACTCACAAACGACGCACGGGGTCCCCACCGTCACACCCAACGGTGCAGTCCACCCAACCTCGACCAAAAGAGAATGTAACGGCCAGGGGCAGGCACGTCACACTCAAACAACGCATAGGGGCACGACCGCTAGAGGCACAGCCTCAACGAGTCAACGTCAGTCAATTGGCAAGTAACGGCCTGGGCAAGGCGCGCCACTTCCATCTAACGCACTGGGTCAAGCGCGTTAGACTAACCGACTCAACCCCAACATAAAACGACGAAGGCGAAGTAACGCACTAACCTAGGCGCGTTACAAGGAAGCGACGCGCCACTCTAGGGCCGTCACTCACCCAGAAGCCAAAAGCGCTAAAACGATGCAGACCAAACGACGGTCAGTCGTAGGGCCGCTAAAGACAAGTAACGGTCGCTGGCATGACCGCTACTTCGGTTACGGCGGGAAAACATAGAAATGGCCGGATCGGCCCGTTCCACGCCCCATTCACGCCGAAACGCAGGGGAAACACACCGCAACACCGAATAACAACATTCAAGGGCCAAAATGCCCACATGCAACACCAAAACGCTCGATCCGGGCGATTTAGACAAATCCACCCTAAGTGGGTCACCGAGGTTCCCGGGCTTCTACCGGCCTCGAATGAACACCGAATCGCACGAAATCAACGTGGATGGGATTCTAACATCCCTGCGGTCATTTAGAAACTAACTGAACCGCAAACGGTCACCGTTTACCGGCCGACCCTAAAAACCACGAAAATCACGGTTTAGGCAAAACAAGCCCAAACACACTCGTTTCCTAGCCGAACGCCGTGCAATGGCAGGGAAAACGAAGGTGAAGAAGCAAGGATCCGTCACCCTACCTCCACCGAAGAAACCGTGCCCCGAAGGGACAAAACCACGCCGAAAACCACTCGCGAACCAATTTCACCGGCTTTGAATCCACCGTTCGGGATCGCGCCAGAATCGATCCGATCCTCGCCTCATCGCGCACCAATCCAGCTCCACGGCCTCGCCACCTCGCCCACCTACGCCTCCGTCTGCAGCCGGGGCCAAAGAGGGGGAGAAACGAGAGAGAACGGGAGAGAGACGGCGGCGGTGAGAAATGAGGAGGGGAGAGAGGAAAAGAAAAGAAAAAGGAAAAGAAATTAGGAAATTTTCCTAATTTCCAAAAATTCCGAAAATACGCCGAAAATACACAAATTCAGAAAAATACACAAAAATAGTCGAAACGACCGGCTCGAAGAGTACATCGACGCTGTAGCATTCACGAGTTCGAGAATTGACAAATAAACTCACCGTAGGGTTCCGTAGCTAGTACGTGAGAAAAACCCACACGGCTCGTCAAACTCAACTCGGAAGCCACAAAAGCGAACCGAAACTCAACGAAACCAATCCGAAACAGATCCGAAAGATCCATTAAAGATCCTACGAGATCCAACGAGGTCCAACGAGATCCAGGGCATTACATCCTCCCCTCCTTCAAAGAATTTCGCCCCCGAAATTCAGGACTAACAAAGGAGAAGCAGGGAAGAATAACCCAACAGCACAAAACTCGGAAAACACAGCTCAGAGGAACACCGTCAGATCACAATTACAGGTACACACTCAGCTTCCAAGACAGCAAGTCTACAGCACGAGTATGGCACCAAAGTGAATACATCTGACACCTCCGAAGCAAGGGCAACGTCGTTTACGTCTCACAGGGCAAGAGACACGACAGCCACAACAATCGAAAACCAACACCGCAAAAAAACACAATAACAACACGGCAAGCAGCAGCTCACACAAGGAACGCAGTCCCCACAGCTGACAGCTCGCAACATCATCGGCTCCAGTGCCAAAGGCAACAGGGAACACCTGGCACACAGGACACCAACGACAACAACAACACTGCTGGACCCGAAACACAATCAAGTCAGTACTCACTCAGACATCACATCTGATCAAGTCGCAAGCTAACTCCACCAGGGAAAGAGAGCACAGCAAGCCAACTGACAAGACCATGGTCCAAGGCAGAGACACAAAATCATAAAGAAACAGCGCCAAAACAACACAACGGCAACACCTGCAGAATTCCGGCTCTACTTAACACGCAGAACCACGGAACACAACTGCAAGCAGGGTCACAACAAGGCACAAAAACAGCTGAACACACGACCACAAGAGACAGGTCACGCATCAGACTGCTCACCAAGAGAAAGACCCACAACAACGAAAAACAACAACAATGATCTCGGGGAATGCAACTCAAGGACTAGCAACACGCCTCAAGAGCACAACACCCAAGAAGAAAATACAGAGTAGAGGGTACTCAATCCGCAAAGATGCCGACAAATTCCCCAACACTCGCACAATGCCGATGCCAACACAAGAAAACCACGAACAACGGCACGGCGACAACCAAAGTCAAGGCACAAGAAGCCAAGACAAAGCCACATCGAGAAAGAAAGAATCTCTCGACAAATGGGTAGCCAGCCCACACACTCCAGCTGTACTCTCAACAACGTGCACAGGCAACAGAACAACATCGATAATCGCATCTCAGCACACACCAGGCGTCATCGCAATCAACAAAGATCGCAATTAACACGCCACGAGCACTGATCAGGCGAACAACCGATCACAAAGAGCCTAAGTGCAACAAGAGAAGAGCACCAGCTTCAGCACAAAGCACAAGGAAAGCATCAATCTCAGCTCACCATCATGTCCTGACACGATAAATGAGCCTTCACAACACATCGGCCGTTAGACACAGCACGACAACTACGGTACACAACAGCTCTTAACACCATCATGGAGTCCAAAGCTAAGCAACCGTACAACAAGGAGCAGATCAGGCTCAAAACAAAGCTGTCTACACTTAAGCAGACACAGGACAAAGGCACAACCAAGACAGCAATTCCAAGGCAAACCTCGGAAAGCTTCACCAAAGAGGGATGAGAAGCAACAAGCTCAACAACAACAGCTCACCAGGAAGGGAAAATCCAAGGCTCGCTCGAGCAACTTCTCAATCGAGGCAACACGACAATCGAAGCAACCAAAACAACGAAGCATCAGGAGCTACACAAACTCAAGCTGGGACAACCCAAGCAACGTAAGAACGTGCGTGGCCATCACACCAACGCTAAAAGTCATAAGCCACCTGAGCAAAATACAGAAAATAGCTCGAACAAGGCACTGCAGGTTCATGCCAACCGACAAACACTGCAAAGTGCACCACGATCGAGACCAACTTCAAAACCGAACGAAGCACATCGTCTCATCTAGACGAGAGCAAAACCATCTCGCACAGTGCCAACCAAGCACGTACAAGACCACACGCAAAAAGCACCGCGATAAACCATCGCAACACCTACGCCAGCAAGAGACTGTACTGGGCCTAAAGACTCTGGTAACTGTATATCTGGATTTCCATGTATCTCACACGACAATGATCTGATAGCTCAGAAAAGAACTCCGAACATCTCAGAACACTGCTCTGATACCACCTGTAGCGACCCGGATTCCGGATACCCGGTGCACCCGGTATAAATACCGAATACACATGATACCACATGGGACCCGCGAGGCCTCCCAAGCGCGGGAAAGCGCCGAAGGGAAAAAGGATTGTGTGGGAAATACATTGAAACCAGCAGATATAACAGTAAGCAATTAAATTTCATTATAATGGATTGCTAAAGTAGCAGAAATAAAATTACCCTTTTATTAAACATTCAAGTTTTACAATTATACACCAGAGTCTAGCCCAAGGAAAGACAACAAGTCTAGCACAGAACAGTCGAACAGAAAGAAACGTACACAGAAGTCGGAGGAACCCGACGCAGGTACGGCTGGCAGCTACAACAGCAAACGCGCACTCCACCAAGGACAGCAGAGGCAGACGGCGAAACCCACCTGAAAAGCAGCAGGGGTGAGTCTCAACAGAAACTCAGTAGGGGTCACGCGGATCCCCACTGGAAAACGCGCAAAGCGAAGACAACGGAAGCAACAACAAAGCAGCAGGAACAGCAGGTGTAGCAAGGCAGGAAAAGCTACACTACAAGGCTGTGAAGGAACAGACGGGGAGTAGGAGTAGGGAACAAGCAGGAGAGGGGTAGGAAACCGCACCAAACAAGCGACTACCGAACTAACCTCGGTATCCCAAACTACTCCAGACAAAAAGGCAACAGATGGATGACCCTAAACTCACGCAGAAGGGTACACCAGTCTGTCAACCAGCCCAAAACAAAGGCGAAGGCGAACGCCGACACCGGGGAAACAGACAAAACACGACCGGGAACGTCGTGCACAAAGCCCCACGCACGATCAGAACACCGTGCGGACAACAAAACACTGACCCCGAGCACGGCCACGAACGGGCAACTCGCAAAGGTCACAACGCGCAAGGAAACGCGAAGAGCTACGCGTCGCGAGAACCGCGAAGAGCTACGCATCACGTGACGGAAGCACCCCCTTAAAAAGCCAGCTGCGTCCACTGACGTCTGACGCCGCACCTCAAGTGTCTCACCTACAGTACTGCTGTAACAACAGCAGAGATGTAGACACCAGCTGAACCAAACAGTAACAGCAAAACAAGTAACTAGTCAGGGTCACGCCCGTCGACGTAAGTCCTAACCCCTGACCACGTGTGCACACACTGGCTATAGTCTAAGCCAGGTCCTCTAGCTAGTATTCTCCCTCGGCAGGACGCTACCGTTGACTAGGAGCCCGCGGAACTAACTAAAAACCGCTCACTGGGAAAAACCCTCCGCCATCCGCTAGCGGGTCGGCCCGCGGCCTTAGGCAACAACAAGTGGAGGCTTCACACGACACAGAAGCTCAAAACACAAGCGCCGAAGTACTAACGGGCAACCACGCCCCTCAATACGCACTTCGAGGCACCAAGTGACAGTATCACCACTGCCGACAACTCAGGACAAGCACTAGACCTCCTACGTAACGATCCTGAGCCAAACGACTCAAAGGTAAGATCGTCACAACAGCGGAACAAGCCGCCAATCGGTCTAATCCTAAGCCAAAGAAACCACGCTCCGCAGAAAACGACACACGGAGACCTGAGGGAGACATCAAGAACCCTCAGCACACCTGGACACGCAAACCGAGGTAGAACAATACCTCGAAGCATCCAGAAGCAGTGTCTTAGGCAGGACAGAACCGCTAAGACACGCGCAAACAAGGTCACATGTCAACCACTGGGTCAGACCAGGTTGACCGAAACCCAAACAAGCACATGCAAAGGTAGGATAAGGAACCCTACCACGAGCAAGAAGACTCCTGGCTACCTTACAACGTAGTCTTAACCCTCATAGGACGTCAAGAGACATCCACGGGACAACGGGCAGACCACAAGGCCAAGCCAAGACACACAGAATCATCGGGCGGAAAACCAAGGCACAAGGAAAGTAGCGCACCAGCTCTAGACCGCTACAAGTAAGCGACGGTCTAGGTTAGGGCCGTTATTTCCCAAACGACGGACGGACACCAGGCCGTCACTCACACCACCCTGATAACCTACAAACCACGCAAAAGCCAAGTAACGCACGGGAGCAGGGGCGTTACAAGCAAACGACGCACGGGGCACCCACCGTCACATTCAACGGTGCAGCAAACCCAAACCAAAGCGAAGTAACGCACTAAGCCAGGCGCGTCACTCACGAAACAGCGCGGCAGGGGAGGGCCGTCAGAACCAAACGACGCACGGGGGACCCATCCGTTACTCACAGACGGCATGGCCACCCTCAACCCAACACCACAGCAAACAACGGTCGGAGGCATGCGCGTTACTCACAAACGACGCACGGGGTCCCCACCGTCACACCCAACGGTGCAGTCCACCCAACCTCGACCAAAAGAGAATGTAACGGCCAGGGGCAGGCACGTCACACTCAAACAACGCATAGGGGCACGACCGCTAGAGGCACAGCCTCAACGAGTCAACGTCAGTCAATTGGCAAGTAACGGCCTGGGCAAGGCGCGCCACTTCCATCTAACGCACTGGGTCAAGCGCGTTAGACTAACCGACTCAACCCCAACATAAAACGACGAAGGCGAAGTAACGCACTAACCTAGGCGCGTTACAAGGAAGCGACGCGCCACTCTAGGGCCGTCACTCACCCAGAAGCCAAAAGCGCTAAAACGATGCAGACCAAACGACGGTCAGTCGTAGGGCCGCTAAAGACAAGTAACGGTCGCTGGCATGACCGCTACTTCGGTTACGGCGGGAAAACATAGAAATGGCCGGATCGGCCCGTTCCACGCCCCATTCACGCCGAAACGCAGGGGAAACACACCGCAACACCGAATAACAACATTCAAGGGCCAAAATGCCCACATGCAACACCAAAACGCTCGATCCGGGCGATTTAGACAAATCCACCCTAAGTGGGTCACCGAGGTTCCCGGGCTTCTACCGGCCTCGAATGAACACCGAATCGCACGAAATCAACGTGGATGGGATTCTAACATCCCTGCGGTCATTTAGAAACTAACTGAACCGCAAACGGTCACCGTTTACCGGCCGACCCTAAAAACCACGAAAATCACGGTTTAGGCAAAACAAGCCCAAACACACTCGTTTCCTAGCCGAACGCCGTGCAATGGCAGGGAAAACGAAGGTGAAGAAGCAAGGATCCGTCACCCTACCTCCACTGAAGAAACCGTGCCCCGAAGGGACTAAACCACGCCGAAAACCACTCGCGAACCAATTTCACCGGCTTTGAATCCACCGTTCGGGATCGCGCCAGAATCGATCCGATCCTCGCCTCATCGCGCACCAATCCAGCTCCACGGCCTCGCCACCTCGCCCACCTACGCCTCCGTCTGCAGCCGGGGCCAAAGAGGGGGAGAAACGAGAGAGAACGGGAGAGAGACGGCGGCGGTGAGAAATGAGGAGGGGAGAGAGGAAAAGAAAAGAAAAAGGAAAAGAAATTAGGAAATTTTCCTAATTTCCAAAAATTCCGAAAATACGCCGAAAATACACAAATTCAGAAAAATACACAAAAATAGTCGAAACGACCGGCTCGAAGAGTACATCGACGCTGTAGCATTCACGAGTTCGAGAATTGACAAATAAACTCACCGTAGGGTTCCGTAGCTAGTACGTGAGAAAAACCCACACGGCTCGTCAAACTCAACTCGGAAGCCACAAAAGCGAACCGAAACTCAACGAAACCAATCCGAAACAGATCCGAAAGATCCATTAAAGATCCTACGAGATCCAACGAGGTCCAACGAGATCCAGGGCATTACACTTGATCCTTGAAATTCTTGGCCATTAATATGGAATTAGTCTAGACAAAATGTCAGGGGCTATGGGTCCCAATAAAATGATATTTTAAATGCTACGGGTCCTGATCTAACCCTATTGGGCGAGGTAAAGTCTAAACGTTTACCGATATACGATAATCGAGTGCTGGCATTCACCACCTATAGTTGTCTATAACTTATTTCCATGAGGGGCGGTCATATCTTCGTGATTTTCCCTTAGCGCATTAGCCAATCCTATGTAGTGCTAGATGTGCAAAAGCTCACGTGATAGTTATGATCGGGAGCAATTGCCATCATAGTATACCCTTCCACAACTTATTGTTCATCATGAAAAGATCTTGAATTACCTTATTACAGGGGCTATCATATTATCGTGATTTCCCCTTAGTGTCTTGGCAACTCTATATAGTGATTGACTTATTTCTATATTGTTCATCATGAATGTTCTAGAATTATCTTATTGAAAGTACATGTTATCTCGTCATGAAAGTTCTTGATATACTCTCTCATCAATCTACTTGTTCTTATCCTGTCTGTTTCTTATCGTTCGTGAATTTATCTCGTGCCAATATAGTTCTTGATTTTTTATACTTTGTATGACTTGCATGAGCATGTTAACATGTAATTCACTTAAAGCTAGCTTGGAGCATGAGAAATTAAGTTCTACTAAGCGTTCGCTCACCCTGCATTTTCTAATATTTTTCAGGTAATGACCCTAGAAATGATGAGACCGAACATGATGGGCAAGGGCAAGAGTGATGAGTACTCCGACATCCAGAAGAACCGTCTAGCCTGGTTGTCTTGCGTCTTATGTCTCATTTTAATTTTCCTTTATTGAGTCTTTTCTTTTATTAGGTCCAAATTGTAATGAACTTATATTTGAAATGAAATTTGTTATTTTGTCTAAATTGTGTTTTGTGGAATGGCTATGCTCTAATCGACTCGACTGTTTAACTGTCACGTTCCGAACAAACAACACGTTCCGCTGCTATCGGTTCGGGGCGTGACAGAAGGTGATATCAGAGCCTAGGCTTTCTAAATCCCTAGGTCATCGAGTCCAAGTCCTAGATTGAGTTCTCCTTGTCAGTTATCCTATAGGAATCCCGTGAGATTTGGGTAGAGCTATAGGCTAACTAATAAAATATGTTTCATCTACGCTAGATTAATGTCAAGATATAAGTAATCATTAATTTAAAACTTGTTGTGTAGACAAAAAAAATGGCTAACTCTGTAAACCTATCTCATTCATAATTGCATAAATCGAAGATGGTGATCTTAAGACTTAGCATGTTATGAGAATGAGCTAGCTAAAATACATGTTTTGGATATTATGATTTTACCCCACTGCTATGGAAGGAAATCATGTGAATTTGGGGATCAAATTCTTTTAAGTGGGGGAGGGTGTAGCATCCCGAAAATTTAAATAGGAAATAAATGAAAATAACTATAAATATTAGTCGTTGAAAATTATGGAAATTGAACTTTTGATAAAGGAAAAGTGGTAATTAGCTAAAATAGTAAATGGGCTTAAATGTTAATAAAGGTATAGGTAATAATTGAGAAATGAAAATTGAATATAACATTTATCTATTTGAGGCTTAAATTAAAATTACAATTCAAGTATAAAGTATATATATATATACACACAAAAAGATTTTCATAGGATCGAACTCGGCTCTGATACCCGAGCCAGCGGTAAAAATATAATAATAAGAAATAAGATCTATTGAATAATTTAGTTAAGCATATGGTGATGCATGGGCTAAGAGTGTATATATATATATATATATAATTTTAATTAGTTAATGGGCTTTGAAAAGAAGAATGGGCCTTAATGATAATTATTGAGCTCTCAAAAGAATATACATAAATACATAAATGTTAATAGTCCTATGAACCTAAACCAAAAATATCCCTAAACATAAATGGGCCTCATACAAGATTCAAAGCTAAAAACCATATAAAACCCATCATAACTTGAATTGGACTTTTAAACTCACATAATATAGTTAAATGGACTGTACACGTATAGGGTATTAATGGACTAAGACATATACATATGCATGGGCTTTGATAGTAAACCTATCCACGTTAACACACTTTCGATGGGTTGCAAAGAAGCTTTAGAGTGTTCACATGCAAAGTAGGGTATGGGGCTGGTGATTTGGAAGGAGGGGAGTAACGCATGGCAAGGTTTAAACCCTTGCCTTCGATGGCACTCGACCACCTAGGGTTACCCACCTTTTCCTATAAACCAACCCCCTCCGAGCATGTAGAAGCCTTGGCCGCTGCTGTTTCGCGCACCCCTGTTCCTCCTGCTGCAAGCTGCGCGCGGTGTACATAAAGATGCTTTCCTGTAGTCTTCTTCTTCCTCCTCCCTTGTAGTTGATGTGTTGCCGCTGCTGTTGTTAACGTGCAAGGGTTCCTCTCATCTTTTTCCTCTGCTTCTTTCTTCCTGATTAAAGCGACATAAAAAGATAGGTAATCTCCCAAGCAAAATCACCAAGTAGAAAATAGCTTCATATTCACGTATTCACCAACTCTATGCATGGTCTGCAATGTTTGATGATTTTATAATGTGATTACATATCTTTTCTTTAGCTAATTAATAAAGATAATATTCTTTAAAATTTTCTTTTCCAAGGAACTATATATCTAAAAATCAAATATTTCATGCTACTAAAATTCTCATAATTTTCTTTAAAATTTTCATATATTTATATGGGTATTAACTAGTAGTATCAACTAGTTAATTAATTTAATAGGTTTAAAATAGTTACACGGTGAATTGAGAACTATAAAACAAGAGAAATTAACGTCCACCTATATGGACGCTATATTCTGGAAAATAAATTTATCAATTTTAGATAAAATGAAATGAACTAACGAGTGACTTCCATGATAGACGCCAATTTAATTTTCGTCTGCCCGGAAGGACGTCAATTTCCTGACCGCTTGATTTCCCCGAGTTTCCAACCCTTAATCGTGGGTTCCATTGGCACTCTCATCTCAATCCGTAGACGAGGTCCCTGTTTTAGTTTATACCGTTTACCCTTAACTCTCCGTGATGTTTGAGCTCTCCGCGAGACATTTCGTTCCTTCGGACTAGCGATTACATCGTAGAGACCTCCTTAAGTCTACGCTAGCCTTGGATTCCCTCAAGGCAGCCGAGCAGGTTGTACCATAAAAACCCTTTACACCGTGTTACAGTCATGTCCCTCTGAAGAAAACATGACACCCGGCCCTCATAGAACGCTGTTAGGGAGATTATGTGAGAGATCTGTCTCTATCTAACTTATAAGGTGCTAATTTGATTAGCGACTACATTGGTTATCACCATTTTCTATCGTGAGCATGTTGAAGGGGTGACCTTATTGGCGGGTGCTTAGTGTAAAAGCAACCATATTGTGGAGGCACCAATTCTTCAATGCTTTGTTCAGAGAATGAGTGACCACCACTGTGGGCGTGACTTTTTAAATATACGGTGCTCTGACGAGACGCCAATCTCCCAGATTTCTCAAATTGTCTCAGTTTTTGTGTGCCATCGTACTAGACTTGTCGAGATCTATCTTGAATCTCTGTTCAATGAAATCTACCCTATTGTTCGTACATGCTTGATCTTTGAAATTCTTGGCCATTAATATGGAATTAGTCTAGACCAAATGTCAGGGGCTGTGGGTCCCAATAAAATGACATTTTAAATGCTACGGGTCCTGATCTAACCCTATTGGGCGAGGTAAAGTCCAAACGTTTACCGGTATACGATGATCGAGTGCTGGCATTCACCACCTATAGTTGTCTATAACTTATTTCCATGAGGGGCGGTCATATCTTCGTGATTTCCCCTTAGCACATTGGTCAATCCTATGTAGTGCTAGATGTGCAAAAGCTCACTTGATAGTGATGATCAGGAGTAATTGCCATCATAGTATACCCTTCCACAACTTATTGTTCATCATGAAAAGATCTTGAATTACCTTATTACAGGGGCTATCATATTATCGTGATTTCCCCTTAGTGTCTTGGCAACTCTATATAGTGATTGACTTACTTCTATATTGTTCATCATGAATGTTCTTGAATTATCTTATTGAAAGTACCGGTTATCTCGTCATGAAAGTTCTTGATATACTCTCTCATCAATCTACTTGTTCTTATCCTGTCTGTTTCTTATCGTTCGTGAATTTATCTCGTGCCATTATAGTTCTTGATTTCTTATACTTTGCATGACTTGCATGAGCATGTTAACATGTAATTCACTTAAAGCTAGCTTGGAGCATGAGATATTAAGTCCTACTGAGTGTTCGCTCACCCTGCGTTATCCAATATTTTTCGGGTAATGACCCTAGCGATGACGAGATCGAACATGATGGGCAAGGGCAAGAGTGATGAGTACTCCGACATCTAGATGAACCATCTAGCCTGGTTATCTTGCGTCTTATGTCTCATTGTAATTTTCCTTTATTGAGTCTTTTCTTTTATTAGGTCCAAATTGTAATGAACTTATATTTGAAATGAAATTTGTTATTTTGTCTAAATTATGTTTTGTGGAATGGCTATGCTCTGATCGACTCGACTGTTTAACTGTCACGTTCCGAGCAAATGACACGTTCCGCTGCTATCGGTTCGGGGTGTGACAATATGAGCCATACATAAGAACACTATGAATCATATGAGTTAAAACAAACAAGCATGCTTGCGAATAAGAATCATTTGACAAACACTATGAAATGCTGACATGCATGATGCACACACTTTGACTGATACCCTTTGACTGATATGACTTAAACTACTCTCCCCCTTTGACTTCAGAAAAAAGAAAATATCAAAAAGATAAGGCAAGTAGTAGTTTGAACATAAAAACCAAGCAAGACAATTCTCCCCCTGTGGATACAAAAAAAATTGATCTTGAATCTATCCTCCCCCTTTGAAAAAGACAACACTATGAACACATTCTCCCCCTTTGAGAAAAATAGAGCCCTTGAATCTAGAGCAATCAAAAGTGTGAGATATGCAGCCCGACTCCCTAAGAAGTGAGGTGAATGGTATAATAAGAAAATTTTCAGGAAGGATCACATGTATATCCACAAGGATTATCAAGCAAAGCATGCAGTAATGAATGTCAGAATGATGCTGATGAGACAATCTTCCCCATTAGACACAATAGAGGAATTGGAGTGGAATAACACCGGCAAACATACAGAGTTAAATCTGATGTCAATTGTTAAGATCAAGGATGATATCTACAAAATCACAGGAGCATTCAAAGAAAAGTTTAGGTTGTGACCAAGGAGCATCAAGAGCAGTGAGCAGAATCTGAACAAAGATATGATCAATGACAGTGAGCATGATCTGAGTGCAGAAATTTTGGCTGAATTTCCAATGAATAGAAAGGACTAGAAGATTTTCAATAAGATACCAATTTCAAAAACCCAAGTTATAATTTCAGACTCTTCTATTATAAGGGCTTATGAATGAGTCTTAATTTACCAGCAAGGTTTAAGCATGGTGTATACAAAGTTTGTCAATAAAATTCAATACTCATATCTAAAATCAAATTTTAATAAAAATAAACCAATCACTCATATGACGTTCTTGATTAACCTCCGTCTATCTTACTCATTCAATTTCAATGACTCCTTTAGGAGTTACACAAAGTAGTATTGAGATTAAACACTCAAGAATGTATATGAACTTGTCCTTGATTACATAAAATTTCTAATATACTAATTTTTCATATTTTTCTTCTGTTCATCAACTTGTTTTTCAATGAGCAATTTTGGTTAAATCAACACCTTTTTACGTGAGGCACAACACGTCTTAGGTGAAGTGATCTAGTTACTCAGTGTGATGACCGTATTGCTTCTCTATAAGAGAACAGAGTTAGCAATAGAAGTGTCTTTTTACGTGAGGAGACACATTGGTTAGAGGAAGGAATCCCCAGTTACTCAACACAACCATGCCATTGCTCTGACAAAAATTTCACATAATTTTCACAAGTTTTTCAGCAAAGTTAACTAAGGCACTTCATGACACAGTCCTTTGGACAGGTTTCTCGGTGACCAAAGTCATTGCTCTGATCATAATTTTCTTTTAAATATTTTCAGATTTTTCTGACATTTCTCAAAATAATCAAATGTTTAAGAACAATACTTACTACATGTATCTCAACCAAAACAAGCCATAATTTTTAAAATTTCATATTTCAAAAGGTCTTGCTTGAAATTACATGAGACAATCATTTAAGATTTATTAAAAGATTGATTCATATATTTTCAAGTCTTTCATATTCAAACTTAATGAATACTGTGACGACCCGGATTCTGGATACCAGGTGCACCCGGTAGGACTACCGGATACACGTGGTACCGCATGGGACCCGCGAGGCCTCCCAAGCGCGGGAAAGCGCCGAAGGGAAAAAGGACTGTCGTGTAGTATATTGAACTGATAGATATAACAGCAAGCAATTAAATTTCATTAGATCGGAGTGCTAAAGTAGCAAAAATAAAATTACATTTTCATTAATAATTCAAATTAATAATTATGTCCCAGAGCCAGTCCAAAGCTAAAGACAACAAGTCTAGCAGAGTACAGTCGATAGAAAAGGAAGACGTACCAAAAGGTCAGGAGAAGCTCGACGCAGGTACCAGCTGGCAGCAACGGCACGCTACGAGCACGCACACTCCAGGAACCACGCGGAAGCAGAAGGCGAAACCCACCTGAAAAGCAGGGGTGAGTCTCTAACCAGAAACTCAGTAGGGGTCACGCGGATCCCCACTGGAAAACGCACAGTGCAACGGAAGCAACTGTAAAACAGCAAGTGCAGCAAAGCAGGAAAAGCTACACTACAAAGCTGTAAATAGAACAGGGACAGCAGGAGTAGGGAACATGCAACGAGCAAGGGGAGCTCAACCACAAAGAAGAGCGAGGCCGTAAAACACAGAACACGGCCACCGAGGAGAACTCGGCACTCTAAGCTACTCAAAAAGGTAACAGACGGTCAACCCTAAACTCACACGGTAGGGTACACCAGTCCGTCGGCCAAAACTGAGAAGAAAGCAATAGCCAACAACGCAGAACAAAAAGGTCTAGAAAAGACCTAGACACACGACAACCAAACATGAGCAGAAATGCCGTGCACGAAGCCCCATGCACGACCAGAACGTCACGCACACAACAGGACACCGACCTCGAGTACAGCCACAAGAGGGCCACTCACAAAGGTCGCAACGCACGAGAAACGCCTAGAGTCACTGGTCAAGTGATAGGAGTACCCTCACACTAGAAGAACAGCCAGATGCATCCACTGACGTCTTACACTGCGCCTCAAGTGTCACGTCTACCAGACCGTGTGCAACACGGAGGAGACTAGACACACTAAGAACCAGGTCCAAGGAACAACAACGTTTTAAGGAAGAACGGCAACTACGGACACAGGACCGCAGTACCAAGCTGCGAGTGACTAGTCAGGGTCACGCCCGTCGACGCGAGTCCTTAGTCCCTGACAACGTGTGCACACACTGACCACTACCTAGGCCAGGCCTCTAGCTAGTATTCCCCTCGGTAGGACGCTACCGTTGGCCGGGGCCCACGGAACTAGCTTAAAAATCGTGTAACGGGAAACTGCCCGTCCACCACTCTCGGTGGGTGACGTACTAAAAAGCCTACGCCACAGGCTACGACTAGTGGAGGTTCACAAGGCACGGACTCCAATACACAAGTGCTAAAGTACATACAGTCTACTGAAGCCCTGTCACACGTACTACAAAGCATCACTGGCAGTACAACCACTGCCGACAGACTCAGGACTAGGCAACTAGACCTACCACGTAACGATCCCGAGTCGAACGACTCAAAGGCAAGATCGTCACAAACAGCAGAACAAGCCCCCAATCGGTCTAATCCTAAGCCACAAGAAACGACACTCCGCAGGAAACAACTCACGGAGACCTGAGGGAACATCGAAGACCCTCAGACACGCCTAGACACGCAACCCAAGGTAACCGATACCTCGAGGCATCCAGAACCAGTGTCTCAAACTGGACAGATCCGTCGAGACACACATAAGGCTACCTGTCAACACCTGGGTCACACCGGGTCGACCGGAACCGAGTGAAGGCACACAAAAAGTAGGATAGAGAATCCTACCTCAAGCAAGAAGACTCCTGGCCACCTTACCATGTAGTCTAGGCCCTCATAGAATGTCAAAAGACCTCCACGAGACAGCGGGTAGACCACAAGGACAGGCCAAGACAAGCCGAAACCGAAATCACGGAAATCAGAGCACAAGGGATGTAACGCACCACCCCTAGATCGCTACACGCATGTAACGGTCTAGACCTGGGCTGTTACACTCCAAGAGACGGTCGGGGGAGAGCCGTCATTCACACTGCCCTAACCACTATACAACACATAAAAAGGCATGTAACGGCCAGCACAAGGTGCGTTACACCCACCTGACGCGCCTGACCGGAGCCGTCAGAACCAACAAAACCTCAAAACAAACGGAACTCGAACGATGTAACGCGCTAGGCCAAGCGTGTTACACACGCCTGACGCGCAGGAGCAGGCGCGTTACACACAGGCTCAAGACAGAAAACAGAGGCTGAGTGGCATGTAACGGCCAGCACAAGGCGCGTTACAAAAGCCCGACTCACAGGGGCTCGGCCGTTACATCCAACGGCACAGCAACCCAATTCAGCCAAAACAACATGTAACGGTCCAACGAGGACGCGTTACATAGGCCTAACGCACAAGGTAGGGGCCGTTACAAACAGAACAACACGCAGCCACCCTAACTCGGCCAAAACAGAGTGTGACGGCCAGGGGCAGGCGCGTTACACTCACCCAACGCATAGGGGCACCACCGTTAGAGGCACCGCCTCTAATGGTCAACATCGGTCAAACAGAATGTAACGGCCTGGGGCAGGCGCGCTACATCCATCTAACGTGCTTGGTCAAGCGTGTTAGAGGAACCGGCTTAACCCCAAAATAAAATGACAAAACGAATGTAACGCCCCAGCCTAGGCGCGTTACATGGGTGTGACGCGCCACCCCAGGGCCGTCACGCACCCAGAAGCCAGAAAGCTCAAAAATGCCAAACGAAGTGGCGGTCTATCGTAGGGCCGTCAGAGCCAAGTAACGGCCACTGAAACGACCGCTACATCGGTCACGGCGGGAAAACAGAGGAACGGCCAAATCGGCCCGTTCCACGCCCCATTCACGCCAAAACGCGGGGGAAACAAACCCAAACGATGACAGACAACACCAGGGGGCTAAAAACCCCACATGCACGCTCAAAAACACAAGATCCGGGCGATTCCAACGAATCCACCCAAAAAGAGTCAACGAGGTTCCCGGGCTTCTACCGGCCTCGAATGACCACCGATCAACACAAAACTAACATGGATGGGATCCTAACATCCCTGCGGTCAGTTTAAAACTAACTACACCGTAAATGGTCGCCGTTTTCCGGCAAACCCTACAAACCATAAAAATCAACGTTTAGGCAAAATAAGCCCAAACTCGACTGTTTCCTTGCCGAACGACGTGCAATGGCAGGGAAAACGGAGAGGAAGAAGTGAGGATCAGTCACCCTACCTCCACCGAAGAAAACGTGCCTCGAAAGGACTAAACCACACCGAAAACTGCTCGCGAGCTCGAACATCGGCTTTGAATCCACCGTTCGGGATCGCGCCAGAATCGATCCGATCCTCGCCCCATCGCGCACCCAGCCAGCTCTACCACGTCCCCAGCATACGCCCCTAGGCACCCCATCTGCAGCCGGAGCCGAGGAGGCGAAACGAGAGAGAACGGAAGAGAGAGAGACGACGGCGATGAATGAGAAGAGAGGAGAGAGAAAAGGAAAGAAAAAGAAAAGAAATTAGGAAATTTTCCTAATTTTCAAAAATTCTGAAAATGCGCCGAAAATGCACAAATTCAGAAAAATATGCAAAAATAGTCGAAACGACCGGCTCGAAGAGTACATCGTCGCTGTAGTATCCACGGGTTCGAGAATTGACAAACAAACTCACCGTAGGGTTCCGTAACTAGTACGAGAGAAAAACCCACACGGCTCGTAAAGCTCAACTCGGAAGCCACCAAAGCGAACCGAAACTCATCGAAACCAATCCAAAAGATCCAATAAAGATCTAAACAGATCCACAAAAGATCCGGCAAGATCCAGGGCATTACAAATACATTAGATTTAAACCAATTTGATTCATCAGACATTCTTCAACCAGTATAATAGAATATTCTTCTTTTCAGATGATTTCATATTTTTGATAAGAGTACATGTAGCACCCCTAATGAAGCAATGGAGAAATCAAACTTCTTCCTAAAGAATCCTACATGAATGCCTTATATAAAGAACCATATCTTGTGAGGACTAGTGTGTAAATGTACAACCCAACATCACTTTATGCCATCATGGGAAGTACGTAATGAACTTTTTCCTAAAGAATTCCACATGGAGTTCTTATATAAAGAACCAAACCATAAGAGGACTAGTATATAAATGTACAAGCCAACTTTATGCACATGGGTAGTACGTAAGTGGGTGTTCTTTTCCAAACACCAAGAGAATGGGCGCCCCTTACCAAGGCGCCATTCAACAAATTGAAGACTGTCTGAACAGGCGCCATTTCCCTTGGGGCCAGCATCCCAGTATAGTATTAATATATATGTATACACCATGAAGGCCAACACGTGAAAGTTGCAGTCTTGTCCAAAATGGACGCCCTCTTGCAAGGGCATCATTCTCATGAATAGGGCCACCCAGATTAATAGACGCCCTCATGCAGAGGCGTCATTAACTTGAATAGTACCACCTAGATTAATGGATGACCCCTTACAAGGGCGTCATTTAATCTGTGTTTCTAGAAGGTTGAGGCACGAACAACCCCATTTATCTGGCAAAGCACCATATCTAGATCTTGTCTACTCAACCGGACCCGCAAGGTAATAAACCCATGCTTTGCAATCTCCTATAACTAATTCCCTCCGTAGCATTGGCAGAGGCTACTGCCATCATCAGTGCTGCTTGTAGAAGTGAATATTTCCCTTCGTTCCCTCAGAAAACGTGAAGACTATATCCTACCGCTGGAGCTTTACGGCGGCGGAGAATGTGTGACTTCATCCTTGGATTTCTATTCTGTCATCTGTACCTCGTAATCACGTCAAAAGATAGGTGTTCTCAAGATCTTACCCAACTAGTAGCTAAATAGGTTACGTAACATGCATGCTTAGAGTTAGATTAACTCATCTTCCATACTATATTACCCAGCTTTATCGTGATCAAAAATGACCAAGTATATACCATGTTACACATATTTTAAATAACATGTTACACCTGTCGTACATGATTTTATACACCATCTGTTACCATGATTTTATCAGTTTTGAACATATCATATTACACTAGTTTTACAGCCTTAAATAATCCTATTTTAACCCTAGTATATAACCTCTGTTACATGAGATACATACATGTTTTGAAAACTTGGAAAAGCCCAGCCCTCAGGTGAATAGTGCCCCCAGCCAGGGCGCCATTCACTGAAGGGGCGGCCCCAGCCAGGGCGTCATTTAATTGAAGCCAGGGCGTCATTTCCTCACCCCCCTCTCTCCCCTCGTTGATCTCACTCTCACGCTCTCTCTCTCACCTCCGATCGCCCTCCCTCCTTCCTAGGGGAATCGGGCGAATCGACGGCGGTTCGAGGCGTGGAGCACGCCGTTGGAATCCTTGCGTCGAGTGGAGCACGTTGACGCCCACCTCAACGTGGTTTGAGGCTCGTGGGAGCGAGATGGGGCAAGGAGGCTCGGTGGTTCCTTTCCCTTGCATGTGGCTTAATCGGCCGTTCCGGCTTGAACGAAGTAGGGGGATGGAATCCCGAACTCGCTAGGATCCTTCCCTATAGCATGTTTTCTTTGCTAAACTCCTATGGAATGCATATTAGAGATATTTCATTTTTAGGCTTAAGCTCTGTTCTTCACGTTTAATCCATTGTAGGCACTGTATTTGGATGTTTCTAGTAGTATATTGTTGTTGTGGACGTGTGGTTTGACAGGAAAATAGGTTTTTCGACGTTACCCGGCGATTTCAATCGCCCGGGAGGGAAGTCGGTTTCAAGTATAACCCATCTGTAACCCAGACGATGTGACGGTCCTGCCAGGAACCGTCACACTGGTAACGGTCCCTATGGGACGTGTTACGGCCCTGTGACGGACCTTAAAGGGTGCGTCACAGTGTGTGTAACGGCCGCGCCCGCGACCGTTACGTTTCTTTGGTCTATGCTCGACCTGGTATGGTGGTTGGCCTGATGGCCTGTCGGGCGATCGTCAGGGCGTCGTAACATGCCTCCGGGAGCGCGTTACACCGTGTTTGAACGATTAAAAACTGTGGATAAAATTTTAGTCTCGGGTGGCTCTAACGGCCAGGGGCGGATGCGTCACAATCGATGTAACGCACTCTCCCCAAACAGTCATGCTCTGTGACGCGGTCGCAGCAGATCGTCACGCCCCTTTTTCCTTTAAATGTAACGGCCCTGGGGGAATGCGTCACAATCAATGTAACGCACCATCCCACGATCGTCACGCCTTGTGACGCGGTGGCATCAGACCGTCACACTCCTGTTAGCTAGCAAAAATCGTCTGTTCATTCTTTAATGCTTTCCACAATGATTATACGCCATGTTTGAGTTATTTTATAAAACAATGGCATGTTTATAGATCCCAATAGAGTAGCTTTTCTTTCCTTCGGATGGAACCACTGTTGTAGCCCTAAGGCCTTTGAGTTGCCGACCCGCCTGGGGATGGCGGAGGGGTGTTCCCGTCATACGGTTTGTAAGCTAGTTTCGTGACCTCCCGGCCAGTGGTAGCGTCCTGGCGAGGGAGAAAACTAGCTAGAGGGCCTGGCTCAGGCGAGAGTCAGTGTGTGCACACGTGGTCGGAAGCTTTGGACTGACACTGACGAGTGTCACTCTGACTAGTTACTTGGTTTGGTACTGTTTACGCGCTCAGCTTGTCGTGTTACCGACTGCGAGTGCTTGAGACACAGTGTAAGCCATCAGTGGACGCATTTGGTTTCTTTTCCCAGTGGTTGTCCTGCTCCCTGTTGCTTGGTTAGTTAAGGCATGTTCTATTGGTAGATTTAGTTTCTGTCATTTAGAATTATATTATTATTGGCATGTATTAACTGTTATACATGTTCAGTTAGGTTTACAGCTTTTAGCCTTCAGTTTTAATCATGTCATTGCCTGTTCGTTTATTTAAATGCATGCTCTAATTGCTTTAATTGTGCTTGATTGCATGTTTGGCACATGGTAGGGATCCGCGTGACCCCTACTGAGTCTGGCTATGACTCACCCTTTCTCCTTTCAGGTGAGTCACGCCCGCCGTCTCCCGGTGTTTCCCGTGTGCTCGGAGACCGTTCTTAGCTGCCAGCAGTAGACGGGTCGCCTTTTTGGCCTTCTTGTGTACTTTTGCCGGGGTATGCCCCGAGTAGCTGTACTTTTGGACTAGCACTCTTGCGCCTCTGGACTAGTTTATATATTTAGCACTCTGTTTATTTTAAAAATTGCTTCCACACTTCTGTTAAATCTTGTTGCTTAAATTCAATATGCGCTCTTGTGATTGCAATTTGTTATACATCCCCTCGACAAACTCCACTAACCCTTCAGGGGCCTCATCAGCCTCTTGGGTGGCTTCCCCAGTTCTTGGTATCGGCGTATCGATGTTATCGGTATATCGGTATCCAGAGCTCTGGGTCGTCACACCTAACCAGGGCGCCAATTACCCAATTGAAGACTCCGTGCATGGTCGTCAATTAATTGAAGACCCACTGTGCAGGTGCCAATTCCTTTTCTGTATATTTTTTTAACACCGAGATAGAAAATTTAATATAAATGATACTAGTCCACAAAAATTTTTCATGAACATATTTCTGAACTCCCAAGAATTTTCACTACCTGTTCATGTCCTTACTTCCCGTTTTCGAGAAACTTTTTCGAAATGAACAGTGTTTTGAGTTACAAACGTACCTACTGGGTGAAAATCACCCAATGAAATTGGCGCCCCAAGCCAGGGTGCCAATTCATTGAATAGCGGCAGCCAGGTCGTCTTCAATTACTTGAAGACTCCTTGAGCAGGCGCCAATTCCATTCTATATAAATAATTTCAGAAAAATGAAAATTCTGAAAGACTGGCCAACCCCCAGGCGCCAATTGACTGAAAGACCTGCCAACCCCCAAGCGCCAATTGACTGAAAGAGGGGCTGACCCCCAGGCGCCAATTGCAATGACAGAGGCATCTGTTCCGATTCCTGATTTGTCTCAAAATTCATACCGATATAACCCTAGTACATGTCCCTGCATCATATATTTTTGAACTCCATTCATGAAATCTACCTTATATATTCTACATGGTTAAACCTTGAACCTCTTAAAACTACCATCTGGGAGTGTGGGAGCTAAGTGCCATGCGGGGTAAAGTGCTACGTTGTGGGAGCCACCTCTTGAGGCCGTACGGCGCAAAGTGCTACACGACGGGAGCCACCTCTTGAGCCTGTAGGGGCCACCTCTAGAGTCCTCCATAACCAAATATGTAGCGACCCGGATCACGGATACCGGATGTACCCGGTAGAACTACCGAATACACGTGATACCACTTGGAACCCGCGAGGCCTCCCAAGAGCGGGAAAGCTCCGAAGGGATAAAGGAATGTGTAGAGTACATTGAAGCCACAGAGATATAACAGAAGCAATTAAATTTCATTAGATCAGTTTGCTAAAGTAGCAGAAATTAAATTACTTTTTAATTAACAGTTTCAAATTAACAATTATATCCCAGAGTCAGTCCGAAGCTAAAGACAACAAGTCTAGCATAGTACAGTCGACTGAAAGGAAAGACGTACCAAGAAGTCGGGGGAAGCCCGACGCAGGTACTAGCTGGCAGCAACGGCACGCAACGAGCACGTGCACCAGGAACCACGCGGAAGCAGAACAAATAACGTCACCCCACCTGAAAAGTAGGGGTGAGCCACGTGTCACTGGCTCAGTAGGGGTCACGCGGATCCCCACTGAAAAATACGTAGTAAGACGGGACAACAACAACAAAACAGCAGGTGTAGTAAAGCAGGAAAACTACACTACAAAGCTGTAAAATTACGCTATAAGCAGTAGCAAACAGGCGGGAAGTAGGAGTAGGGAACAAGCAAGGAAGGGGAAGAACCCGTGCCAGACAAGCGGCGTCCGAACTAACATCGGCACTCCAAACTACTCCAAGCAGCGACAGAAGGGCGACTCTGATCTAACAAAGTCAGAAGTTACCGATCTGCCGACACGACACCAGGTCTAAGGCACAGACCTGCCAGAATAGACAAAAAGGTCTAGAAAAGACCCACAAACTCGACGGCACACACACGACTAGAACGTCGTGCACACTTTCCCACGCACGATCAGAATATCATGCATGTGACAGAACACTAACCTCGGGCACAGTCACAGAAAGGCCAACCCAGAAAGGTCACGACGCGCAAGAAACGCCGAGAGTCACGTGCCACGTGACGGAAGCACCTCCTCCTCACAAGAGGAATAGCCAGCTGCATCCACTGACGTCTTATGCTGCGCCAACAAGCATCTAGTCAATGCTGTCGTCGCAAAGAACTGACAGGGACAAGACACCTACAGAACCAAGTCCAAGGAACCACCGTTCCGAGTCCAAGGAGAAACAACGGCACCCTACGCAAAGCGGACCGCAGTACCAACATGACGAGTAACTAGTACGGGTCACGCCTGTCGACGTCAGTCCAATCGCCCCTGACCACGTGTGCACACACAAGCTTTATGCCCAAGCCAGGCCTCTAGCTAGTTTTCTCCCCGTAGCGGACGCTGCTACCACACAGGAGCCCACGGAACTAGCTCACAAACTGTATATCGGGAATGCCCCTCCGCCATCCACAGGCGGGTTGGCACTCAAAGGCCTTAGGGTAACAACAAATGGAGGCTCACGAGACACAGAGACTATAAACACAAGTGCCGAAATACAAACAAGTAAGAACGCCCACGACACGTACTCCGAGGCACCAATGGCAGTACGACCACTGCCAACAGACTCAGGACAAGACAACTAGACCTACCAGGTAACGATCCCGAGTCGAATGACTCAAAGGCAAGTTCGTCACAAACAGCGGAACAAGCCGCCAATCGGTCTAATCCTAAGCCACAAGAAACGACACTCCGCAGGAAATAACTCACGGAGACGTGAGGGAACACCGAAGACCCTCAGACACGCCTAGACATGCAACCCAAGGTAACCGATACCTCGAGGCATCCAGAAACTAGTGTCTCGGACTGGACAGAACTGCCAAGACACCCACACAAGGTCACCTATCAACCACTGAGTCACCCCGGGTTGACCGGAACCAGACAAAGACGCACACAAGAGTAGGATAGAGAATCCTACCCCAAGCAAGAAGACTCATGGCCACCTTACAACGAAGTCTCAGCCCTCATAGGACGTCAGGAGACATCCACGGAACAATGGGCAGGCTACAAGGTCAGGCCAAGACAAGCAGAAACCAAAATGACGGCAATCAGAGCAGAAGGATTGTAACGCACCACCCCTAGACCGTTACACGAACGTGACGATCTAGCTCAGGCCGTTACACTCCAACCGTGACGGTCCAACACAGACGCGTCACACACACGTGACGGTCACAGGGGAGCCGTCACACACACCGCCCTAATCGACACCTAGAACACAGAAGGCACGTAACGGCCTACACCAGGCGTGTTACACAGCTCTGACGCGCCCGACCCGGGCCGTCAGGGCCAACAGACCGCAAACACACAACAAAACTTGAGGCACGTAACGCACGAGACCAAGCACGTTACACTGGCCTAACGCAGCAACACAGGCGCGTCAGAGCCAACAGACCTCAAGCCAAAACAACACTCGAACCACGTAACGCACGAGACCAAGGGCGTTACACCGGCCTAACGCTCCAAGACAGACGCGTCAGGGGCAACAGGCTCAAGTCAAGAAAACACTGGCCGACAGGCACGTAACGGTCCATCACGGACGCGTTATAGACACCTAACGCATGGGGGCGGGCCGTTAAATCCAACGACACAACCACCCACACTCAGCCAAACAGCATGTAACGGTCTGGGGCAGGCGCGTTACAACGCTGTGACGCACGGGGACACCACCGTTACACAAACCGACTCACGGTCAAACACAAAGTCAAACAGAACGTAACGGCCTACACCGGGTGCGTTACTCCCACCTGACAGACAGGGGCAAGTGCGTCAGGGGAACCGACTTAACCAAAGCACTAAACGACAAGATAGGCGTAACGCGTCGCACCGGACGCGTCAGGAGGCTGTGACGCGCCACCCCAGGGCCGTCACACTCCCAAAACCACGAAAAGCTTAAAAACGCCCAGACGCTGTGATGGTCTATCGTGGGGCCGTCAGGGACTGTGACGGTCCCTGGAACGACCGCCACACCAGTCATGGCGGGAAAATAGAGGAATGGCCAAATCGGCCCGTTCCACGCCCCATTCCCGCCGAAGCGCAGGGGAAACAACCCTCGACGATGGAAAACCACATAAGAAGGCTAAAAAGCCCACATGCACTGGTTAAAACGCTAGATCGGGGCGATTTTAACAAATCGACCCTAAAAGAGTCAATGAGGTTCCCGGGCTCCTACCGGCCTCGAATGACCACCGATCAACACGAAACTAGCATGAATGGGATCATAACATCCCAACGGTCAGTTCAACACTAACCGAGCTACAAACGGTTGCCGTTCTCCGACGAATCCTACAAAACCCGAAAATCACGGTTTAGGCTAAACAATCCCAAACTCGGCCGTTTCCACGCCAAACGATGTGCAAGGGCAGGGAAAACGGAGAGGAGGAAGTGAGGAACCATCACCCTACCTCCACCGAAGAAACCGTGCCCCGAAGGGACTAAACCGCGCCGAAAACCATGCCGCGAGCTCAAACACCGGCTTTGAATCCACAGTTCGGGATCGGGCCAAATCCATCTCGATCCTCGTCCCGTCGCACACCCAGTCAGCTCCACAGCATCCCCAACACTCGTTCCTAGGTCCTCCGTCTACAGCTGGAGCCGAGGAAGCTAGAGAGGAGAGAAAACGGGAGAGAGAGACGGCGGCGGCGAAATGAGAAGGAAGGAGAGAGGAAGGAAAAGAAAAAGGAAAAGAAATTAGGAATTTTCCTAATTTTCAAAAAATCCGATTTCTGGCCCTATCTCTGAAAAATACGCAAAAATAGTCGAAACGATCGGCTCGAAGAGTACATCGTTGCTGCAGCATCCACGAGTCGAGGAAATGACAAGTAAACTCACCGTAGGGTTCTGTAACTAGTACAAGAGAAAAATCCACACGGATCGTAAAACTCAACTCGGAAGCCACAAAAGCGAACCGAAACTCACCAAAACAAATCCAAAAGATCCAATGAAGATCCAGCAAGACCTACCAAGGATCCAGGGCATTACATTCTCCCCTCCTTTAAGAAATTTCACCCTCGAAATTAAGGACTAACAAAGGAGAAGCAGGGAAGAACAACCCAACAACACCACCACGGAAACAACACAAATCTCGAGAAACACAGCTCAGAGGAACACTATCAGACCACAATCACGAGCACATGCTCTGGATTGAGCACGGCACAAGGGGACACAAGTCCGACACCTCCGAAATAAGGGCAACGTCGCTTTCGTCTCACAGGGGAAAGAGACACGACTGCCACAACCATAAACAACCGACCGAGAAACACAACGGCAGCACGGCAAGCGACAGCTTACACGAGGAGACACAATCCTGTCAGCTGATAGCTCGACCACATCATCGGCTCTAGTGCCAAAGGTAACAGGGAACACCTAGCACACAGGATGCCAATGACAACACTGGACCACAGGCACAACCAAGTCAGTCCTCACTCAGATATTACATCTGATCGAGTCGCAAGCTAACTCTAAGGAAAAAGAGTACAGCAAGGCCAACTGACAAGACCTGGTCCACACAGAGACACAAAATCATAGAGAAATAGCACCAAAACAACAACCACGATCTCGGGGAACGCATCTCAAGGACTACCAACACGTCTCAAGAGCACAACACCCAAGAGAAGAAAATGCAGAGTAGAGGGTACTCAATCAGCAAGAATGCCGACAAATTCCCCAATACTCGCAAATGCCAATGCCAAGAGTAGAAAATCACCAGCAACTGCACGGCAACAACAACGTCAAGGCACAGAAGCCAAGACGAAGTCACATCGAGAAGAAGTAAATCTCTCGACCAGTGAGTAGCCAACTCACGCGCTTCAGCTGCATACTCAACAACGCACGCAGGCATCAGAAGAGACCTTGGTATCCGCATCTCAGTACACACCAGACGCCTTCGCAACCAATGAAGTTCGCAAACAACACGCCACGAGTACCGATCTCGCGAACAACCAATCACAAGGAGCCTAAGTGCAACAGGAGAAGAGCACCAGCTTCAGCACAAAGCACAAGGAAAGCATCGATCTCAGTTTACCTTCACATCCTGAAAATGATAAATGAGCCTTCACAATACATCGGCCGTCGGACACGGCATGACAAATACGGTACACAACAGCTCTTAACACCATAATGGAGTCCAAAGCCAAGCAACCGTATAGCAAAGAGCAGATCCGGCTCAAAATAAAGCTGTCCACACTTAAGCAGACACAGGAAAAAGACATCACTAAGACAGCAATTCCAAGGCAAACCTCGAAAAGATTCCACCGGAAGGGACGAGAAGCAGGAAGCTCAATCACAAAAGCTCGCCAGGAAGGGAAATCCTAGCTTGCCTGATCAACTTCTCCAACACGGAATCTAATCGAGCACTTCAACAGAAGCGAGACACATCAGGAGCTGAATAGACTCAAGCTGGGATGACCAAGACAACGTGAGAATGTGTACAGTCATCAAACCAAGGCCAAAGGTCAACAGCAACCTGAACAACATACTGCAGATTCAAGCCTTCTGGCAAACACTGCCAAGAACAACATGATCGAGACAAACACAACGACGAAAAGAAACACCTCGTCACAATCCTGACGAGAGCAGAACCATCTCGTACAGTGCCATAACAGCACGCACAAGACAACACACGAAGAAAATAACGCGATAAAGAAATCGCAAACCGAAGCCAGCTGAAGACTGTACTGGACTTTCACAACTCTGGATACTGTATATCTCGGATTCCCATGTACTTCACACAAAAATGCTCCGATGGCTCAGAAAAGAACTCCAAACATCTCAGAACACTGCTCTGATACCAACTGTAGCGACCCGAATCCCGGATACCAGATGTACCCAGTAGAACTACCGAATACACGTGATACCACTTGGAACCCGCGAGGCCTCCCAAGAGCGGGAAAGCTCTGAAGGGAAAAAGGCATGTGTAGAGTACATTGAAGCCACACAGATATAACAGAAGCAATTAAATTTCATTAGATCGGTTTGCTAAAGTAGCAGAAATAAAATTACTTTTTAATTAACAGTTTCAAATTAACAATTATATCCCAGAGTCAGTTAGAAGTTAAAGACAACAAGTCTAGCACAGTATAGTCGATAGAAAGGAAAGATGTACCAAGAAGTCGGGGGAAGCTCGACGCAGGTACTAGCTGGCAGCAACGGCACGTAACGAGCACGCGCACCAGGAACCACGCGGAAGCAGAACGAACAACGTCACCCCACCTGAAAAGTAGGGGTGAGCCACGTGTCACTGGCTCAGTAGGGGTCACGCGGATCCCCACTGAAAAACACGCAGTAACACGGGACAACAACAACAAAACAGCAGGTGTAGTAAAGTAGGAAAACTACACTACAAAGCTGTAAAATTACGCTATAAGCAGTAGCAAACAGGCGGGAAGTAGGAGTAGGGAACAAGCAAGTAAGGGGAAGAACCCGTGCCAGACAAGAGGCAGCCGAACTAACCTCGGCACTCCAAACTACTCCAAGCAGCGACAGAAGGGCGACTCTGATCTAACAAAGTCAGAAGTTACCGATCTGCCGACACGACACCAGGTCTAAGGCACAGACCTGCCAGAACAGAGAAAAAGGTCTATAAAAGACCCACAATCTCGACGGCACACACACGACTAGAACGTCGTGCACACTGTCCCACGCACGACCAGAACATCATGCATGTGACAGAACACTGACCTCGGGCACAGCCACGGAAAGGCCAACCCAGAAAGGTCACGACGCGCAAGAAACGCCGAGAGTCACGTGCCACGTGACGGAAGCACCTCCTCCTCACAAGAGGAACAGCCAGCTGTGTCCACTGACGTCTTATGCTGCGCCAACAAGCATCTAGTCAACGATGTCATCGCAAAGAATCGACAGGGACAAGACACCTACAGAACCAAGTCCAAGGAACCACCGTTCCGAGTCCAAGGAGAAACAACGGCACCATACGCAAAGAGGGACCGCAGTACTAACATGAAGAGTAACTAGTTAGGGTCACGCCTATCGGCGTCAGTGCAACCTCCCCTGACCACGTGTGCACACACAAGCTTTATGCCCAAGCCAAGCTTCTAGCTAGTTTTCTACCCGTAGTGGACGCTGCTACCACACAGGAGCCCACGGAACTAGCTCACAAACCGTATATCGGGAATGCCCCTCCGCCATCCGCAGGCGGGTCGGCACTCAAAGGCCTTAGGGTAACAACAAATGGAGGCTCACGAGACACAGAGACTCTAAAACACAAGTGCCGAAATAAAAACATGCAAGAACGCCCACGACACGTACTCCGAGGCACCAATGGCAGTACGACCACTGCCAAGAGACTTGGGACAAGACAACTAGACCTACCAAGTAACGATCCCGAGTCGAATGACTCAAAGGCAAGATCGTCACAAACAGCGGAATAAGCAGCCAATCGGTCTATTCCTAAGCCACAAGAAACGACACTCTGCAGAAAACGACTCACGGAGACCTGAGGGGACACCGGAGACCCTCAGCATACCTGGACACATGGACTGAGGTAACGCAACACCTCGAGGTATCCAGAACTAGTGTCTCGGACTGGACAGAACCGCCAAGACATGCACACAAGGTCACCTATCAACCACTGAGTCACCCCGGGTTGACCGGAACCAGACAAAGACGCACACAAGAGTAGGATAGAGAATCCTACCCCAAGCAAGAAGACTCCTGGCCAACTTACAACGAAGTCTCAGCCCTCATAGGACGTCAGGAGACATCCACGGAATAATGGGCAGGCTACAAGGTCAGGCCAAGACAAGCAGAAACCAAAACGACGGCAATCGGAGCAGAAGGATTGTAACGCACCACCCCTAGACCGTTACACGAACGTGACGATCTAGCTCAGGCCGTTACACTCCAACCGTGACGGTCCAACACAGACGCGTCACACACACGTGACGGTCATAGGGGAGCCGTCACACACACCGCCCTAATCGACACCTAGAACACAGAAGGCACGTAACGGCCTACACCAGGCGCGTTACACAGCTCTGACGCGCTCGACCCGGGCCGTCAGGGCCAACAGACCGCAAACACAGAACGAAACTCGAGGCACGTAATGCACGAGACCAAGCACGTTACACCGGCCTAATGCAACAACACAGGCGCGTCAGAGCCAACAGACCTCAAGCCAAAACAACACTCGAACCACGTAACGCACGAGACCAAGGGCGTTACACCGGCCTAAAGCTCCAAGACAGACGCGTCAGGGACAACAGGCTCAAGTCAAGAAAACACAGGCCGACAGGCACGTAACAGTCCATCACGGACGCGTTACAGACACCTAACGCATGGGGGCGCGGCCATTAAATCCAACGACACAGCCACCCACACTCAGCCAAACAGCATGTAACAGCCTGGGGTAGGCGCGTTACAACGCTGTGACGCACGGGGACACCACCGTTACACAAACTGACTCACGGTCAAACACAAAGTCAAACAGAACGTAACAGCCTACACCGGGCGCGTTACTCCCACCTGACGCAAAGGGGCAGGCACGTTAGGGGAACCGACTTAACCAAAGCACTAAACGACAAGATAGGCGTAGCGCGTCGCACCGGACGCGTCATGAGGCTGTGACGCGCCACCCCTGGGCCGTCACACTCCCAAAACCATGAAAAGCTTAAAAATGCCCAGACATTGTGACGGTCTGTCGTGGGGCCGTCAGGGACTGTGACGGTCCCTGGAACGACTGCCACACCAGTCACGGCGGGAAAACAGAGGAATGGCCAAATCGGCCCGTCCCACGCCCCATTCACGCCGAAGCGCAGGGGAAACAACCCTCGATGATGGAAAACCACATAAGAAGGCTAAAAAGACCACATGCACGGGTTAAAACGCTAGATCGGGGTGATTTTAACAAATCGACCCTAAAAGAGTCAACGAGGTTCCTGGGCTCCTACCGGCCTCGAATGACCACCGATCAACACGAAACTAGCATGAATGGGATCCAAACATCCCAACGGTCAGTTCAACACTAACCGAGCTACAAATGCTTGCCGTTCTCTGGTGAACCCTACAAAACCTGAAAATCACGGGTTAGGCTAAACAAGCCCAAACTCGGCCGTTTCCACGCCAAACGATGTGCAAGGGCAGGGAAAATGGAGAGGAGGAAGTGAGGAACCATCACCCTACCTCCACCGAAGAAACCGTGCCCCGAAGGGACTAAACCACGTCGAAAACCACGCCGCGAGCTCAAACACCGACTTTGAATCCACAGTTCGGGATCGCGCCAAATCCATCTCGATCCTCGTCCCGTCGCATACCCAGTCAGCTCCACAGCATCCCCAACACTCGCTCCTAGGTGCTCCGTCTACAGCCGGAGCCGAGGAAGCTCGAGAGGAGAGAAAACGGGAGAGAGAGACGGCGGTGGCGAAATGAGAAGGAAGGAGAGAGGAAGGAAAAGAAAAAGGGAAAGAAATTATGAATTTTCCTAATTTTCGAAAAACCCAATTTCTGGCCCTATCTCTGAAAAATTCGCAAAAATAGTCAAAACGACCGGCTCGAAGAGTACATCGTCGCTACAGCATCCACGAGTCGAGGAACTGACAAGTAAACTCACCATAGGGTTCTGTAACTAGTACGAGAGAAAAACCCACACGGATCGTAAAACTCAACTCGGAAGCCACAAAAGTGAACCGAAACTCACCGAAACAAATCCAAAAGATCCAATGAAGATCCAGCAATACCTACCAAGGATCCAGGGCATTACAAAATTACTAGTTAATCTTTGTCTGTAATACTACGTTTCTTAATTTTCTTGAAATTCCATATTGGCTATAAATGAAAGTGTATGTCAAAAGTAATACCTGAAATGCTATGTGTATAGGGCTCAGTCTGGTCCTGGGAGGAGCACCTGAAGGTACTTGTGCCCATGGGAGTTTATTGACCACGGTGTTTAGCATTGCACCGAAATACTTGCTTGACTGGAGACACTCCACACTTACTCTTTTTACTTGCTTGACTTGACTTGCGTGGCCCGGAACGGGTAATACTTGACTTGTGGCCCGAGAAAGGGCAGATTACTTGCTTGATTGAAATAGCCAATTCTATTGACACGTACTTGATATTACTTGCTTGAACATGAATTTTACTTGCTCGTACATGAGTTTTACTTGTACCTGAGTTTATACTTGTACAAGAGTCCCTGCTTGCCCAAAAGTGGCATCTACAGCTATAAGTTCTTGAAATACTACTTGTCAATTACTTGAATTCATGTGATACTCTCTTTATATAGTTTTTGATCTCTTATTGTTCATCATGCATAGATTTACCTATATACCTGATTTTTCTCACTCGTACATCATGCATAGCTATACTGGCAATACATGTAACTAGGGCTGTCAATGGGCCGGGCCGGCCCGATAGGCCCGCGGGCTTGGCCCGATTTCGGGCCGGGCCGCAAGGTCATTTTCGGCCCGCGGGCTTTTAGTCAGGCCTAAAAGCCCGTCAGGCCTAAAAGCCCGGCCCGACTTGACCCGCGGGCCGGGCTCGGGCTTTGAGTTCAGCCCGCGGGCCGGCCCGGCCCGTTCTTTTTTTTTATTCCCACATCAAAATTTAAAAATTATTTAGTCAAAACTATGTTATTTTACTTAATGATAAATTTTAAAACTCTCTTTTTACACAAATTATGTAATTAATATCAAAATTTTAATTAATTTAGTGAGATTATATGTTTTATATTATTATTATTATTATTATTATTATTTTATTTAAGTTGTCGGGCCGGGCCTTAGTCGAGTTTTGAAATTTTTACATAATGTCGGGCCCGACTCGGCCCGGCCCGACATAAGTCGTGCCCGGGCCGGGCTCGGGCCTTAATGTTGACAAGTCGGGCCCGGGCCGGGTCGACCTAAGCCCAGCCCGGGCCCGGCCCATTGACAGCCCTACATGTAACATGTAAATCGCTTAAAGATTGCTCGAACTTGAGATGTAATTCTTACTGAGTGATTCGCTCATCTAGTTGCTACCTAACATTTTCAGGTGATTCGGATAGCGACGTCCACAAGAATGGGTTTGAGACCGAGTGGAGAGTGCTAGAACGCCAATCTCCTATCATTAGTTAGTCGCGTCCTTTGAATTTATTGAGTCCTACCTTGTATTTCCAGTATGTCAGTTTAGTTGTCTAAACCGTGTTAAGGCATGTAGCCTAGTGTTGGATTTTAATTTGGAATTATCATGGACTATCTTTATCTTCTTTGTTAGTCAAATAATTATCACTTTGGACTATTGGGTTCATTTATATTTATTATTACTCTTTTGCGCACTTATTGCTCTAATGACACGATCTATATAGACGCGTCATGCATCCGAATATCTTCTGCGCTCGGGACGTGGCAGTACACAAATTGAAATCTTTCCAATCTTCAGGTCAATAATTTTAGCAGCATGCAATTAATATTAAGAAGCATGTATTGTAATTGAAAGGATTAGAGTTTCATGCTTGTAGCAGATATGATCAAGAATGCATCAGACAAATGGCCATGAGATTTCAAGAAATTTTGTGTAGAGAACAACAAGATGAATTTCAAGTTTGACAGAGAATTATAAAGATATGTGCAACCAAAGATATTCAGATAGTTTGAGAATTATTTAAAATCAACGAGTTAAGAACATGATAGATGTGTTCATGGTTCACCAAAAGTGAGATTTCAGACAGACCAGCTTAAGACAGTAGTGACAGTAAATGTCAATCACATAAGGAATATGAATTACAAGGTAAGCTAGTAAACCAATCACAACTAAGACCAGTACTTGGCAGAGGTTAGATCCAAGGGTCTACTCACGCAAGGGTTCACCTTCCAGATAGGCCTGGCCTATCTTTCCAACTAAGCCTTTGTATATATTGTCTAGTTGTTACAAGATAGCACAGAATCCTTTCAGGGTAGCTCCCCCTCAGCAAATGCAGGAGCAGTAATCAAAAATTTCAAACTCAAGAAGAATATCAGTTCAAGTGAATTTAGATCAGATAGAAAGAAGTGATACAAACTGATGCCAATTATGATGTATGTTTCAGGAAGAGCAAAAAATTACAGAATGAGCAATGATATGGCTAGACAATGAAGATATGGGTTGACTGAATGAGCAATATAGGTCGACCGAATTAGATAATGATAGAACAGATGAGTAGCCATGCAGTTCAAAGTTTGATTTATGCTCCCCCTGAATTATTTACTCAATCAATCCTTTTGGAATTTTTTAATATGAATGATATGCAGTTAACTTCATGTATGCAAATGCATTAACTTCCCTTAACTAAATGCATTAACCAATCATGTGTGATATGAAGACCATGCAAGAAACTTAATCTGACTAGATAAGCATGAAATGCAATATTTTCTTTGACAAACTCCCCCTGACTTCATGCACTTTGTGACTGAGTTCTGAGTGCAACATATGCAAGAAACATTATGCAAGAGAATTCAATGAATTATGCTTATGAATGTCTTAGACTGCCCTATGTGTAATTTGACCCATGGTACTAGGTGGAGGTAAACCTCTACACATGATGTGGATTTCCATATAGACATAATTTGTCCTTCTCCCAACGTACAATTTAATATACCACTGGGTCATACATGATAATGAAATGTAAATGCAATCCTGTATGCATCAGATTTTCAATGAATATGCAACATGACAAATACAATTGTCAAACAAATGCAATTGACACATGACATTCAATTTATTTCCAGCCTCATACAAATTAATCAGTAATAAGCTCAACATATGCAATTACTAAAGAAGCAAATCTAACAATGCAAATATCACATGAAGATACAAACATGTATGCTTAAAATTCTAATCAACAGATTTATCAAGATTTGCAGCTATCTAAACAGAATTAGAGAATATTCAAATAACTAACCTGAAAAGTGTAGGAATGGGGTTTACCATATTCAGGTGCCTTGGTTTAATTATCCCTTTTATTTCTCAGCTCCAAGGCACACTTGTAAAATAACTTCTTATTTTGCACAGGCAGGTACCGAAGCAGTCTTGAGTCCTGAAATGACAGTGACACCTTTGAATGGTGCTCTCAACATTTTTTGGGCAAAAAGATCATCAGATTTCATCAAAATACAGTTGGACATGGAATGCCCAAACTGACCACAATAGTGACATGAAATAACAGACTTGAAGTTCTTTTTGTGCACATTATTATAGACATAAAATCTATGTGCCTTATCATGAAGAGTTTTGTTATTTGCATGACCATTTTATTTTCCATAACCTGCCAACCAGCAGTCAGAAGCTTGGTGGCCAGTTTTTTCACATTCAAAACATCCAAAATATCTTTCCTTAAGCATAAATTTATTTCTGCCAGAATCAATTTTGTTTACAGGGAATTTAACAAATTTAGAATCAAGTTTCTTTCCCTAAACATGCCAACATTGAGCAGTAATGTGGCCTAATTTTCCACAATGAAAGCAGTGACCATTCTTTTTTGGATATGCATGATTTCTAACATGAAATTTCTTAGCATTCAGGTCATCTTGTTTCATTAGTCTACATTCATGCATAAGATGACCAATTTTATGACAGTAAAAACAGTGAATCCTTTTGTTTTGAACAGAGGAGGATTTCTTAGCATAAGAGGTCCTAACATGAATTCTACTAAAATTCACATCATCCTTCTTCTTTATAAAATAATCATTCATCATATGACCATATTTCCCACAATAAAAATATGCAGTGATCTTTTTCTAAGCATTGGGGATTTTTCTAGCCTGAGAATTCTTTGCATGCATTTTATCAACATTCAAATCATCATTTTTCATTAAAATACAGTCATGCATAGTGACCATGCTTACCACAATAGAAACATGAAACCTTAGATTTCTTTGAGGCATGATGATTTTTCACATGAGGGTTCTTAGAATGCATGTTTCCGAATTCTTGCTTCTGAAAATTATTTTTCTATTTTTCTATTTTTCTATTTTTATTTTCTTTTTGAGTTTTGACTATAGCAGATTTCTTAGGTGATTTCTGAGAGGTTCCAGCTACTTCAGTACTTCGAACAAAGGTGGCATATAGCTGGTTCCTCATATCCCTTTTAATCCCAGAAACATGACTTGTCCCCTCACTTTGATCACTCAAGTCTTCTTCCAATGATATTTTCATTTTGCCTTTATCCTTAATAGATTTGGATGAAGACTTATTTAACTCAGTGATTTTATTTTCCAAGGAGACAATGAGAATTTTTGAATTAGCTTTCTCCTTTTCATAAGCTGTCAATTTTTCTTTTAATATTTCAATTTCATTTTCCAGGGGATGATTCATTCACACATCTTTCTTTCTCAAGTTCAAGCAATCTATCAGCCAAGATAGTGTTAAGCTCCTTCAATTTCATCATTTCTTCCTTCAACTTTTCATTCTGTACGAGTTCATTTATCAGAACATGATCATCATTGTTTAAACTCAATTTTTCTTCCAATTCAGAAATTTTAAAATGAAGTTCTTCATTCTCATCTTTTAATGAACATAATTATTTCTTGTATGCATGAACATTAGACAAGAATTCATCAAAGGATTGTCTCAGTTTCGAACAATTTTCACAAGAGACATTTGAACTAATCTGATCAAATTTATTTTTTAATTTTTTATTTTCAGATTTTAGTTTCTTATGTCTATCAGTAAGTTCTTCATACATATTTACTAAATCATCAAACGAAAGTTCTTCGGATCTAGAGCTTACCTGAGATGACGTTGCCTCCTGTTGATCACAGTTGTAATCACTCTTCCTTGCCATTAGACATCATTCTTCCTTCTTTTCATGACTGGCAATCACCTTGTCCAGAATTTCTTTTCCAGATGTGCTCTTGATAACAGACGGAAACATGTCAGTATTAATTGTGGCATTCAAAATATTATGAACTGTGATATTATCACGGTTCTTCAGCCTGTCCTCATTAGACCACTTGGTCTTGTCATGAGGCAGTTCATGTGGGCCGTTGGATACAAGATTCCATAGATTGGAATCATTGGAATTCATGTAGACACATAGGCCACCTAAACACTTGTCGACGTTAGAACCATCAAAATTATAGGAGAAGCCATTGAAAAACAACTAGACAGATTCAAAGTAATTAGCTAAAGAGCAATAGATGAGCTATGCACCAAAATAAGCAAAATAAAATGATAAAGCAGGATCCTCTGTAGATCGTTGGATCTGTAAAGTCAGGGACCTGCTCTGATACCAATTGTTGAGTCTATGAGATGGTGCAGACACAGATTCAGAGGGGGGGTGAATGAATCTCCCCTTTAAAATTTTTCCTAATTAAAATTCTATAAATGAACATTGTGTAGAAATCAAATCAATTTGACTTGGCTGATCAGATGTTCTAATAAGACACACACTCAAACACTTAACCAGTTGGTCTTATGTGAATCTCACTCGAACACTTAACATGCATACCCAGCAAGCACTCAGCTATTCTACACAACTGTTAGTTAGAACCACGTTAAACACACGGTGAACTATAGAGTTACTTAGGCTGAAACTATGCAACAGAGATGGACCTAAGCATACATCTATCGTTAGATAAAATTACAATCAGACCACGAAGACAAGGAGATTTAGATGGTTCAGTCTACTGCCCGCAGACCTACGTCCATCCCCCACTCAAACCAGAGTGAGGCTTCCCGCTGACTAACAGCTTGAACTGTTGAGCATCACAGCTTGCTTACAGTTGACAATCACAGCTTGCTGGCCGCTCAGCATCACAGCTTGCTATCCCACTGAGCATCACAGCTTGCTATCCGAGGTACAAACCTCGCCCGCTGAGCATTACAGCTTGCTTCCGCAAAGAACAGCTTGATGTTTAAATAAAAGAAAAACAAAGATGAAACAAAGAACAGCTAGAAATGAAACACAAAAATGTAGCTCTCGCAGGAGCAAATCTGGCTTGGATCTGATCCAAAGGCCAGTCGAACCGATCTTCAGGAAGCTTCTATTTCTTCTCCTCGAGATTGCTACGAACTCACGATCTTCTTCTTCTTCTTCCCTCTCACTATCTCACTTTTCTCTCTCAGAATTACGGCACTCTACTTTTCTCTTCCCAAAACCCTCTCACGAACCCTTCTCTTCCTTGGCTTCTCTTCTTCTCTCTGCTTCTCTTGCTCTCTCATACTACTCCTGATCTCTCTCTCTTCGAGCTTCCTAGCTCTTCTCTTCGATTATCCTAATTCCCTTCTCCCATCTCTACCGATCTAAAAGATCTGGCCTCTTTATATAGCCTCGCGAGAGCTGGCGTGTGGGAAACAAGTTTCCTGCCCAAAGAATGTCGATCGGGATGCGCTACTGGTAGTCCATGTGGCAGACGCTGAGGATAAGCTATCCACGTGGCAGAATCTCCAGTCTTGACTTCGCCTTGGATCACGTGCCTGTGAGATAGAAACTTAAGCCACGTGACTGTCTCCAGCACTTCAAGTGTTCGATCCTGGTTGCTCACTATTCACAATTATGTCCCTGTGAATAAGGTATTTTGTCAAACACTATGTGATCATGAGTCATAATCAATGTGCTCTGACTTATAAGAAAATTGATCATAGTATGAGTCAGACAAAGATGCATCAATGATTTTCAAACAAGTATGAAAGATGCACATACTTGACTAAGCATTATGCACATATGATGCACTGACATGATATGAAACCTAGACACACTAGCATTGACCTATTATTGGTATGCTCAGATCCCACAGTGCATGTGCTCAGACTTGAGTGCATATGCTTAGACATGTGCTTCGACCATGTAATGCACACTAGCACATATGTTTAGACCTTATTATGCAAGTTAGTATATGTGCTCAGACCTAATAGTGCAAGCTAACATATATGCTCAGACTTTATTATGCACGCTAGCATATGTGCTCAAACTTGATAGTGTTATAAGCAAAATATGCACAGACCTTGTATTGCTATATGCAAACATGCACAGACTTTATGCACATACCTTATAATGGTATATGCAAAATATGCACTGACCTTGTATTGCTATATGCAAACATGCACAGACCTTGTGTTGTGCTAGCAAAAGGTGCACCGACCTTTGTCAGCATGTTGTAGCATGTGCACAGACCTAACATGCTATCGCTAACATATGTGATACGGGACGGGACGTGAACCTGGGACTCTAGCTCGCGGACGTCCCTAAGTGAGGGAAACGTGCGGATTTGCCCAGTTGAGAAACTGGCAATGAGTCGAGGGTATCGGCCCTTTCGCGTGCTCGGATCGAATCACGGGACGGGTTACACTCACTCACTCTCACAGCGGTGACGGAATTGAATCGAGCTAGTTACCCTATCACTTGCAGCGGCATACAAATATATACGAGTAAAGCAAAATGCCGAGAGGGGAGCAGAAACGATACCTCCACGCTACCGGGCGTGGGAAGATGACCCCGGCCGAACTTCATACTCCCAGTATAGTAAATAATTAAATTACAGTAATGAATATTACTTCCCACTCCACGTAGTGAGGTAAAGGGCTACAATGTGGGACCCAGGAGTAACGGGTTCGGGTTGACGGGCAGCGATTTGGCCAGCTCCGGTGGTGATGCGTGCCAAAGAACGTGGGGCCCACGTCCTGTACGAAGAGCCGATCGTGTTGGGAGTGATACCGGTGCGATGGGGACTCTTGGAGGGATGATCCCTAGGAAGGGAACGCGCTGGTTCACCTCGTGGAATGCGAGGCGGCCCGACTGGGGACGTTGTTGCTTGCTATCCACGAGCCTATTCTGCTGTCATAGCACTGCGCGACCAAGCGAGAACGCCTGCTGCGATCAGCCCCGACGTCGGATCGATGCAAGACCAGTGCCGTTGGAAAGCTCTTTCAGAGATCTACGAACCCAAGCTGTTACAGGAATTTTCCTGCCTATGTAGTTTCCAGGGTTGAATTTAGAACAGGCAGGCTTACAGGTTTAGTATAGGCAGGATAGATTTGGATTTGCCTGAGAAGGGGGTTTGACCGGAGTGAGAATGGTGGATCTGGGAGTTGGGATTTTTATAGGAGATGGAGGGGGAAGTAAGGAACACGAGGATAGTTTTTTTGTAATTTTCTGAGGTGGTTTGATAGGGGAAAAGGATTTTATGGTGGAGAGGGGTCGGATTTGGACTGCACAGGACAGAACAGAAATGGGATTTTGCAGAGATTTTTATGTGAGGAAAAAGAACTCCTAAATTCGTGGAAAAACTTGTGGAATGGTGGTTTGATGGATAGAACTTCCAATCCAAATTTCAGCTCGTTCTGAAATTGGGAAGGGGGTCAAACAGGGGAAGAACTAGGCTGCTGGAACACAGATCTGCATAGGAGGCAGATTACTAGGGGCAGAGAGAGTGAATTGGGAAAAATGGCAAACAAAAGTGGAATGACATGAATTTTTTTTGTGGAGGATGGGGGGGACGTGGGGGACTCACCCTCCAATTTTTAGCATGATCTGAGCTCCTGATTAAGAGCTAAAAATCAAGCACTAGGCTTCTGTCCAGCAATGGACAGATCTGCAACGGAGTGACGGCGGCGGTGCGGTGACGGCTCGATGGCGGCGGCGGCGGAGCTTCGCACTCCGGGGAGGAGTGATCACTTGGAATCCACCAAGTTTTGTAGGGAATCCACCCTAGAAACACAGCAATCCAGCTGCAAGAGAGGGGAGAGAGAGGGGGCGCCCTTGGGCTCTTGGAAATTTCCAATCTTTTCTTCTCATTAATTCTATCGAAAATGGAAATACAAGGGATTTATAGAAATATATAAAAGACATAAACTATCCCTAGATCTAGGGTTAGGGCGGGGTAAACTAGGGATAGCATTTTCTTCCCCCATGTGGTCAAATGACCAAATTAAATAAAAATATAACATGGAATAAACTATATTATAAGGGGGGCACCCCCTTGACTAAGGGGAGTCCAACTTGGACTTTCTTCCTTCCTTGTCCCCCCTTGGTCCAAGTCTAATCTTGGACTTTGAACTAGCCCCACATGGGCCCTAGAACCTAGGTGGACCAATGAGAAAGAGGGTGGGGGCCCCTGCTGGACCTACTAGCATTTTACATAGAAACCCAAAGACTTTAAAGACTAACCCTTTGGCTTATAATGCCTTACAATTGTAAACCCAATTAGCCAATGATATAAATATAAACAAAAGGACACAAACGCAAAAATAAAAATGTTAGTGCCCGATGTTGATTCCCATCAATATGTGCACAGACCTTGTGGCAGTGATGACAGAACATGCATCGACCTTAATTCTCATGTGCACAGACTTTCTCAGAGATAGTAACTAAATATGCACAGACCTTCTGCTATGTGCACCGACCTTATAACTGACCAAGGCAAATGTGCACCGACCTTTTATATGCACAAGACAAATGTGCACCGACCTTAGTTACTGTGCCTACTCAATGTGCACCGACCTTTGTTCTGCTTTGACATGATGTGCACAGACTTTATGTGTTGTTCGTGAGAACATGCACAGACCTAAATGATGAAGGATACAAGGATGTGCACCGACCTTTATGACACATCAAATGAATATGCACCGACCGGCATATGCAACACATAAGCATGCACTGACCTTCATATGCAACACTATAGTCATGCCTTGACCTTCATATGCATCACTATAAACATGCACTGACCTGCATATGAATAAATCATTAATGTGAACCGACCTATATGCATAAGACATGAATGTGCACAGACCTTCGATGAAGAAACATGAAATTGCACAGACCTTACCTATTCATAGAGAAGGTATATGCACCAACCTTTATGCTTCAAACTTGAATGTGTATTGACCTTACCTGACAAAAACATGTATGTGCACACAAGTTGTTCGATGAAACACATATGCATGCAATTTGTTTGACAAAATGTAAATGCGCACAATCTGTTCGATGAAATGCATATGCACACATCTATTTTGATGAAATGATTACGTGAGCATAGACTCTGTGCAAATGCATGACCTATTTTCATGTATGCACCGACCTCCTTTATGCATTGACCTTAATACCAAAACATATGCATGTGCATCGACCTGTGATGAACGCATGCAATAGTAATGCACTGACTTATCTAACAGATATGACATAGGCATCATCAAACCATAGTGAACCAAAGAAACACATATGATGTCATTAGAACCATGAATGTAATCAACACTTATGACATCATTCACAGATGAGTCATAGTGTCTGACATCATCAAAACCATAGTGATACAACATAAGATACCTGAGAATAGTAATAAATTTATTAACTCCAATAGAATTGGTGGGGTTAATCCGAGAGATAATTTCTAATTACTATCTCATCCCAAGTTCTACCCAATTTCTCTCATGGGTTGGAAATTTCTTTCCTTGTTTCATAGGTATGGGTCCTTAAGCCTTGGACTTAACCTATGACATGACATTTTCCTAGGACGTACTTTTGCCTAGGCTCTGATATCACTTTAATTATCACGTCCGGAGACATATGTACAGCAGAAGTAATATCGGGGAACGTGAATAGTCGGCTATAACGCCTCAAGCAAGCAATATAATCAGAGCGCTAACACATTCACATATATGAAATGAATGCATAATATTTGGACAAAATCTTTGCTTTATTTAAATAATAATCAAAAGTACATAATGTTGACTCTTGACTCTTTGACTAACTAGACTCAATAAAATGGAAAATTACATAGCGACTCATGACTATCAACTAATGACAATCTAAGGCTTCGCTCCTTCTTTAATCACTCTCGGATCCATCACTCGAATAGTCTGAATCTGACCCACTTGAATTTTTTGAAAAAGATTGGAAAAGTAAGGAATGAGTACACATGTCCAGTAGGTATCTTCGTATCAACATGAAGGCAATGTTTAAGTAATTAACATTTTAGCTCTAGAGTGCAAGATAAGTCATGAAAATACGACGACACACGTGAATAAACCAAAGTAACACAAATAACAAGATATGATCAAGGTGAGATATAAAAGTTTATGTAGACTTGGAATATGACCAAGCAAGAATATAACATGAATGTAATTTGGCCTTTCATGAACAATAATGTACTTTTTCATAACCATAAAGGCTATGCACTAGAAAGTCATGTAACAAGAATGTACTAGCAAGCATGTAAATTCACAAGATTGTCTCGTGGATCTTCACTCGTTTATAAAAAAAGTACTCCTAGGACAATGCGACACCAGTGTTCATCATACCCCATGGTTTATAATATGTTTCCGGCTACCTGTCGAGGGGACTAGACTTGAGCTCTTAGACACTGTCCGTGCCTGCTCTTGCATCTTCAAGTTATAAATCAAGCTACTTCCATGAGAAATATCAATAATGTAGGCCAATAATGAACAAGTTCAAACTATAGTTTCATGATAACAAATATCAAGGTAAGAATGCTTCAATTAAGAACATAAGAGTTCAAGATTGATTTAGAACAAGGTTATGCTATGGAGAAAATTCGACAGCATAACATGATAGTCTTTAATTTCCATAATTTATTAGGTAGCTTTGGAAACAAAGTGTTAGGCTCTAGATAATCATAGACCATCTAGGAGCATAGGAAAATCAACCCTTAGGTCAAACCATGGGTTAAGAACACTGAAGATAGTTGCAGTCAAGACTGGACCGTATGCGGATCTATGCAGTCATGACTGGACCATTTAACGACAGAGTCGATGAAACTAATGAACTGGAACCATGCGGTCAAGGCAGGGCCGCTAGGCGTCCTTGGCGGTCAGGCTAATGGCCGCTACCAGACTCTGGCGATCTCTAGAGGGCCGCTAAGGTCCATAACATAAAATACCGATAAAGTACTTTCTAGACAATTGGGTTTTGAGGGTACAACTAGCTCGGCGTCCTAGTGGGAATCCCAGGCTCGCGGAGTCTTATGGAGGCCTTGAAACAAGATCACCTAGTCTGGTGGAATGAATATCTAACGGAAAGGATCACAAGTCCAAGATTGTGTGCTTAAGTTGACGTGACATGACCTACGGATGCAAAAGGGACTGAACGGGCAAGCCTTGAACCTAAACTTGCAAATACACTTACAAATTGGTGGACTCGATGTTGGCGGACCGATATCGCAGCGTAACCCTTTCCCATGGGGACTAAGTGATGGTAGGGTGGGTTCGGTGGCCTAAACCCTGCTGGTAGGGGCGATGGCTGAGCCTAATGTGTTTCCCCCCCTTAGGATAGGAGCACCCACGTCAGCGGGGCGAACTTCGCGCCTTGAGGAAGGGCACGGGATTCTCTCCTCACTCACCCCGCGGTGGCTACTCGTGATCGGGAAGCCACGGGACCTGGCACTCTCTTTCTCGCCGGCTGAACTTAGAAATGATACTAATTAAACAAAAATATCTAGGGAGGGTTCATCATATACTTGATCGGCGTGAAGACAACGATCCCGAGTCGGAGACGAGGGCGAGCAGGGAAGCGTGGGACTCCCCGCACGCTGCGCCGATTTAGCTTCTAGGGGACCTATTGTTACAATACTACTCCTCACACGGGAGGGTGGTCGTGGGGTGGGGAAGTTAAAGTTACAACCAAAATGTACCTCCACGCAGGGAGGGGAGTTCAGCCAGCCAGGCGGGGAGGGGGGGAGTTGGTGCGGTCGATGAAGATCGTCTCCCGGACGATGCAATCAGACTCACTGTCCTGACTGCCTGCAACCAGCACCTTGTCGGGGGAGGAACTCCTGGCTGGGATGTCCGATAGAGGTGGGATTTGACTCGCTGGAAAGTTGCTCGGCCTATGAGTCACCAGGAAGTATAATCGCCTCGTTCTAAGCTCGGATGAAGCCAGTCCGCTGAATCCCATGGAGCTACGCAGGTAGCAGTCTTTCGCAGGCCAGAAGGTGCTTGTTTGGGGCAGTGCGCTCAGATGAATTGTCGGATCGAGACGGGACCACTTCTGTTGGAAAGAGGGGAGGGTCTAGTGTTCCTCCTCCAAGAATCTCCGTCGATCTTGCCCGATCAAGTCAGTGGTAGCCTCTAGACGCCGGCAGGGTCGACTGTAATACCCCAAATTCTTCTAGATATTTAATTAGAAATTTATTTGAATTTAATTAGAAATTATTTGAATTTATTGTAACTTATGGGAATTAATTTAAAATTAATTAGATTAATTCTTTAATAAATAGAATAAGTCACATTTCGACTATTTTATAAAAATCCATAAAAATCATATTCTTGTAGAATCAATTGCGTTTACCAATTTTATCTTTTATGACTAAGCCTAATAAAATCATTAACTAGGCCGAATCAGTGAGATTAGTCAAATTTTCACACTTACCTAACCAAGTTCGTGCTCAATAGTAACCACCACCTTAAAACATCAAATTCGAGCTCATTTCTCAACCAAATGAGGTAATTCCAGGGGCAAATGAAAGGTATTAAAGAGAGGATCATTTCCCCTCTCATAATGCCACGAAATTTTAAGCTTATGGGGAGCATTTGGTCGCGCATGGGCTAGGTCAACCTAGGCGGCGGCGGTTTGAACATGCCACTTCAAGGGACGATTTCTCCCTTCCTGGAAGGATCCAGAATGAGTATGACCTATTAAAAGAAAGTCCCATGTGTCTATTTTCATTTGGTAGCAGTGGTGTTCGCAGAGGATTCCGATCTAGTGAGATCTCTCGCGTTTATTGGAGAAGTGTCCGAGTTCGTGGGTTTTTCTTAGGCCCTCTTCCTTCCTTTGATTGAGGTAGGTAATCTTGGCCAAAACATGTAAGTAGATATATCATTTTGTTCCTCTCTTAGTTAGCTTTCCATTGGTAGTAAAAGCCCCAAATTCTATTAGGTGTGGAGGGAGATCTCGTGGAAATAGTGAAGGGCTGTCAAACGGGTGTTCTTCATTCTAACTTCTAAATCTCTCTTCGATTCAGGTAGATGATAACAGACCCAACTCTAATTAATGTATATGGTTGTAATCATCAGCATGTTATCTATCATTTGGCGCAGAAAGCCCCAATTTTTATAGACCATGCTTAGAGAATTTCGTGTTTGATTAGAGGCATGCTAAGACTAGGTTTTTAAGTGTTCTTCCTAGATGGGTTGTGATTTCGATTGATTTTCCAGTGAATTTCGTGTTCCAAACCCTTGTATAATGACCCTAATATGTCCATAAAGAACCCATGGGCATGGGGTTAAGATCTCAGTCCAATTAGACCCCAATTGGGTGATATTTGTTGGTTTCCGGAAGTCACGTTCGCATCTGCGAACGCAGGGGTCGACCCATACACAAACTAGAATCTGTCTGCCCGAGGGTCGACCCATGGGGTCGACCCAGACAGCAGCCGTGCGGGGGTCGACCCATGGGGTCGACCCAAACAGCAGGCGTGCGAGGGGGTCGACCCATTCATCAGACAGTAGTCTGTTTGTGCAGGGGTCGACCCACACACAGACAGACCCCTGGTTTTCCAGGGGTCGACCCATATGCTGCCAGACCCTATAGGCGTGTTTTCGACCCGAGGATCGATCCGGACCGTGAGGGGATCGACCCATTCAACCTAGTCCAATTGAAAACTATATTTTGAGGAACCAATGACCCATACATGCAACCCTATGATCTCAAAATTAAGCCCGGTGTTCCTCAATCCAAAATTGAAGAAATGGTCCAAGTGTATAAACCATTCCGATTACCATCTCCACTTCAACGCACACAATGGTTAATTAGAAACCCATATAATAAAATGGTAATTGTGAAAGTAAATTGTTGTAATGTATTACTGTCTATTGTCATTATTGGCTTGTTCTAGTATCTTGAGTTACCATCTTGTAATTAACTTATCTCTTGAAATTGAGATTTCATAATAATTCATGAATCAAGGTATTTTGAAATGGCTATTAGGAATCAATTAAAAGTCCTTATACCCTAGTAGATTAGACTAATAGCACACTAACAATCTTTACGGCATTACGGCCATTAAGCTTAAATTGCTATCCCTTTGTGCGATTCTACCCGGACACACTATCCGGCGAGTTAGAATCCGCCATTTTGAGACCCGTATGACCCGGCTACAACTTGGAAATTCGTGACCAAATCGATGTGGTCCATATAAGTATCGTAATTGTGTCTTAAGGTCACGTATTGCTTAATTACCTGAACGGCACACTGTCAACCGTTCATTCTTGACCTCGTGGACTGAGTTTGGTCCAGTTATTGTAATGCGGCTAGTAGTAGCCGTATGTCCTGTCAAACGGCCCATAAGTGACCGTATACCGAGTTTTTAAGATAATGAATCCAAGGACATGTTAGTCCTTAAATCTCGTACTTTTGACAGAAATTCCTCTGATTAATTGGCCATTCAACTTGATTAAATGTCTAGACAAAACTTGAGATCTGGGATCCAACAAATCAATGCCAACACATCATAAGGGCCCGGTCTGGTCCTAGGGAGAGCGCCCGAAAAATACTTCTGCCCATGGGAGTTTGTAATGACATGGTGAGGCCTTGCACCGAGTGCATGACTAGCGTGATGTCTACGACAGAAAAAATCTCTTGTCATACTTGTTACATTATCGTGCTTGACTTGATGTTTAAAATACTTGCTTGTTGGCCAATTCTATATTACAATTTCCTATTGAACATTCTTGTACTTGATATTCTTGTTAAATTCTTGTCATCATATATTTCTTGACCTTGCAAGATCTTATATTACACTATTTTATCGTCTCGTTACTTATTTCTTTTCTTATCATTGCATTTGAAAATGTAACTAATTGGTTAATCATGTAAACTTGTCTGTTACTATCTACTGAGCGTCAGCTCATAGTTGTTGTTTCCCCCTTTCCAGGCTATTCAGGTGACGATGCGCATACTGAAGGGGAGGGACAGGAGTGATACCTTGAGTGTACCTGTTAGTAGATGTCGAGTTGGCATAGTTGTTTACATTAGTTACTCCTTAGTGTTGTGTTAGCACTTTATTTACCTTTTGGAGTCAGTTATTGTATTAGAATCAGTTTGGAAGTTATGTTTGATCGTGTTTAAGCATTGATGGTTATTGTAATAAACTTGGAGTCTTTCTTGATCAATAGAAGTACTTCTTTCCATAGCATCTGTACGATTGTTTAGTTTAGCATATTAATATTATCTCTAGCTAGTTTCTAACTGTACGTCCCGATATTTCGCGTTGGGGCGTGACATCGACCCCAGTGTAGGAGCAGAAAATTGGGACCAACTCACTAGGGGCGTATCTTCCAGGTCCGGTGCCGGAATGATGCGGAACTGGAGCCGACTCGCAGAGGGACGTTCCAGGAGGGTCACCGAGCCGGAATGGCCTCAATCTGAACTGGGAAGAGTCGGCACCATCTGTTCTCCTGAGGTCGCGCAGGTGGGACCACCAGTCGGATAGGGGTGCCTTGTCGGGGGAATAACTCCTAGCTGGGAGTTCAGATCAGGGTGAGATCGGCTCCAGTGGAAAGCTTGGAGTCCCATGCTGATCTTCTCCAAAGGGCATGAGCAGAAGATGTGGGTGGTGGACGTGGCACCTCTTATGGTCGGACTTCAGTTTAGGACTCCGGCAGGTCAAACTGCAGATCAGGTTCAGCTTGCCGAGGACGGTGCTCTCCAATGGGGGCTACGAATGGAGCGGGACCAAGCTTGGATGAAAGCTTGGCGACCCTAGATGACCTCCTCCAGAGGGGAAAGTCAGGTGGTGAGGGATGTGGTCGTGGCAACCTCTGCAAATGAACCTAGTCTCTTCTGGATGTCTGTCGGAGGCAGGCTGCGCAGGTCGTCGAGATCTACTCCTCTAGGTAGCTCTGAGGTCGGATGATGGCGGGACCACCTTCGTTGCAAAGCTGTCTAGACAATGTTTCCACCGGTGTATGGTATGTCACCTGGAACCTCTCGGAGTGGCTGGGGGAGACTCTACACTCCAGGGGTCGGATCTGCTGCTGCTGCAGATTGGGTAGCAGGAGAGATAGGGAGGAAGAATGGAAGGATTAGGGGGAGGAAATGGTGGGAGGTGGAGCTGGGGCCTTCCCTGGTGTGAGGGGGATGGGGGAGGAGGGTTATGGCCAGGAGAATGGGGGTGGAGGAGGCTGGGGACGCAGCTAGAAGGTGGAGGGGAAGAGTGGTGCGGCCTGGGGTGGGGAGGGAGAGAGATGGGTGCGCAAATGGCCTAGGGGGAAAGAGATGGGTGTGTTTGAATTTTCCTTAATGGGGTGATTAATTTTGGCCTTGGGGAGGGGAAAGGGTGTATGGGGAGTGTGGAAGGGTGCTTGGGAGAATGAAAGGGTGGCTTGGGGAGAGGGATTCTGTGATGTCCCGAGTTTTTCGGATCCATCTTCTCGGGTCCCAGATCTACTTTCTTGGAGGATTTGTTCCCATTATGCCTAGAATTGTGTTCTGGACATCTTCCGTGTTCGGATCCGTGTGATTTGGGTCAGTTTCGGAGGCCGCGGGACGTGTTTTGCGTGTTTTCCGCGTGTTTTCCGATTCCCGTGTGTGTGTTTCGGGAGAACCTACGGAACTCTGTAATGGGTGAACCGGGTTGTTCACCTACCCACGGGTGGTACCGTTACGATCAGCTCGTTCCGAGGATCGAGAATATGTATTTTTCTATTTTTTTGTATTTTTGGCATTTTCTAGATTTTCTATATAAACCCCCCTATTTTCCTTTTCTTTTCTCCTTTTTCTTCTTCTTCTTCTTTCTTCCTCCCATGACCGCCCCGCTCCCCGACCGTTGCAAACCCCCCCTCTCCCCGTTCAAGCTAGCGACGCCCCCTCCTCCTCCGGTGACGGACGGCGGACCATGGCGGCAGCGCAGTGATGACGATGGCGGCGAGAGGATCGCGGTGGTGCCCTTTTCGTGGCGCGTGGGTGGAGTTCGTGTTCGATCTAGATTTGTGGATCGGCGGCTTCCTGGCGGATTTCGAGCTTCATTGAGGTAGGGGGATGGATCTTGGCCCTCTTTACAGCACTCCCCATGATTTCTAGGCCGTGGAAAGGTCGAGAGGGGTTAAATTCATGCCGGGAGGGTTATTTCCATGCTCGGGGTTTGAGCACCGGATCTTCCATTTTATGGAGTTTTTGACTGATCTAAGGGCTTAGATACATGCTAGGGAGGTTGGGGGAGGTTTCCCCTTTTGTTTCCCCTTCACTTGGGAGTGAATGGGGAGTGGGATCGAGCTTCCCGAGCAAACCGCGCGAACCGGGCTCGGCCCGTTGTCACGCTATGTCCGAGGGGCGCGTTTTTGTTGAACGCGTTGTGTCGTCCGAGCGCGTTCATCGAAGGAGATGAACAGTTTGGCGGTTCGTGTCGCGCCAGGGTTGGGTAGCGCATTCTGGCAGATCACGCTCGCCAAGGCGAGCGCGTTCTTCCTTGTCGCGCTCGCCCTAGCATGCGCGTTCTTGGAGAACGCGCTAGCCTCTACTAGCGCGTTCTTCAGGGGTCGAGCCAGGGGACCAGAGTGCGACAGTGTCGCGCCCGGGGTCCCTAGCGCGTTCACACCCCCCCCCCCCACTTTCGAGCCGTGTTTCCCTTCGATAGTTTGCTTCCGGTCGAGTGTGCTCTGGATCCTATTGCGGTGTGTGGCCCGAGGGTTCCCATGGGCACCCGGTGTGAGCCACAGTGGCGCCCAGGGGTCCCCGGAGAATCAGTTACCTCGGTAGGGGTGCCGCGTGACTTGAGGGACGGTCGGACCTCGTGCGTGTCCCCGGCATCCGTACCTACTGTTTTGGTTACTGAGAGTCTGTGTTAGTGTGTGGTCGTTGGTTTCCGTGAGTCGAGTCTCACCTCCGATGACACGTCCACTAGTCGTAGCCTTCTTACGGCACGCGGTGCTGACCCACCCGGGAGTGGTGGAGCGACTGACCTGAGAGAGAGGGTGAGTAGGCTGGTTACCGTAGGGCCCCCGCGTACAGCCAAGTCCGGGCTTAGGGGGAATTACCAGCTAGAGGACAGACCTAGGGCGTATGGTCTGAGTGTGCACACGGGGCTGAGGGCTTCGGACCCGCACTGACTAGAGCGACCTCAGCTAGTCCTTGTTTTGTGGTACTACTGGTTACTGTGTGTGTCTGAGTCTCACGCCCTGGGCGCTGTAGCTAGACACTTGTGACGCGGTATAAGACGTCAGGGGACGCATCCGGTCGTTCTTCTAGTGGGTGGTGCTCCTGTCTACTGGCAGGTCTGAACTCGAGTTTTGTCAGACCGAGGTTCGGTTATACGGTACGGTTGTTAGACAGCTTTTATGTTTATTTATTACTGCTTGTCGTTTCTGTCGTACTTCTGCTAGGTAGTGTTACCTTCCGTGGTTGCTCGCGCCTTGCAGTCATTTTCTCGTTGTGCGGTGGGGGTCCGGGGGATCCCTGCTGGGCCAATGAAATGAGGCTCACCCCTGCTTTTCAGGTGAGGCGGGGTCATCGAGAGGTGCGGCCGAGTTTCAACGTGGTTCTTCTAGCCAGGGTTAGTCGTCAGTCTGCCAGAGCCGGGGGATGCCCCGTGTAGTTGTACTCTTCCTTTCTGTTGACTGTACTTTTTTTTAGACATGAGACTCTGTGGACCTTGTAGCAGTTTGTTTTATTTATATTATGCTGTGCATTTTATTTTAGATTATTGTGCTATCCCTGCAGTTGTTTCAGCTTCTCGTGTACTCCCACACCATCCCTTTTCACCCTTCCGAGTCTTCGGACTCGTGGGTTGGCGGGCCGAGATTCGAGATGCGCCAGTTCCTTTCCGGTACTCAGATCCTGGGTCATCACAGTTGGTATCAGAACCAAGTTGTGGAGGTACATCAGAACTTGAAATGATTGCAGTGGTCCAGAAGGTCCATGAATGTCCTGTACAGTTGGCGACTTGCGTAGGGCTCCGCGTGTTTTTGTTAACATCGTTGATTGTTTTGTTAGCAGGTGTTATGGCGCCCAGGAGATCGGCTCGTTCCCAGCAGGGAGAGTCTGGTGGGGGCCAGGAAGGGCATAGTAGGGCAGTGCTTCCGGATGATGTAGCTGAAGGGGCGAGAGTTCCCGGACCAGAGGAGTTCTTCCGGGGCATGTACCAGTATGTTATTTAGCAGCAGCAGCGCCAGCAGCCGTATTAACAGCAGCAGGGCGGTGATGCTGGTGAGGGCTCATCCTCTCAGAGTAACCGTGTGCTGAGAGATTTCTTGCAGTACCATCCATCTACTTTCAGCAGGCAGTCAGATCCAGAGGTGGTCAGAGAGTGGTTAGATAAAATGGAGCGAGTGTTCAGTTCGATGGAGTGTCCTGAGGAAGAGAAGGTGGTGTTGGCTACGTATCGATTGCAGGGGCCAGCCCGGACTTGGTGGACATCAGAGTGGGGAGCAGTGTTTCAGTCCTGTCCTCTTCGATAGATCTTGTGGCAGGAGTTCGTCCCGGCCTTCGAGCGTGCTTTTGTCCATCCTTCCTCAGATCGCAGAAGTTGCGAGAGTTTTTGGACCTGGTCTAGGGTGACATGACTGTGGTGCAGTACAGGTCCAGGTTCGTTGAGTTGGGCCGTTATGCACTGCACATTGTGGTAGATGAGATGGTGCGGACCGATCAATTTATCGAGGGTCTGAGGCTGGAGCTGAGGCATCCTTTACTTGCGTCAGGATTGACCAACGTGGATGCGGCTTGCAGAGCAGCAGCGGCATTGGAGAGAGACATGCAGAAGGTTCAAGGTCAGGGCAGTGCGGGTCAGATGCAGATGAGTTTTGGTCAGCCGACGTCCGTGCAACAGCAGAGTTCTGTCCAGATTTCAGCAGGTGGTTCAGGGACGTCCCCATCCGGGGCGTCGATAGTAGATTCGTCATCTCTGGGATCGAAGCTTAAGAAGTTGCTCAAGGAAGCTGGTTTTGGCAGGAGGCGCCGAGGTCGCGGAGATCAGGCGCAGCAGTCTGTGGGTAGTGTTCAGCAGCCTACCCAGTTCCAGCGTCAGGGTTCAGTGAGTGGTTCTCGGGACGGGTGTCCTCGGTGCGATGAGTCTCATCCAGGCAGGTAGTGTACGGCGCCTGTGGTTTGCTTCAGGTGTGACCAGCCAGGGCACATGGCGCGTGACTATCCGCAGAAACTGCGCCAGTCACACGAGTGTCAGTAGCAGCAGTAGTTTCAGCCCCAGCAGATGTCGTCGCAGCCGTAGCAGTACCAGCAGCAGGGTTAGTATCCTCAGTTGACTCGATCAGCTACCACAGGGAGGCAGAGAGCCCGAGGCAGAGTTACCAACATTACCAGGGCAGAGGCTGAGGCGTCCCAATTGGTCGAAGGTACTATTCTGATTCTTGGTTGCGCGGCTCGAGTTTTATTTGATTCCGGTGCATCTCATTCGTTTATTTCGGAGGAGTTTGCTCAGAGTGCTGAGGAGTCGGTGACTGAGGTGTCCTGTGACCTGGCAGTGGAGTTGCCTACCGGTGATTTCATGCTCACCATGTACTTCTTTGAGAAGGTACCTGTGTGGGTGGATGGGCGGAACTTACCGGCCAGGCTTTATGCATTGGCGCTTCAAGACTTTGATGTGATCTTGGGCATGGATTGGCTCGAGGCCCATCATGTCTTGGTGGATTGCGGCTCGAAGAGGGTCTACTTCCGGCAGCTTCGTGGACCCACCTTTTATTTCCAAGGTATCCGGTCTTCCTCCTCCCGTTTTCTTATTTCGGCTATTAGGGCTCGCAGATTGCTTGACATGGGTTGTCAAAGTTTTCTCGCTTCTGTGGTTTTGGTCGATCAACAGTGTCCGGATGTGGAGGACATCCCGATCGTGTGCGAGTTTTTCGATGTTTTTCCCGAGGAGTTGCCAGAGTTGCCACCGCAGCGAGAGATTGATTTCGTGATTGAGGTGGTACCAGGTACGGCGCCTATGTCGAAGGCCCCTTATCGTATGGCACCGGTGGAGTTGAGAGAGTTGAAGGCGCAATTGCAGGAGTTGCTGGCCAAGGGGTATATTCATCCTAGCTTTTCCCCTTGGGGTACGCCGGTGTTGTTTGTGAAGAAGAAGGACGGTAGTCTGAGGCTGTGCATCGACTACCGACAGTTGAACCAGGCGACTGTTAAGAACAAGTATCTGTTGCCTCGAATTGATGACTTGTTTGATCAGCTTCAGTCGGCCCGGGTATTTTCGCGGATTGATTTGAGATCGGGTTATTACTAGCTGCGGATTCGAGAGTCTGATGTTGAGAAGACGGCGTTTCGTTCGAGGTATGGGCATTATGAGTTCTTGGTGATGCCGTTTGTGCTCACCAATGTCCCCGCGGTATTTATGGATTTGATGCATAGGGTGTTCCGTCCGTATCTAGACCAGTTCGTGGTTGTGTTTGTGGACGACATCCTTGTGTATTCGCGGTCTGCTGAGGAGCATGTGCATCATTTGAGGGTGGTGTTGCAGACCTTGCGGGATCACCAGTTGTATACCAAGCTCAGCAAGTGTGAGTTTTGGCTGCGTGAGGTGCACTTTTTGGGGCACGTGATTTCTGGTGATGGTGTTTCCGTGGACCCGGCCAAGGTCGAGGCTGTGCTGCAGTGGCCGAGATCGAGTTTCGTCACGGAGATTCAGAGTTTTCTGGGGCTTGCAGGCTATTATCGAAGGTTCATCCAGTATTTTTCTCGTATTGCGGCCCCGATGACCAGGCTTACGCGGAAAGATGTGCCGTTCGTCTGGATGGAGGAGTGTGAGCAGAGCTTCATGGAGCTGAAGAGATTGCTCACGACCGCTCCGGTGTTGGTGTTGCCTTCTAGATCAGGAGGTTTTGTGGTGTGTACAGATGCTTCTGGGGTAGGTTTGGGCACTGTGCTGATGCAGCACGGTGGAGTTGTGGCGTATGCATCTCGGCAGTTGAAGCCACATGAGGAGAACTACCCTACTCATGATCTTGAGTTGGTGACGGTTATTTTCGCTCTGAAGATCTGGAGGTACTATCTGTACGGTGAAAGGTTCGAGATGTTCACTAACCATCAGAGTTTGAGGTATGTGTTTACCCAGAAGGATCTTAACCTCAGGCAGAGGAGGTGGATGGAGTACATGAAGGACTATGATTTCACTCTGTCGTATCAGCCTAGCAGGATGAATGTCGTGGCTGATGCCTTGAGCAGGAAGGTGGTGGTCAGTCAGATGTTGTTGAGGAAGTGGAGGCTATGGGAGCAGGTGCTGGCCATGACTTTTAGGCTCAAGATCCCCCAGGATTAGGGTTCGACTGTTCTTGCGAGCTTGACTGTCATGCCAGCCATTCATCCTCAGGTGACTGAGGCTCAGCGTGCGGACCCCGAGCTACCCCGAATTTTATCGTTGGCCGAGGTGGAGTTTAGAGAGGATGGAGCTGTGAGGTTCCGAGGTAGGTTGTACGTCCTGGTCGAAGGGTAGACGAGGCGTGCAGTGCTGCGAGAGGCTCATGGGAGCCGATATGCCGTGCACCCCAGATCGGCGAAGATGTACCAGAACCTGAAGAGACAGTTTTGGTGGCCTGGTATGAAGAGAGATGTTACAGAATTTGTGGCCATGTGCTTGATTTGTCAGCAGGTGAAGGCTGAGCACCAGCGACCGGGAGGTACACTTCAGCCCTTGGATATTCCCATGTGGAAGTGGGACCACGTGACCACTGATTTCATGGTTGGGTTGCCGAGGACATCCAGCGGGCAGGATAGTATCTGGTTGCTAGTGGATAGACTGACGAAGATGGCGCGGTTGCTGCCGGTCAAGGTTAGTTGGAGCGTGCATCATTTGGCTCGCTTGTATGTGGAGCGGATCGTCCCATTGCATGGAGTTCCCATCTCCATTGTGTCCGGTCGTGATCCCCGCTTCACTTCTAGATTCTAGAGGAGCTTCTAGAAGGCTCTAGGCACTGACTTAGCATTTAGCTCAGCGTACCATCCTCAGTCAGACGGTTAGTCGGAGAGGACCATCCAGACTTTGGAGGACATGTTGAGGTCGTGTTGCCTGGAGTTGTAAGGGAGTTGGATCCACCACTTACCGTTAGTGGAGTTTACCTACAACAACGGCTATCATTCGAGCATTGGTATGGCACCGTACGAGGCGTTGTACGGGCGACCACTCTGCTTGATTGGTTTGAGGTGGGAGAGCGTGTCCTGACAGGACCAGATTTGGTGCAGCAGTGCACTGAGGTGGTGCATCTGATCCGGCAGAAGATGTTGGCTGCGCAGAGCCGACAGAAGAGCTACGCCGATCGGAGGAGGCGGCCCCTCAGTTTTGTTGTAGGTGATCGGATGTTTTTGCAAGTTTCTCCCATGAAGGGTGTGATGCGCTTCAGTAGACGTGGGAAGCTGAGTCCCCGCTACATTGGTCCTTTCCTCATTGTCGAGCATATTGGTGAGGTTGCCTATCGGTTGCAATTACCCCCGGAGCTATCTTCTATGCATGATGTGTTTCATGTGTCTATGCTTCGGAGGTATATGCCTGATGATTCCCATGTTCTGGAGGATGCCGTTTGGCCTGAGGTGACCCCAGACTTGTCCCTTCCAGAGTACCCTGTCCGTATTGAGAATCGGCGTGAGCAGCGCCTGCGGAACAAGGTTATTCCTCTGGTCAAGGTGGTCTGGCAGCGTCACTATGGTGGTGAGGTGTCGTGGGAGCGTGAGGATGAGATGCGGCAGCTGTATCCTTATTTGTTCGGGTGAGTCTTCTCCCCTGCCCCTGTGCCCTGTCCTTAATTTTGAGGATGAAATTCATTTAAGGGGGGAGGGCTGTGATGTCCCTAGTTTTTCGGATCCATCTTCTCGGGTCCCAGATCTACTTTCTTGGAGGATTTGTTCCCATTATGCCTAGAATTGTGTTCTGGACATCTTCCGTGTTCGGATCCGTGTAATTCGGGTCAGTTTCGGAGGCCGCGGGACGTGTTCCGCGTGTTTTCCGCGTGTTTTCCGATTCCCGCGCGTGTGTTTCGGGAGAACCTACGGAACCCCGTAACGGGTGAACCGGGTTGTTCACCTACCCGCGGGTGGTACCGTTGCGATCAGCGCGTTCCGAGGATCGAGAATATGTATTTATCTATTTTTTGATATTTTTGGCATTTTTTGGATTTTCTATATAAACCCCCCCTATTTTCCTTTTCTTTTCTCCTTTTTCTTCTTCTTCTTTCTTTCTCCCGTGACCGCCCCGCTCCCCGACCGTTGCAAACCCCCCCTCTCCCCGTTCGAGCTAGCGGCGCCCCCTCCTCCTCCGGTGACGGACGGCGGACCATGGCGGCATCGCGAAGACGACGGTGGCGGCAAGAGGATCGCGGTGGTGCCCTTTTCGTGGCGCGTGGGTGGAGTTCGTGTTCGAGCTAGATTTGTGGATCGGCGGCTTCCTGGAGGATTTCAAGCTTCATTGAGGTAGGGGGACGGATCCTTGCCCTCTTTACAGTACTCCCGGCGATTTCTAGGCCGTGGAAAGGTCGAGAGGGGCTAAATTCATGCCGGGAGGGTTATTTCTATGCTCGGGGTTTGAGCGCCGGATCTTCCGTTTTATGGAGTTTTTGACCAATCTAAGGGCTTAGATGCATGCTAGGGATGTTGGGGGAGGTTTCCCCTTTTGTTTCCCCTTCACTTGGGAGTGAATGGGGCGTGGGATCGAGCTTCCCGAGACAACCGCGTGAACCGGGCTCGGCGCGTTGTCGCGCTATGTCCGAGGGGCGCGTTCTTGTTGAACGCGCTGTGTCGTCCGAGCGCGTTCATCGAAGGAGATGAACATTTTGGTGGTTCGTGTCGCGCTAGGGTTGGGTAGCGCATTCTGGCATATCGCGCTCGCCTTGGCGAGCGCATTCTTCCTTGTCGCGCTCGCCCTAGCATGCACGTTCTTGGAGAACGCGCTAGCCTCTGCTAGCGCATTCTTCAGGGGTCAAGCCAGGGGACCAGAGCGCGACAGTGTCGCGCCTGGGGTCCCTAGCGCGTTCACACCCCCCCCCCCCCCACTTTCGAGCCATGTTTCCCTTCGATAGTTTGCTTCCGGTCGAGTGTGCTCTGGATCCTGTTGCGGCGTGTGGCCCGAGGGTTGCCATGGGCACCCGGTGTGAGCCACAGGGGCGCCCGGGGGTCCCCAGAGAATCAGTTACCTCGGTAGGGGTGCCGCGTGACTTGAGGGATGGTCGGACCTCGTGCGTGTCCCCGGCATCCTTACCTACCGTTTTGGTTACCGAGAGTCTGTGTTAGTGTGTGGTCGGTGGTTTCCGTGAGTCGAGCCTCACCTCCGGTGACACGTCCACTAGTCGTAGCCTTCTTACGGCACACGGTGCTTACCCACCCAGGAGTGGTGGAGCGGCTGACCCGAGAGAGACGGTGAGTAGGCTGGTTACCGTAGGGCCCCCGCATACAGCCGAGTCCGGGCTTAGGGGGGATTACCAGCTAGAGGACAGGCCTAGGGCGTATGGTTTGAGTGTGCACACGGGGCTGACGGCTTCGGACCCGCGCTGACGAGCGTGACCTCAGCTAATCCTTGTTTTGTGGTACTACTGGTTACTGTGTGTGTCCGAGCCTCACGCCTGGGGCGCTGTAGCTAGACACTTGTGACGCAGTATAAGACGTCAGGGGACGCATCCGGTCGTTCTTCTAGTGGGTGGTGCTCCTGTCTACTGGCAGGTCCGGACTGGTGTTTTGTCGGACCGAGGTTCGGTTATACGGTACGGTTGTTAGACAGCTTTTCCGTTTATTTATTGCTGCTTGTCGTTTCTGCCATACTTCTGCTAGGTAGTGTTACCTTCCGTGGCTGCTCGCGCCTTGCAGTCATTTTCTCGTTGTGCGGTGGGGGTCCGGGGGATCCCTGCTGGGCCAATGAAATGAGGCTCACCCCTGCTTTTCAGGTGAGGCGGGGTCGTCGAGTGGTGCGGCCGAGTTTCAGCGTGGTTCTTCTAGCCAGGGTTAGTCGCCAGTCTGCCAGAGCCGGGGGATGCCCCGTGTAGTTGTACTCTTTCTTTTTGTTGACTGTACTTTTATTTGGACATGAGACTCTATGGACCTGTAGCAGTTTGTTTTATTTATATTATGCTGTACATTTTATTTTAGATTCTTGTGTTATCCCTGCAGTTGTTTCAGCTTCTCTTGTATTCCCACACCATCCCTTTTCACCCTTCCGAGTCTTCGGGCTCGTGAGTTGGCGGGCCGAGATTCGAGACGCGCCGGTTCCTTTCCGGTACTCGGATCCCGGGTCGTCACAGATTCTCTCTTCGGATTGTGGTGGAATTAATGGGGTAGTAAATGGGGTATGGGGATATGAAAGGTCAAGGGTGATGTTGCTAGGTGAGGTGGCAAGGGGTGGTTGGGTGAGGTGGAGGGTGAGAGGGTCGAATTTGGGAGGGAGGAGAGAGAGTGGGGGTCGCCCCCTAGAGAGAGAGAGATAGAAGAGAGAGGGATAGGGGGGAATGGGCTTCTCACCTGGGTTTCTCACCCACTCAATAGGTTTCTCACCCAATGCACTCAATTCTGGAATTCAAATTGTAGCAAATTTTCACTAGCTTTCAAATGGGGGGAGTGGTGTCCTATTTATAGGAGCCCAACATTTTACATGACCATAATACCCTTGACATTTACACTAAAGACCAAGTATGTCCAAGGGTGGTTTAATGAGCCCAATTGATGGACTAGAGGCCCATTTGACTCTAAACATAAGTAAATAACTTGCTAACCTAGTTACACGACTCAAATAAAAGGGAATTTACATGATAAGACTCACATAAGAAAATGAAAAATACATCATATGACTCGAAATAAAGTGGCGAACAAGACTATACGCCGTCGGCGATCATCGGGGCCTCGAAGAAGATGAAGTGGCGGGAGATGTCCCTATCATAAGTGCAAAGTGTATCTAATGACTATGCACTGGGATACGCACCATGTACTTATGAAAGACTCAAGGTGAGAGTGAGATCGTGAAAGACATCGATCAAAACATCACTACAAAGTCCATGAATCTTATGAAATTATGATCATTAATACAAGAGTATATATTTTGGCATGAAAGTAACATAAGTTTAAAATAAGCATTTAAACCATGTAAGACATGCAATCTATCAGGGATAATGCATAATATAACCAATATTATGAATATAAAGTCAAAACTAGGAATAAGACCCCATTAACTAGGCTTAACATATAGTCAATAGAGTCAATCTGCCATCTATTTAGAGTTTACAAAGTGCATATTACATAAATCGATTAGCGGTCATAGGATGGCCGCTTACCAGGCTTAGCGGTCTGTCGCAAGGCCGCTAGGTAGCTCTGGCGGTCACAGAAAGACCGTTTCTTTCTATCTGTGGCAAACAATATAAAACCCGAAGAGCAGGCCAATTCTAAGGCAAATTGGTACATAGAAAAATATGCCAGTGGAATAAGGCCTGATTCAACTACATTAAGACATGGAGATGCATGGGTTCGAGTGAAATAAGCCAAAATTATCGATTTCTTATTAAGGCCAAGGTTCATGCATGCTATATTAACCCTTATATGCGTAGTCATAATAAAACATCAAGTTCGCCCTGTACAATCAATGAAAATAGGAAGGAACAGAAGGCTTTTGTTCCTAACACGTTAATTTAGCCTTTTCATGAGATAACCTACCTTTAATTCGTTCTCTAGACTTCAGATTTCTGATTGGAAGTATACCCTAATTTCTACACGTCCTGTGCCGAACCAACGACTTCCCGTCCCTCTATCTCCTGACTCTTTTGACCTAAAATCATGAAAATTAGAGGGTAGGTAGAAGATACGAAGGAGATCAGAAAGTTCTAAAGGACCAATTTCTAAATACCTCGATTTGGGCTTCTACTTTCCTGATCTTCACTGGACCGACGCATTGGTTCCTGTGCAGTCTATTACGAATCAGTGACTTTCAGATGCTCTAACTCTCCAACAGCTGGGTCTTTTAGCACGAAAATTGGAAGTATGTTAGATAAAATTAAGAAGAACATAAAGTTCTAAAGAACCAACCTAAGATGGGGTTTCCTTACCTTTGAAATACGCGAGCCAACATTAGGGTTCGCATGAGTCGAAGTTAGGGTCTATTTATAAGGTTCACCTAGGGCTTAAGGGATCAGATCGAACCTAGAGTCCTCAATTGGAGTAGAGTTAATCTCTAGAGAGTTCTAGAGAGTCTTTCACGCCAGGTAACTTCGATCTAAGGTGATTTGATCGTCAAAGATCCAACCTTTTCACGTTTCTACGATTCACGGAACTGGAGTCTCTTAGCGGTCATAGCCGAGCCACTGGTGTGTGCTTGGCGATCTCGCGATAGACCGCAAGACGGCATTTAATCCAAAAAATTTAGATTTTCTTATTATCTCTCATTTATTCCCTCAATTGGTGTATATATCCTATTTTAAATCCATAAATTATCTAATTTACGTTTCTATTAATGGACTTGGGTCTAAAAGTCTTGAAATTGAGTCTTTGGAGAGTTGAACTTAACCCTTTGTTGATATAGGACTTTTAAATAGATTAAATAAATCCTTAATTCTTCTTAATAGCTCATTAAGCCTTTTAAATTACTTAATGATTATATTTTAATCTAAAAAATTCTTGGAAAAGTTTCCGACGTTAAAGTGATCTACCTAGTCAACTGATCCACTTCATGTTGTTTTCAGGTTGGAAATGTGAGAGCCCGGGCTTTTCAATGATACATATCAGAACAACACGGACCACAACAAGATAGGCAGGGATGCCACTTGGCCATGCCTGCATTTGTAGTTTAGGAAGAAACAATATGGACCAGGGTATGAATTAGGGAGAGTCAGATTGGAATAGGGAGAGACAAACTCAAAGCTAATACTCGTTCGTGCTTGTTATAAACAAATAACATTACACCTCCTGTTTGTTGGCACGTTAGTTATAAAAAGAAAAAGGGTCAATTAGTGACCTCAACTAAATCTTGATCAAGATGTCAAGGTGCCCAGACTGAATTCTAAACCAACAATGCTAGATTCCAGATTACCAAAAATATATAAACGAATAACACTGCAAATCAAAAACAAATACCTGAGCTTAAATGCAAGCCCATGACTTCTCAATAGCCAGAAAGTTCACGTTAAACAAATGATTACCCCCCTTGGTATTTGAAGTAAACCTACTCGTATGTATACTAGGAAGAAATCATTTGAGTCTAAGTGGATACCAAAACTTGTTAACAAAGGAATGTGAATCTAATGTCATATTTTACATATCCATACGGCCAAGTCCTTGGGTTTTGAAATCGCGTAACGCAGAGTGAAATGCTTGGAATTACTGCTATGTATCTGGAGCTGTTATTGAAAAGTCGTGATATTTCAATTTGATTTAGTTCCCTCCACATCCTTTAATGCTTACAAGACAAAGCCATGATGCCGATATAGATACATTGCACTAATATCCTAGAAACTGCATGAATAACGAGTCAGAGAGAGAGAGAAGATTTGTGCGCTCGCATGCAGGCAAAGCTACAAATGATGAACCCCAAACTTTTATCTTCTCTTTAGAACGGTCATGAAATATCAACGGCGCTGTAACCGCATTGTACCAATAACCTACCCGATATTGTGCACACTATAGGGTAGCCCATAATCCAGTGGCTCTCTGACCCGGTCTTTATTTCCACCCCCTACGGAAACTGCAGGCAATGCCCACCATGCATATGCCAATTGATAGAATATCTAGAACGCAGAAAAGCCCAAAAATCCAGAAAAGTCGAGAATCAAGTGGAATCACGGGCAGAAAGTTCCAAAAAAAAAGACATCCTGGCCATTTGAGAAGAATTAGAAATCAAGGACACTGCTGACAAGAATTTTCAAAGAGAAGAGTAACCTACGGAAAAGTGGAACCAATCTCTGCATATTGTTAGGACAGTTTATAGAAACAGCAGACCACTTAACAAACAGATGCAGTATGCCAAGGTTTAAGGATGTGACACACAAACCGAGTACACATTACACAGGAAAATGTGCAGGTTCCATTTGATTCTATGCCTTAAATTGCCATTCTCTCCTGCACATAGGGCAATGCGCCTGAGTCTGTGAGTTCACCCATTTTAAGATGCAGTGAAGATGGAATGAGTGGTTGCAGGCACCCCAAACTGCAAAATGCAAAAATGATATACTTTAAAATCGTCAGTAAAGTTTAAAATACAGAGAAGTGAAGCGGGACCACAAAACAAAACCCCATCCATCATAGAAATAGAAAGAGTAAATTATCAAACAAATACACCAAATGTGCATCAAAAGGGACAGTAAATAGCATTAATTCCTTTCTGTTGGTTCTTTTCATTCTTTTATGGTTCTTATATAAATGGACTCACAAGCATGTATGTCTACATGTGTATTATGCACACATAAACAGAAATACACATACACACATATAGAGATGTGGTGCTTACCTATCAAGAAAAAACAACACTTAAAAACTGTCATCAAATCTAGCAAAAGACTGCCACACTGACACACTCTAAAGATAAAAAGTATCAACAATCTCTAAACTGATCCAGTAGCTGGAAATAATCTTTGACTAATGGGTTCATGCAAAATTTAAACTAGTAATTGCATCTTCAGATGAGGCCAGGATGCACCTTGATCAACTTCCTCATCTGTTCCAATTGCCTACGAAACAGACGTAAGGATTGGCCCTCCAAAATTTTAGGATTGATCATTGATAATATATGAGCTCCTCATGCAAAGACCAAACCATTGATTATGGCACCGAGAGACTGTTGAACTGTTGTTACTCTACCCAAGTAACTTGGCAACCCAGAGTTAATTAAGGTTGTATAACTTGCACGACCTTAGACAGTCTAGCCTTCCTACTGAGTTGGCTCTCTCCAAAACCATCAATGTAAGACAATTACTTGGTTAGTCACTATCCATCGAGTTCAAAATGGAGGACCTGAAGATAGGCAACACATTGTCTCAAAATAATACATGAATGATGATAAGTGGGATTCAACAGTCAAAAAAAATTCCAACTAAAGACAGTAGAGAAAACAGCAAACCAAAGTGCACCTTTAACCAGTCTGCATCCCTGTGAACTACTGCATGCAAATTGTGGACAAGGAAACCGAAGATCCATGGTATGGAACCATGGTTTTCCAACTCTCATGAAATCTCCACGATCTCTCTCTCCAAGAGTCCTGAGATAGAATCTCTCCCAAGATCAAGAATGAAGAGATGGACGAGTAGGATGAAGGAGGAGAGGCAGAGGGGGGGAAAAAGGCAACGGAGAAGAAAAAGAAGAGGAGATGAGGATGACAATAGAGAGGAGGAGATCCCTGACATGCTAAGATGGCATTAAGATTTGAGAAAGGAATTTTTTGTATATGTAAATACATTTTTGCATTGATCTTACTATTTTTTCCACAAAGTTAAAGCCTTTTCCGAGAAGTGTAAAGTTTGGCCACTATTGCTCTCTCTCCTCCGCATATCATGTATTACAAGCTTTCTTGGATGCTAATTTCCTAGTGCAAGCAATAGCGACTAGTCTAATATTTGTAAAACAAATATGAGAACATCAAATCTTTACAGGGAGAAGAGGACAATTATTGGATAGTATCCATAAATTGTTTCTTCTACCAGAGTAACAAACTTCTGGTCCCCACAAAAATCTTAAAACTTGACTGGCCAAGCATTGATCATATTGGTCCAGTGATCCGATCAGCCTTAGGCAATACACATCTTCTTAAGCAGAACATTACTGCATTTTGTTAAACATTGCTCCAATATGATCGGAAGAGGCAGCATTCAGATATCGGAGAGTGGCATTTTCTGCAGTGTGTAATAGCATTGACCATCAGCCTAATTCTTTACTCCTCCATATGGGAGCTTTCTTGTTTTCTCATTTCCTAACTCCATCTATCCAACTTTATAAACCCTGATGCTTCTCATAGAATATTGTGCAAAAAGCGCATGACATCTGCAGTAATACTTTTGGAGAAGCTCAAGTAGCATTCGGAGGTTTCATGATATGAAAAAAGTGGTTTTAGAGGTCACAGTGATGACATGAGGTCATAGCTGCGTCTATGTGAGAGAGATTGGCACAAGCCACATAGGCACTTCAATCAATTTTAAACAGGTTAGACAATTTACGGCGAGCATATATTTAAGTGGACTGAAAAAAGTAAAGTCGGAAAGTTATCTAGCAAATAAGAAGGAAGTTTTCCTGTGACTTCCATGCAAGTAGATGAGCTTCTTAAGAAATAATGAGCTGCTGGGGGGTTAGAGAACAAGGAATGGTAAACAATTAGTGAATTATAGCACCTGAAAAGGTTTGCTAAGTAACACAATGGAGTCAATTGTACACACATCTCGGTGGTAGTATTTCCATGGTTATTACTACATGGTTGTCAAGCCACCCGCCTAGGCAACAAGGCACTTTCCAAGAGCCCAAGCACTGGTCTGCATGGAAGGCAGAATCAGATCAGGCACCTAGATTGGTAGGCCAAGTCTCGATCCATATCGGATCATATTGGCCAAACTGGCTCACCCCTTCTCTATCCTCAACCCCCCCCCACCCCAGCGGGCTCTGTAACAGGGGGCGCCCCCTCCTCTGTTTCCACAGCCACCTCTCTGTTTATACAGCCTACCCTATTATATAGGGAGTTACACACACGCGCGTGCACACAGGGCCTATAACAACCCTCTTATATTCAGAGTCAATGAAGTAATCTTGATGAGATGTCCGATCTCATATGACACTACGACATTTCATTCCTCAGAATGAGGGAACAAGAGGCTTCATTCATAATCTTGTTTACTTTTATTAAGAATTACATGCTAATAAGTAAAGCACATAGAAACAGAAAGATGCAACACTGGCAATTACTAATTGTTGAATCCCTGCTCATTAAAAATCATATTTTACGTGTTTTGAGCTATGACATAATTCAAGTAAAAATATTATTATAATAGCATAATTCAAGTAAAAATATATTCATCTTCAGAAATACAAAAAAAATTTACTCTGCCTTAATAGCTACTCTAGAGGGCGACATCCTACAAGCTTAAAGATGGTACTCTCTACATACTTATCCATAAGAAAGACAAATATGTCCTTCTAAGTGCCTCTCGTCCAGAGAAATCAGAAGAATAATGTACGAAGTCCACTTAGGACCATGTAGCGCCCATCAAGAGGGAACTAAGATGAAAAACAATATCAAGCTTAAGGGCTTTTATTGGCTGACTATGCTTGCAAACTAACACCAATATGTTCGAACATGCCCCCAATGTCAAGCATTTGGAACTATGCCCAGAAAACCTCCCAATGCATTGCATCCCACAGTCCCCACATGGCCATTTGAAGAATGGGGAATAGATATTGTGGATCCATTCCCACCATCTTCCAGGGATCATAAATTCATTCTTGTTGTCACAAACTACTCCCAATGGGCTGAGACTATTCCTCTTCAAGAAATAACTGGATAAATTGTAGCTCGATTCGTTAGGCAACACATCATATACAGGTTCGACACTCCCAATCAGATCATGTCAGATAATGGTACACCATTTAAAAATAAGGACATCTACCAACTAGCGACCAAATTTCATATTGACTGGAGAACATCCTATATATAATCCCCAAGTCAATGGTTTAGCTAAATCATTCAACAAAGACCTCTGTAAACTCCTTGCCAAGATAGTCAATGGCCGCAAGCAAGATTGGCTGAAAAGATACATGAAGCCCTTTGGGCGTATAGAACCATTTATAAAACTCCTACAAAATGCTCACCTTTCTCCCGGGTCTATGGGACAGAAGCTATGATGCCAGTTGAAATTGAACTTGCATTCTACCGAGTGACATTACACTATGGATTGCAAGACCATGATCAAAGTGAAATTGAAAGAAGACTTGCAAAGCTCTCCAACTTGAAAGTTGAAAGGTTAGTGGCTTATTAACGCCTTCAAACATATCAAACCCGGATGACATGAGCCTATGACAAGCTTATGAAAGAAAAAGGTGTTCAAGAAAGGTGACCTCATCATGGTCAAAGAATGACAAGTAACGGCAGGCAAGTCCAGTGGCAAACTTGCCCCAACTGTCATGGACCCTATGTAATCAAAAGGTCTAAGAATGAGACGTGTATACAATCGTCGATCATAAACAAAATATTACTTTTCCCACTCTCAATGGTAAACACATGAAAACATATTACGCTCCTGACCATGAATTCAAACAACCCATCTCAAGCAGACCATCATGTTGTCAAAGCTTAAGTCCGGAGTTAAAAAAAATAATATATAATAAAATAAATAAATAGGCGCTTAAAAATGAGATGGTATGACGGACTTAGACATTGGAGGATGTTTAAGGGCAATAATGTCAAAGAATCCCGACTGAGGAAAACTCGAAAGAACGCCTCAAGTAAAAATGGAAAAACACCGCTATGTGAAAACCCGAAAGAGAGCACAAGCAAAAGTTATGTAAGGAGATTTTAGTAGAGCAAAGACTAGATATGTAAGGAGAAGGTACAAAATAGATTTCGTAGAGGAAAACGAGATAACCCTAGAGATTACATCCAAAATCACATATTGTCATTTGTCCATAGAGGAGGAAAAAAAATCTTACTTAGATGTTAGGTCAATGTGCAAGTAGTATCAATATCCTGACATTAGTCAGATACATGTATAGATTAAGCTGCAATTTATATCAGTTGTCCATGGCCAACAGGTGATATAAAAATTATAAAAATGAGAATATCATGCTTCATCTCCCCATTTTTTATCAGCTACTTTGTTAGATATAGCTAAAGTTATACAGTTATGAAAATTAAATTCTAAAAGACTTGAACAGGAGTTTGGAGGTATTGAATACAAATCAGCTAAGATATTCAATTCTGAGTAATTGATAAAAAATCTCTTATATATAAATCTTAATGCGAAGTCTCCCTATACCATTGGTGCAGATGTATTCTCATACTTATTATCTATGAGGTGATAAGAGACAGCTTAGCACTACCATCATGTCCATCTTTGCTATGTATTAGTCAAACACTAATGCTTTGATCAGAAACACTTCTCCTATATCTATAAGGAAGCTGAATCTTTTGTCCCTGTTAATTGCAAATTCCATGTATTCTAGGTGCAGATGAGAGTAAGGAGATGAACATCCACATTCTCTATAATCATTTGTATCAGTTAGGAGTTATTTTGATTATATTGAAAAACAACTGTCTCTCTCTCTCTCCAATTATTCAAATGATGTGTGCAAGTAAAAAGATATTCTCATTATATTGCAAAACAGACCTCCCTCCCTCCAAGATAGAGGAATGAAACTGCAACTCCTCATTTTGTCACATTTTATCAGGAAGAAATGAGTCACTTATAACAAACTCCATGACAGCATATACAGCTTGGATTTAGATCATATGAACAAAACCAACACACAGAATCCAATAAAATTGAAAATTTCAGAAACACTGAGTCTTTCCAAGTCCTACTATCCCCTTGAAATCACACAAGAGAATAACATTTAAGAGGGAACAGGAAAGGAATGAACATTCCAGATCCACAAAGTTCACTTCTGGCTTAGGTTCAAGCATAACTTGTGCACTAATCCCTTAACAGATGGCAAAATAGCATCAACTTACTTAACGGGCAGTCATCACCAGGATATTTGCAATCAGGGCAGCAAACATCAAATGCCATTCTACAAATGCCACATGTTTCATCTTGTACATCCCAGGTCCATGAAGCCACAGCGTGCCACCTGCAGTTTCAATGAAAGAGAGGGGAGACGACTAGTGATCACAAATTTCTGAACACAATATTAGTCTACAAAATAGGTTATGCAAAAATGCATGTGTTGGTTTGGAGTTAAAAAATTGAGGAAATCATATATAAGTAGGAGACAGAAAGAGCTGATTATTTGACTAAAAATTATAACATAGAATAGAGAACTAATTCTTTATGAACCCTAGATGTTCTCTAACTGTAGAAAGAAGCATTAGGTACTTTTTGTTATGGATGTGAATGGTGTTCAGTTGTGTATGAGTGTACATGTATGTTCAGAACTTTTGTGTGTGCGATTGTGCGTGCATGTGCACGCGTGTGTGTCTGTGTGTGAGAGAGAGAGAGAGAGATCACATACTCTAACAAAGGTCACCCAATAATTTGCAGAAGCAGAACAGGTTAAGGAAAGGCACTTATGTCCAATTAATAGATAGATATCAATGCAGCACACCCCAGAATAGTAAGGGTTAAAATGAAAGGATACGGAGTAATTTAACCTTCATTTCCACTGATCTGGAAAGGATCAGTACCTGAGGAAGAAAGTGGGCACATGAATACATCAAAAAATCATGAAGAGTACATAAAGAATTAAAGAGAAAACTAAAGGGAAGACAGCAATAAAATTTAATTTTTCCTGAAGCACTCAAAGACCAAATGATGCCGAATCCTTTTAACAGTTGATCCCCATATGTAGTCAAATCTACCTTTTTCATTAAAAAGACAAGACAGGAAAAAGAAACAAAAGGCTACAATTTCTGTAAGTCAAAAAGATTAAGGAGAAAAAGCAAACAAACAAACAGTGTCCATCCAATCTGTTTAAAATTTATTTGGTGTATCTTTTTTAAAAAGTTCTCTCTTAAGATCAGATAAGTACATCAAAAAGTGGTAAATATTTTGGATGCAGGTTATGAAAATGTGGATAGATTCATCAAAAACACATTTATCGTAAGCCTGTTTGTCATAAAAGCATTTTTATTAAATCATTTGGCTGTTCTTTTAAAACATAATCAAGTTTACAACAAACTCTGTTTACCGAAAAAAAAAGTCTCCAGCATAAACCAAATCAAAGTACGTTTGTGAAAACATGTTTATGGGGAGATTTTATGTTAAGCTCAAAGAAGTCTAGTAAATCCCTTTTTAACCATCCAAACCATGGTTTTTGTGACGACCTAAGATCCGGATGCCGGAAAGAACCCGATACCATTCGAATCCTGGCCCGCCGCCCACGAGCCGGGAGGGCTCGGAAGAGTTAATAGGAGTGTGGAGGCACAAAGAAATAGGAAATAAGACAGGACAATTCAACAATTAACAGAAATAAATAAATAACTACTACAACAGGGTCCAGTGTAACAGAAAGTACAGTCTAAAGCAGTAAAACGTACCACATGCCAAGTGAACACTCAACCCGGCGAGCTGGCAACTGGTACGTTTTACTGCTTTAGACTGTACTTTCTGTTGGACTGGATCCTGTTGTAATAGTTGTTTATTTATTTCTGTTAATTGTTGAATTGTCCTGCCTTATTTCCTATTTCTTTGTGCCTCCACACTCCTTTTAGCCCTTTCGAACCCTCCCGACTCGTGGGCGGCAGGCCAGGATTCGAATGGTATCGGGTTCTTCCCGGTATCCGGATCTTGGGCCGTCACAGCTGGTATCAGAGGCACTGGACTCTGGACAGTCCTCTAGACTCACTAAACCCAACAGTCCTTGAGTCACGAGACTCGGGGTCAAGACCATCGCACGCAACGGCATAATGATGTTAATCTAACCTAATCTCTAGGTCTAAAACCACGGTAGCACGAATACCAAGATAGCTCATGAGTCGCCGAGACCATTCTCTCGGGAAGGGAACTGAAAAGCCTTCCAGCCCCAGGCTGAACAGCTAGACTCACAGTCTAAGGCCACACATATGGCCCACGCGGAAAACACAGAAGCATGATTCCCAAAGCAACTCACAAGCCGCCACGCCGATTCCCCATCCCAGGGAAAAGCGGGAACCCTCCAGCCCCAGGTCGGATGACTGGACTCGCAGTCCAAGGCCAAACACTTGGCCCACTCGGGAACCATCTTCCGCAGAAACCCACAACATGCGGGGGAATCCCACCGCACTCACACCGATACACGGTGACTCGATCGATCGTAACACAAAGCCCGGAACACACACCTACGGGCACGCTAGTCGAGGTAACACGGCACCTCCAGACACCCCAAAAACACGGACGCGGAACCTACGGGGTGTCCGAGACACTCACGAGGCCGGCCGCAACTCACGGAAGCCAAGGTCGAAGAGAAACGGGACTGCAAACCACTCGGTGCAGCCCAGAGCCCGGCGGTCCAACCTTGGGCCGCTACAGTCTCTAGTGGTCCAACTCTGGTCTGCTACATGGACTCTGGCGGTCCAACCTTAGGCCGCTAGAAGCCATGTGGCGGTCTGGGTCTGAGGCGCGGTCTAAGTCGTTAGTAGACGCATTTGACCTTACTTCTGGTGGACAAGTACTCATGTCACGTGAGAGATGACTCTCTTATTTTCGGGTTTCGTTTTCCGTCTGCAAGACGTAGTTTCTGGATCGTTCCAGCGTGCTTTCCCGAGGTGGTGGCCAGGGGTGCTCGGTGGGGATTACCAAGGCCTCGCCGTGCCAGTGTGGGACTGTGTGGTCCCGATTGGTCGTGCCTGTGTGGGCAGGCCACCGCAGCAGGGTTGTTGTGTGTGTTTCCTCGGTTGGCCTGGTGTTAGAGTGGTCCGGTTTCTGATTGTGAGATTGGGATTTCTCTTTCTGCTTGACCGGTACAGTAGAAGTAGTTGTAGCGCCGAATTTTGACCGGCCACTGGTTCGCTGTTTCTACTGTAGTTGTAGTTGTTTTTCCTTTCCGCTACCACCGTTGTTCTCGGTTGGGGTTCCGTGGAATCCCTACTGATCCAGTGACAGGAGACTCACCCCTGCTTTTCAGGTGCGGCGGTTCTTCCTCGAGATTCGAGAGTGCTGTTCGGAGGTTTTTAGTTGCCAGCTCGCCGGGCCGAGTGTTCACTTAGCATGTGGTACGTTTTACTGCTTTAGACTGTACTTTCTGTTAGACTAGACTCTGTTGTAGTAGTTGTTTATTTATTTCTGTTAATTGTTGAATTGTCCTGCTTTATTTCCTATTTCTTTGTACCTCCACACTCCTTTTAGCCCTTCCGAGCCCTCCCGGCTCGTGGGCAGCGGGCTAGGATTCGAATAGTATCGAGTTCTTCCCGGTATCCGGATCTTGGATCGTTACAGTTTTGATCCAGAATGTTATGAAAAGCTAAATGTGTTTATGCCTTGCATCCAAACAGGTCCTTTAAGATATGTGGTGCCAGCATTCTGCACCGACTAATGCAGCCAACATAAAATGCAAGCAGGAAAAAACAAAACGAACAAAAGGAAAGACCCAAAACTTGAAAGCCCATTTAGTCATTGCCAAGAAAAAAAATTGATGAGGTTGTGAAACGAGGAAAACGATATAAATCAAACTCTTTAACCAAAAGTATGTTGCGTTAGCCCAGAAGTCCAGAAAACAGGGAAACAGGAAGAGAAGTGGGACAGCCAAGACAAAAGAGCTTCAGATGGATGATACCACTTGTAGGCGCAACAGGAATAGCTAAAGGATCGTTTGGATTGACGTAAAGCACTGGAATCCTTGGATTTAGGCCTCGTTTGAAAACTCAACGGGATTATGGCTTTTTCCATAATCCTTTAGAGTGAGAATAATCCAATGAAAAGGAGATTTTGAGAGATTAGGGAAAGTGGAGGTTTTTCACCCTATCTCTCTAAAAAGTTAGATTATAGATTTTAAATAATCTGATGTGACATTTAGACATTTGGTGGGGTGAAGATTACTAGGCCATAATCTATGGCCCATTGGGTTATCAAATGCGCCCTTAAAAAAATAGTTTCAAAACAAGTGGAAACAAAGTCCCTAATTTTTAATTTCTGTTCATTTTTTTAATGAAACAAATTTCGTAAAATATTGGAGCCTGATTTCAGATTTCGATACGTCATATCTACCCAAGCAAATTGAATCCAAAAAAGGATTCAGTGCATCAGTATCTTACCTCCCAACCAAAACAAAAGGAAATGGAACTCCGGAGATTTCAGTGTTTCAGGTTCAATCGAAACTACCCGTGAAATGAAAAATGACCATAAGACCGTGACATCTCCAATTCACTTTCCTACCACATGCCGGCGCGCGCACGTCTGATACATCGTAAGAAATACAAAATCGGAGGCATCTGATGCACCCCAAATGCAACAACCATTAACTCACCATCTTCTTTTCTCTTGGAATGTGTCCAACCAAGGCTTCCCCTCCCAGTTCTTTCGACATCACGGGCACAACATGAGAGGAACAGAGAGGGAAGGAAGGGGAGACGATGGCTACCTAGCTGCTGCGGCTGCCTGCTTCTCAGGGGTGGTGGGGAGGCAAAACGGCCAGCGCTCGCGAGGAAAGGGACCTCGGCTCCGATAGCAAGAAGAAACAGAGGGCGGGGGGGGGGGGGGGGGTAGCCAGCCTGCCATAGCGTGGGAGGGACGGAGGGGGGCACGTTTCAAGGTTTTAAAAGGACTGTCAACGGATCGGATCCGGTCGGATCCGAATCCGGATCCGATATGTTAAGATCCAGATCTGATCCGAATCCGAAATAAAGTGTTATTTCGGATCCGAACCTGATCCAAATCCGAATATAAAATTTCAGATCCGAACCTGATCCGAATCTTAATATGAATTTTTCAAATGTGTTACTGATTTTGGATACGAATCGGGATCCTATTTTGAATCCATATTCTTGGGCTGGATATTAAGAATAGACATAAACTGGTATATAAGTTAACTAGATTGGGAAATCTGGATCCTATTTTCAGATCTAATGGATCTATTTTTGGATCCACGTAACAAACACATTAGGCATAAAGAAATTTCGGATCTAATGAATCTACTTTTGGATCCACATAATAACCATAGTAAATAGAACTATTTGACACAACCTTTCACAGTTATCCAAATGTAAAACACAACACGGGTGCTTCCATAAAAAGCCACTCTGTAGTCAAAAGTATAGCCCTTGTGAAAGGCCAACTTTCACAGTTATCTAAATGATGGTGTCTTCTTCCATGAAAAGCCACTCTGCAGTCCAAGCACCATCAAAAGTTTTTGAAGAATTTCAGTTAAGAATTCAGAGTTTTCTGATATGCAACCTGCAATTTAACCAACAAAACATCAAATGGTGTCACTTAAAACACAACACAGGTACTTTCTACATTTGGTAGTTTTGAGATATAGATGCTACTTGGCAAATGCAATTTTTCAAACATCAACATCCATGATTCAGAGAAACTATGGGTAAATTAAACAGACATGGATGCAAATCAATGTTGGCTCTCTAATAAGCATATACAAGGTCAGAAAATAATAATAGCATTCTTATCTAGTGTAAATCATTTTTCTGCCTATTGTGCACCACGGTTCATCCAATAATGTCAAGAGACAGATGAAACTGGATGTTGATATTTTCCCAATATAGGTTCAAAAAATGGCCGATTACTATGATTGCAACCTATCAATATCCAAAAGAATAAAGAAAATATCCATCTCTGGAGTTCAAACTGAGTCACAAGCCATGTGGGGCTACAGTTCAATAATGATAAATGAGTGAAGACTTACTACAGCGTGTCAACTAGATGCCCCTGTTCCATTAAAAAATCCCTCAACTGCAGCACAAGAACAAAAATAAACAAGTGAAAAATCTGGCGCTGATAAGAGAAAACCTTCTAATAATTTCAATCCTTAGGCTCAGTAACAGAAAGCTCTGCACCATTGAGGGCAGAAATGAAAGAACTTGCAAATCCAATCACCTTAGCAGACTTGTGATCTGCAGACTCCCTCTGCATGAAAAAAGGGCAAGTTAATTTTGTAAAGACAGAACGAACACAGTTTTGCCGCAACAGAGATGATATCCAGTGTAGGTTTTGCAGCAGAAGGAATCCAAAATCCATGTCAGCCATGTAACAAACATGCCAGTGCTCATTTTTAGAGTTTCAAACACGCCAAAATCCAAAATACAAAATACAAGTATGTCAACCTCAACATACTCAAAGTTGAGAATTTTCTTTCTTAAATTCCAATCACCATCTACATAATGGCACGTTAGGCACAAATAGCCATCGTTACTAATGAAAGTCCACATGTCCGAAGTTAAGCTTACTCAACAATTGAGACTCTCAAGTGAGGAATAAACCCTCTCTTTCTCTTTGGCATAAAGGTTCATACGATCTGACTTAATTGTGTTACGAGACAACAACTGCAATACAAGCTGTATATTCTTTAAAAAATTTCTAAAGAATGCATGCTCAGTCATTGCAAATGGATACTGATGGACAATAAACATCTTTGCAAGATCCTCTCTACTTCTCTCATTATCAAACACAAAGGAGGACTTTTCAGTTCCAGTACCTACTACATCCCCTTTGCTTCGTTTCAAACATTGGGCATCAGAACAACGCATAATGTGGTTACTTAGATGTTTTGTTCCACTTGAACTTTTACCAACTAATTGTTTTTGACAATATCGACAAATGGCCACGACACTTCCATCTTCATTTAAAACCCTCTCAAAGTCTAACCAAACTTTTGACCTCAACTTTCTCCCTCTATGGGGAGGTTCACCAGACGGTTGAGTAACACTTGCTTCTATATTATCTACATCAACTTCTATATTCTCTGAACCACTTGCCATGATTTCAAATCAAAATGACACTATAATCTACACCCTTCACAATAGCAAAAAAAAAATCATAAATAATTAATAGCAAATAGGTTCATTCAGATGTACAACCAGCAATCATAATATATATTGTCTAACATTAGACAGAAGTGGGTATGTTGTCTCTCAAAGATAAACAAAAGGAACCTGAATCAGGAAATGATAAACATGAATGCAGACATTGATCAGATCATAAATGATATATGCATGAGTTTAGACTGAAGAACCTAGACACACAATTGACCCATAGTACTTGGCGAAGGACCAACCTCTACGCATGATGTGGGTTTCCATACAGACATAATCTGTCCTTCTCCCAGCGTACCATTTCATATACCACTGGGTCATGCATTCGAACTATATGATGTGGGTTTCTGCCTTCCTTGCTACTACTATATTTGGCTCTTGAATAATTCAATATTAAAGATTGTTATTTTTCTCAAACTTTTGGATGAAAATAATGAATACTCAGTGTACAAAATCTACAACAAATAAAAAATTTAAAAGGATATCGAGTTCAGAAAATAAATGGAACGAAGAAATGTTACTGTCATATTATGCCATATTTATGTACTTTCTTCGAGCTATATTTTGAGTATAACTTTGAACCAGGGGAAAAGGCATATACCTTACTTGAGTTGATGCATCTGCAGTATTATGGTTACCGGATGGCTTACTTTTGACCGGCCAAACTGATGGAAGTAGGTACCAACATACTTGTAGTTCTTGTTCACCTTGCAATATGGGTCTATGACTCTATATTAAGCTTTTGCCTGCAAAAAAAAGTCAAGCTGTAATTTTTTGTCTAGAGATATCCAGCATAAAAATAAAATATGACTCTATATAAAGCATGAACTGTGCTGAACTTTAAGCAGAACTCAAAGAGATTTGACATCATCAAAGAGCATAAAGGACTCATAAATTTTGCAAGCATAACAAGAACCAATATTTAAAAATTCAATAACGTACTACAATCCACGATGGACAGACATTACAGTTAATGATGGAGTAAGAATATCATCATCCGTCTACAGAAGAGGTAGTGAAGTGAAGGAAGCAATTCTGTTAGTCCACTTAATTTGGTTCTGGATTCCTTTTACAGACCAGAAGTGCAAACAGCAGATGTAGAGAAAGATTCAAACCTGTTGGGTCTTCTGATGCAGAGCGACTATCGTAAACGGGTCCGACTAAGGCAATTAATATAGATCAACATGGAGTCATAATAAATAGTTAAAGAAGACTTCTATTCTTATTAGTCCTTTCAGTCTTACAGCGCCTAGTGTCTCTTCAACATCATCAATAATCAAATGAAAAGAATAGGATTAACTAATCATATGCCCATATAAATGGTACAAGTAAGCAGATAATATCCATGTAGCCATCTAAATAAAAATAGCTACAGATGAAGAAAAATCGTATTACAAATGCTACAACAAGCATCATACAGACTAAATTGCAACCAAAAAAGCTGCAGCAACCCAAATAAATACTCTAGGCACTTGAAGAATAAGAAAAGCACAAAAATTAGGAAAAAAGGAGATGAAATCAAGAACTCGAGAAATAAAAAAGACATGGATCTATATTCTGATCACTCGGGAAATAAAAAAGACATGGATCTATGTAAAGCCCACCTCTTTGCTTTCTTTTTTTCTCTTGGAAAAAAAACAGAGGACAAAGACCTCCCAAAAACCAGTTTTTTCTCCTTAAAAGCGCGTGCGCGTACGAGAGAGAGAGAGAGAGAGAGAGAAAGCGTGAACGAGCGGGAGTGAGAGTTAGAGAGGGATCAACATACGGCACACCGCGATAGCCTTGACTGTCGGCGCCGCAGGTGGCCTCAAAGATATCGAGTTGTCTTCTCTGAGATCACTGCCGATGGATAAACCCTAGAGACGCAAAGAGGGGTTCCGAGAAGGCCAATCGCATAGAACGTCACCATCGCCGTTGCGGGTGGCCAAGGAGAATGCCGTCGTGAGATGCTGTCGCTGCTAGAACCCTAGAGAGTGGAGCCGAAGGAGAGCGTGGTGCCGTCACCGTCGAAGGTGGCCGAGGAGATCGCCGTCGTGAAATGCTATCGCTGCTAGAACCCTAGAGAGAGGAGCCAAAGGAGAGCGTGGTGTCGTCACTGTCGCGGGTGAGATCGACGTTGTGAAATGCTGCCGCTGGAAGCCTGGGAACCCTAGCGAGAGGAGCGAGGTGGAGATGGGAGCAGCCGAGAAGGAAGCCGCATCGCAACGGGCGTTAGGGCCCCGAAACCCGATCCGATTGGAGACATTTCGAATCAAAAAACCGCCGCCCCGGATCCACGGAAGTGCAGCGTTTCGGATGCACGTACCTGCTCCGAATCCATTCCTTTTTTGGATTCGAATCGGGTCGTCTGATCCGACACATCCATTGACACCCCTACTTGTAGATGGCAGCACGCTAATTACCGCATGTTATGCATGGATGGCTGAGACTGCACTGGAATATTATGCAAGTCCACCCCAAATAGCTAGCTCCCTGTCGTACATGATTCCCAGCTTAGATCTTACCTCCATGGATGAGACTCTACTGAAACAGTTAACCCTCGAATGAGTAGCAGATAAACCATGGCCACCATTCCTTACACTACAAATAACTGAACAAGTTGCAAATAGTTCATTTGTGTAACATTCTCACCTCGAAGGAAACAGTAAACAGAGATTTTTCTCGTGTAAGCAGACTGGAAGCAAAACACTGGGCTAAAAAATTACCAAAAAAGAATGAGCTGGAGAACTCCAGATCAGGAGGGAGCAAGGATATGGGAAAAAAGAGTCCTAGAATGAATGATCTCTTCACATCTCAGTTATATATCATGCATGGACATTTGATGATAAAGAAGCTCGATGTGGATGGTCACGGTGGGTCCAACTTAATGATAACCACAATTGTTAACTGATCATACTTTAACATGCTCTTCTCAAAACAAGGGCGCTCAAATGTGCATTTGTAAAGATAGGTTGAAATTGAAGACTGCGTCAAGCATACAAATGGCTCATATTTCTCTCAGGACCACAAACAGATTTACTACAAACCACCTTACCTCATAATAGAGCAGGACCACATACCTGGTCACATGCCATGGGGAGACAGAATGACAAGAAGACATGTACGTGGAAACAATGTAAGAAAATTGTGAACCTGTCAGGCCTAATGAAGTACACTTTGATGAATGATTACCAATGTATAGGAAACAAGATTACTTGTTATGTCTCTACAAATGTAAGAAAAGAAGCTTTACTCACGGCAGAAAATGGGAGTGCTGCATGTGTGACACCCATAGGTTCAAGATAATGCCTCATCAGTGTAACTCATATTTCAGAAGAAACACATGCCTCGTCACATGCCATGAGAAGGCATCGTAGATAAAATACTTGTGGGGCTCAGATAATTTTGAACTGTCATAGCATTTGAACAGGCAAGCAGTAATGAAACAGTAAGGTAAAGTCTAAGGGCTACAACAAACATACTGCTAACACCTTCAGCCAATCAAATATTATTGACCCCTGTTAAAGTTAACCACCTTAAGCCATAGTCAGCAGTATCACCTCCAACTGCCAGCCCTGGATTGTGAATGCATGCTAGAAAAAAAACCACAACAATTGCAATGCCTAACATGGTCAGCAGAATCACAATTTCAATGGGTCTGATAGTTGCTTTGGCAACTGTTAAGCTCAGAAAAACTTTGAATAGTCATTACATTGAACAGGTGTTTACCCAAATTGCCAGCCCTCACAATTGAAATCCATCACAGCATATGTGCTCCGATGAACCTCCACAGCTGTGTAAAGATGTTCACTGTGTTGCAATGGCAATCATATAACCACCTTCACAATGTGACTGTCAGTATAAAAAATTGCATCATTGCCCTTTAAGGCCCTCATCCAGCCCCTACTGATCATGCTGCTAGAAAGGGTTGCGATGTTGCCATCCAACTCTCTTAAAAGAGCATGAAAAATAAGGGATGTGAGGGTGTGCCCCTGCGAAATAAAACAATACCACAAGGTGACTATGTAAACATGACAAAAGACATTAATGAACTAACTTAAAGAATAGTGAGTCAGAGTAGAGATCTATTTACAACATAGTCTAAATACAACAGATACACTACATTATAATAAGGTAAGAAATTAAGCAAGTTCACGAAACACAGAATAATGCGTAGCAAATTTCATAGCCCAGCTTCACCCCCAAATACTATTAGCAATTTCATTCCTACGGCGCTCCCCAGCAGCAACCTCAAGGTGTCCGATGAGAAGTCCAGCGGCCACATCCTCATCACCAGCAAAATCCCCTTGCACATCGTCCTCAGTAACTCTATTGAAGTACCAATCAAACCCTTGTTCTCGATGAATGAAATTCTGCACCACACAGCATGCAATAACTATCTTCCTCCGTGTGGGCCAATGATACATGTTTCCCTTGCGCAATGTGTGAAATCACATCTTCAAGACACCAAATGTACGCTCCACAACATTTCGCAACTGGGCATGGCGATGATTGTATTTTTCCTTCTTATTTTCATAGGGCACATTACGATGACCACGAAATTGAGCAAGATGGTACTTAACTCCCCTTTATGGGGCCAAGAAAGATGAAGTATTTTCGTATCCCGAATCAACCAGATAATACTTCCCCTGTAGTACATAGAACCCTCCTTCGTCTAAGGCCCACTTCAACACCCACATATCAGCAGCAGATCCTTCCCATCCTAAACACACATATTGGAAGAGCATATCAAACAATACTGTAGCCATCACATTTTGGCTAATGCACTGCTTATGGTTGCGAGATCGAGCCTGCTCCGATATTGGTACATTTGCAAGAATGTGTGTGCCATCAATGACACCAATCACATCCTAAAAAGTAAAACATGGAACATGAGTTAATGTACCAATGATGTAAACAATTACTAGGCAATAGAATTCACCTTAAAGTGAGGGTAGAATCGTTCTTTGCCACGAATGTACGGGTGACATTCGGCCACTTGTGCAGCTGTGGGTAGTTGAATGTACTCTTCCTTCAATGAAGCCAAGGCACACTACAAGAAAATTGGCCTTTACCTATGTTTTAAAAACGTAGTTGTAGGTCCAAAAAACGTAGGTAAAGCCTTTAGCCACGTTTGTTTGCCACGCTTACAAAGTGTGGCACTTGCTCGAGTGACTATAGGTTATACCTACGTTTCTATGAAACGTAGCCATAGCTCAACCTATTCCTACGCTTGTAAAGCGTAGGAATAGTCTAACAAAAAGCGTAGGTAGATATCGACATATACCTATGCTTTTAAAATGTAAGAATAGTTCCTTCAAAAGCGAAGTAGATATCGACCTATACCTACACTTTTAGAAACAACGTAGTTAAAAATATATATACACACGCATAAAATTGAATATACCTATGATTCTTAAAATGTAGGTATTGTATATTATCACGTTCTATAAAAAACGTACGAAAAAGTATTAGAGTCGGTCTCTTAAAAACGTAGGAAATGAGCTAGTCTCATTTTTTAAAAAATGTAGGTATTTTATTCTTTTGTTTTTTTTAAATACTCATTGTGCAATCATACCTGTGTACATTCATATAAATGATCCCTATATGAATCTCACATTGAACACATCACTAATAACATAAAAACTCACAATCAACACATCAATATAAAGTCCACATTCAACACATCAATATAAATCATACACGGGCTTTGAAACACCACTAACAACTTCAAGAGATTAATACATCACCTACACACAAATTTACTTTCCAATTAGTAACTATTTGCCACTAGAACATGTGTTAAACAAGTAACACATGCACAGATACATACTACATACATACACATAAATAGATAGTTCCCCTAATGTAAAAGGGCAACAAGGCCACTGATATATACATACACATACATATCATTGTGCAAGCCTAAGTTTGTCTTCTTTGCAGTAAGGAGAGTCTTCTTTGTTCCTTCTTTGAGGGACAAGCAAAAGCACCTTGCACTCTCCGGCCAGCTGGCCTCGGCCCACCATATTTCTTCCCCTGACCTGTCGAAAATATCCTCAACAGTTGTTCGATCCTTCCATCCTCTAGCTTCACCTAGAGCAGACATTCTCCAGATACCAGCAGTCCCTAAAGTAAAACAAAAGATGTTTAAAATATGATGCTTTTGTAAATGATTTAAAAAGAAACTTGCTCTCCTCTAGTGGATGTATCAATTCAAAGCATATCCTTGCTACTCTTCCTTAGGGGCATTTCATATGAAATTTTGGTGACATGGATATTTGCTAGAAAAAGTGGGATGGAAATGGACTGTTTAATGCTTAAGAACATTAGCATAGTCATTGAAGCTCACTAATCAGAAAGTACAACTGTAAGAATCTTATATTAGATTCATAATTTGAGGCCAACTCTTAAGTTTGGGTTCATTGTCATAACAATAATAATAAACACTCATCCAAAAAATAAATCTTGAACCAATATTATGTCTCTTTATGCGTGCATAAAGAGATTATTGAAAATAACTAGTAACTTCTTTGATGGTGTGCTCGCATTTTTTTTACAAAAACACATGGATGGTACCACGAAATATATTAAGATATGGAAACATTAGATTCTGACACCACCTTTTAACCATAGCAGTGGTTCATGCATCAACCACCATTAAGCAAAGCATGAAAAAGATCCACATGGCCTCTTGGAAAAATTGGATTCTGACACCACTTTTTAACCTTACCAGTAGTTCATGCATCAACCACCATTAAGCAAAGCATGAAAAAGACCAGAGTACCAATGCTTTAGCTTTCTATATTATGAAAAGTGTTCATCATTGCATCTGATGCCTGAATTATTGGGATCAATGTGCATAGATGTAATTTTGTCATCTATAGCCTCATCTCTAATGAATGCATCTAAGAAGAGCAATATCCTTCACTTATGTTAAAAGGGTCCAAAACTCAGTTTTCTAGACCTGAAATGTACTATAGGTACCACATCAAGCATTTCATTACTTCCATGATAAAACACTATGCTCCCATATACCTGCCAACCAAAACGCTTTGAACCACAGCCTACCCTTTCCTATGCCCACTGATGCAGAAAGTATAATCGGAAGCACCAGAAAGAATTACTTGTAATCAAAAGATTTTTGTCTCATTGTTTTCTTCCCCTTTTGGTTTTCAACCCCCCTCTCTTTATACTGTTTGAAAGGCCTTTCCAGCATGCTCATTTAGAAATATTATTTATAGTTAGAGTTAACTGTAGAACTGTAGAACTGTAGAATAGACTTTTCTGTCATAATTTTTCAAAAGTTCTTGCATTTTAATTACTTGGCGATGGTTTAGCGCTTCTATGTTCCCAAATGCCATCAATTAAATAGGAAATAAGTTGGACTGAGACTGAAAACAAAGTATGAACTGTACTATTACCTCCTTCCGTCCCTCCCTCACTAAGTATTCTGTGAGTTTACCTTATTTACGGATTTAGTAACAGTATTTATTATTGAAGTATGCAAGAATGCTATTTAAAAGTAATCACAAATAATGGAATCAAGACCGCTATACTCACAAAAATACTTTCTTTGATATATTCAAGTGAGAAGATGCTGGGTCTACTGAAAAAAAATGTCCAAGTACCCAAATTCAGACAGAAAATAGAAAATAAAAATGTAATTTACCCAGGTATCAATTAAAATTTAGTGGAATAAACACAAGATGACTGAATACTTTGATTATTATCCATTTGGAATATAATTAAAGATAAATAAGAACATGGGTTGCTATGCCAGCATGGTCCATGCCAGGCACCCACAAAGCCTTGTAATCGGACATTTTGTAATAGCGGATCATTGCATCCTGGAGCAATTACAATTGCATAAGAACCGCTCTTAAATTAAAAACTTCTTATGTGAAAGCATGCATGTAAAAGGTAATAGTCACACCCACCTGCCGTAAGAGCATGGCCTATATGTAGGGCTCCAGTCACATTTGGTGGTGGGAGAACCTAAAAATTGCTCCCAGCATAAACATGAGAAGGAAATCAAGAAAATTGAAAATATATCATGACAATGCAAAAGGTTCTAAAACTTTTTGCCACCTAATCCGCGACATCAGATGATACCTACAATGACAAATGGAGGTTTTGAACTCATAACATCCGCTAGGAAGAAGTTTGATTTCTCCCACCATGCATACTACCTGATCAACAAGTGAAGAACATTGGAAGAAAAAGCCAAATACATCAACTTATTCAGGCAGCCGGAAAGGACCAAGTTAGCATACATACCCTTTCTCCACGGCACTCAGACCATATTGCTTTGCCATCTGACGAGAAAGCCTTTTCTTCTCTCCTCAAGGAGTATGTGGGTCAACATAATTAATCTTCGGGATTTTCTCCTTCGACATCCCTTCTTGCATGTTTCCGTTCACTTTTCTTTAAACCACTTGATGCTTTCTGAGCCTTTAAGGGGAAAAAAGTGCATGACATGAATGCTAAGTAATGTAATAGGAAAAGCAATGAGGCGCCTTAGATTTTGGATGTGAAGTCTAATACAGAAAATTAAATAGCAAACTGAGGAAGCGAAACCAATCTAATACATGTGAAGAGGGGTGATCTCGCGCTGCTCCTGAGCGGGGAGGAAGATGACCACGTACCCTTGAAGTATAAACTGTAAGAAGGGAAACCAGTCAGAGGTGCCCAGGGATAGATCCCCGGGGAAGACCCTCCGATGCTTAAGTCAGCACAGGTAGTAGAGCACTGGTGCGAAGAGAAGAGTTGGGAGGAAAATAGGAGCGCGAGATCCCTCTTCACCGAAAGGTGAAGTGGTTCCTGCTCAAGGTTGCTGGCTCTTGCCTTGCTTAGGCTTACCTTTTAGTAGTAGGGCATGTCCTGTTTAAATAATGGTCTGTTGTGCGAATTGATCCCTGTGAGTAGAGGAGTTCCAGGGGGGGTTACGCCCTTCATGTGGGCTCCTTACGGTGCGCGGACTCTTGGTCTCCCTTGTCCCCTTGAGCTTCCTGCCATTAAAGGATTCGCAATGGCCGAATCAATAAGCTTCCATCAGCGAGCCCGAGCGAATGGCACTTGTTCAGGAGTGGTCTCCCGAGCGATAAGTGCTGGGTCGAGACAAGGAATAGGAGGCTCCAAGGGAGCTTTCCTGATCGACTGATGCTCAGACTTCCCAACCCGAAGGCCGCCTAGGAAGTACTTATACCGAGTGAATTTTTGGACTTCATAATAAGTGGGTCCGGGGGCTGCCACTTTGAGGAGTTGAGCCTTGTTCGGTCCGATTTAGACCTCGTTTGGCCTCTCCATATGGGCGGTGAGATTTCCCCTCTCCACTTGTCCCCCTCCTACTCCCGAGCCAAGTTTAGGCTCGGACGAGTAGCAATTGGGCTGGACTGTTGGTGGCAGGTAAAGATATCTCTCTGATAGGGGCCACGTGACGCAGCTCACCTTGAAAATACGCCCGTTATGATGAATATGAGGAGGCCCCTCCTCGGGAGATCGGACGCCGCGCCGCCTCCCGTCAAGGTTTTTAGACATTGCGCATTTTGTGTCCCTTTATCTCCGGGGTTTTAGGGTTTTGCCTCTCTTTGTAGTTATATTTGAGGGAGGCTCCTGCACTGTGAGAGCAGTTTCAGAAGAGCGAGAATCATTGTAGCCATCGGAGCTAGAAGCGCTTCATGAGGCGGTGATTCGTAAGCTCCCTTTCTTCTCCAAAGTTCTCTGGCTCAGAGCTTTTCCCTTCTTCTTTTCTCTGTCTCATGGCGGACCATCATCCCGAGGCCGAGGGGCGGCAGAGAGAATGGGCTCCAAGGGTTTTCTTGACGCCGCCGGAGCCGCTCTGCAGCGAGCTGGGGGAGGCTGAGGTGAAGCGGCTGGAGAGTCATTACGGGCTGCCTTGGCGGTTCCAGTTCCTGGCGCCTGAGCCTCATGAGTCTAGCATGTCCACTCGTTCTGGCCTCTTTTGCTCCTTTCTTCTGGCCTAGAAATGTGGCTTTCGTCTGCCCCTTCATCACTTTGTCACCGAGTTGCTTCGATTCTACCGGCTGGCTCCTGTCCAGCTGGTCTCCAACTCTTATACCTTCATTTTCTTCTTTATTTTCCTTTGCGGCCAGTGTGGGGTGCGCGCCTCGCTGGATCTTTTCCATTACTTCTTTGAGTTGAAGGAGCATCCTCATGCGGGGAGAGGCTTCTTATATATCCAGGCGAAGCGGGGGAGGAGCTGCGTGTCCCTCTCTACGAAGGACTCTTCTCATAAAGGGTGGAAGACCCAATATTTATGGGTGGGCCCATTGGCAGTTGGTGTAGTCTGAAATTTCCTGACGGTGCCCAATTTCCATCCGAACATTCCTCCAAAGTAGACCGTGTTTTCTCCGGAGGTGGAAGATGAAGCTGCCGTTCTGCAGCAGAATCACCAAGAGACTGCTGATTTGGTGACTTCTTCCAACATTGAGGGCTACCTCGCTCGAGTGCTGTCGTCGACAGGTAAAGAGTTCGGGAACTTAGTCTTCCTTCTTGTGGAGTGAGAATCTTCCTTCTCTTAATCTGCTTTTCTGTGGTTCAGACACGAGGCGAGCGGTTGAGGAAGAGGCACCGTCGGCCGAATTGAAGATCATCGATTTGGACAAGGCACCGGCTCCTGACGATCTTCAAGCTTCAGAGGGTTCGTCCCGCACCCGGGACAAGGGCAAGCGGGTGGCCCGGGATCACGTTTCCGAGCGCCGGGGGGTCAAGCGCAAGGACCCCGTGGCCAAGTTGTTGCGGTCTTCAATGCAGGCTCAGTCTATTGAGAAGAAGCGGGCGAGGAAGGAGGAGGTCATCCATCCGTCTGGAGGAGATTCCCTGCCGGCTCTCCCCTCTACTGAACAAGAGGGGGCCGATGAAGGAGGGATCGCCACCGGTGCTGAGGCACCGAATGTAGAGGAGGGGCCGCCAGACGAGGGGGTCCGGTTTGAGCCGATCGAGGCTGGGGGGTCGCAGGAGGAGGCGACTCGATCTTTGTCGACCGAAGCTGGGGAGGTACGCGGTGGGGCCGCTCATGCCGAGCCAACCGGTGGGGCCCCCGGGATGGGATTGCCCGAAGGGAGATGCCCCGATCCCAGCCGCTCCGGTGAGAGCTTCCCCTCCCTCAACCAGCACCTTCAGTGTCCAGGCTCCTCTGTACCGGGTGTACCATTCCTTAGCTTCTCGAGACTTGCGGGAAAAAGTCCGAAAGGGTCCCCCCTCTTCGCTGTTTGAGCAGATTATGGAGGGAGGGTTGATTTCGGCCCAGTTGGGGGCTGAAGCTGTGGACGCGTACGCTCGGGTGGAGTCTGAGCGGGAGACTCTCTCGTGGACCCGCGGTGCGCTTGATCGGAAGGTTGAGCGTCTGACCCTCGATCTCAGGGACCTTCACCGAGAGATGGCCCCACTCTGAGCGCTGGCGTAGTCGAGCCAAGCGGAGGCTTGATCTTTGGCGGAGCAGTTGGCCCAGGCTCGTCGCATGGTCAACTAGAAGAGTGAGCTACTGGAGTTGGAGCGCAGAAACCAGGTCGAGCGCGACGACCAATGGAGGGCCGAGCGAGAGGGGCTCGAGGACCGAGTTCGGGCGGTCGAGGATTCACGGACCGAGGTCGAGCGAAGGCTATGCGAGGCCGAGAGAAGGCTGTCCGAGTCCAAGCAGCGGATAGCCGAGTTCGAGAGGAAGGCGGAGCTGGCTGGGAAGGAAGCGCTCGAGCAACATAAGTGCTCAGAGGCTTACCAGGCAGCTTTACAGCAAGTGGCCTTTCCTTATTACGAGTCAGGCTACCGACGGGGACTCCGGAAGGGCTTCTCCTAAGGCTACGATCGGGCCGTCCTAGAGGCAGAGGCCCAGTCGTCTACGCTCGTCTTTCCTTCCGGTCAATGCTATGACTCGGATTGAGGCTCCACTGACTCTTCCCACTACACATCGAGTGAAGAGGTGAGTTTGGCTCCGTCCGAGCAACTGCCAACTCCAGCATCCTCGGGAGGGCACAGGGCAGAGATAGTTCCCACACAGGTGGGGTCAGTGTCTGGGCCAGCCGTCACCGAGAACACTGGGGGCAGATTGTCTGGTGCCGAAGAAGCCTTATCTGCTGAGCTTGGAGATGGGCCCGAGGCCTGATGTAATAGCTTTTTTCTTTTTTCTTTCTTTTTCATATGTAGCCGAGTAAGGCTTTTTTGGAAACTATAATAGCGGAAGTATTGAATGCTGAATTGACTGTTTCTTACCGCTTTTGGTGTGATTTGACTACCGTATCCACAGTCGTTTGAAGAAGGCGCCGATTTTCTACAGATCTTGCGCGCGTCGATCTGTCAAATAACTGACATGGCGCTGGCACCTTTCCATTTTTCCATACCGCCCATAATGACTTGTCGCTTCGCGCGTCCCGTTGGGGGAATATCGGGAAATGAGGTAACCAACCCAGGGAAAGCCTTGGTAGCGTGTTTTGTAAGGGGAGAGTCATTTAAGGCGATTAGCTCCCCCTTCGGCCTATAAAAGGTCCGAGGGGTGTCTCCTTTTCCTTTCATCGCTTAAGGTCGTTCTTGACGGTTTTTCCCTTCTGTGAAGTGTGGTGATGTTAGTCTTGGCGGGGCATGGAAGGCGCTTCAGAAGATGATAACGTAGATGGGGGTAGGAGGGAAGCTCCTATTGCTTCAGTCTGGAAGAGGGTTCGTCAGTCGGAGGCCACTCAGGAAGAGGGCTCGTCATGCCGGACCATGCCGCACTTCTATCCCTGACCCGTCGACGCCATCCCACGAGGAGGAGGGGAGCTAATTAAGCTCCCTCCTTTCTGGCCTCCTCGTCCATCTTAGCCATTTTCTTTTTCTCCCTCCCCTTTCACTCTTCGGAGGGTGCCTGCACTCTCTGCCATCCAAAGAGTTAGCAGAGAGGAGGCCTTCACTTGTATCCCTTCCTCTCTTCTTCTTGTTGTTTCCCCTCTTTTCCTTTTTCCTCTGAGCTTTCCCAAACCAACAAAGTCGGCGATGATGGAGGCATCACCTATGAATCCCTCTGGCTCGGGTCGTCGTCACACTCTGGAGTTATGTGAGCTCGGGCATCACTCTATGTGGGCCCAATTATCCATTTTTAGCTTTCTATTTGAGTCATTTGGTGTATTTTCCTCTTTATTTGAGTCATTTCACTAGGTCTTTGATTTATTTACCTAAGTTTGAGTGTCATTAGGTTGGTTAGTTGGTTAATGGGCCCAATTTATTGGGCTAAGCCCAAGGGCGCCCCCTACCCTCTTAGTTATTTATCATTGTATCAAGAGTCAGGGACTTATTGTAAAATGTGGGTCGCCTATATATAGGACTCCATTCCCCCCATTTTATGTTAATGGAAGTTGCCATTTTGTGAGTTCAAAATTCAAGTTTCTTGTGGAGAGAATCCATTAGTGGGGTGAGAATCCCTAGGGAGAGAATCCCACCCACCCCTCTCTTTCTCTTTCCCCCCTTCCCAAAATTCAAATCCCACCTCTCTCCTCCACCTCATCCTCCACCCAAGCTTCCACCTCCACTACCTTTCCACTCCCCTAGGTGCCATCATTCCCCTCCCACCAAATCCTACCAAATATCTCCCCTCCCTAGGAGAATATTGTTCTTCCCAACACAATCCCACTCCCCCCAACACAATCCTCTCTCTTCCCCATGCAATCTTCCAACTCCCAAGGGAAGTTTGAATATTTTTCCCTCCACTCTCTCCTCCCACAAGCCCTAGACCACCCCAAATAGGAAAACCATCATTCCCCTACCCATCCCTCCTAGCCCCAAATTCGTAGCTCACTCACTCACCACCTACTAGACCACCTTTCTGCCCCCATTCTCCCCCTCCCTCACCTTGGTTTGCCCCCTTCCATACCCCCTAACACCCAAGGGTTGCCTCCACACCCATCCACCCCCTTTCCCCTCCCATTTACCTCATCTCCCACCTCCCATCTCCAACCTGCACTTCTCAGTTCGCAGGCAGTAGAGTACCAGCATCTTACAGATTCAGCCACGACGTCATCCCGGTATCCCTGAAAGCCCAAGTGATACCGTTGGAAGCATCTCTCCGTCCTCTTTGCAACGGCAGTGGTCTCGATCCATTCTGAGCTTGTGGCTGCCCGGAGGAGCTGATCTCCCCAGACTGCGCACCTTCCTCTAGACTACCAACATGAAGCGGCTTGCAAAAGCTCCCACGGCCATCATCTTGAAGATCTGGAGGTGGGGCTTGTCTGGGATCATCTACGACGAGTCTACTTCCAGGAACAAGAAGCGGAATCTCGTTCGGCATCCGGAGCTAAGAGTTCTCAATTTTCTCCCTCAGGTGCGCTGTTCTGTCCACTCTAGGACTGAACAGACACCCAGTCAATGTTCGGGCTGCCTCCGTCTACTCCGACATCCTCCGGTGTTCTCATGGGTTTCCATTCGAAGAGGACTTGACAACGAATCCAGCGACTCTAGCCACGCCTGAAACAGAGCTCAGGAGTGCCCGTGGTGACCTCGTCTTCTTGCTGCTGTGGTATCGTAGCAGTCAAAACCAGAACTCAGGGACCCTGTTCGCGGCCCTTCCCGGACCAGCACCGTCAACCAAGAAATTCCATAAAAATTGGACGTCATCCTAATCCAATCCCGAAGATTTTTCCACTGGTCTCGTCGACAAAAAAATTCGAGAGTGGTCGTACCAGCGCCGACATCAACTGCTTGTCCCCTGTTCCAGATCGCGGACAGAACCGACATCCTCCGTTTAGTTAGTTCTTAGTTCATCCTCCCCTCCCCGCCTGGCCGGCTTACTGCCCCTCCCTGTGGGAGGTAGTGTTTGGATGTAAGATTGACTTCCCCTCCCCTTGTTCAACCCCCTTGCATTGGGGAGTAGTGTTGTAATCCCTTAAACAGGTTGAAGCTACACCGGCGCAGCGTGTGGGGAACCCACGCTTCCCCGCTCGCCCACGTCTCCGAGCGGGATCGGTTTCTTCAAACCGATCGAGTAAGTGCTCTACTCCTTGCTCTCATTTGGTGTATGTTCATTCAATATTAGTTCATAACTCCGCTGGCCCGAGAGAGTGAGCGCCCGGTCCCGTTAGCACCTTTGCTTTCGAGTGGCCGCCGTGGGGAAGAGTGTGTGACCCGTGCCCTAGGCACAAAGTCAGCCCCATTGAATTGGGCCTTCATACCCTTGGGAAGAACCTTGGCCTTGCTGGCCCTCTACCAGCAAGGGCCCAGCCCTCACAACCTCCACTCGGCATCGTCGAGTTACCTCGGGTTTTGGGTGAGTGTCGGGTGCGTGACCGCCGATATCGGTCCGTTTCTATTGTAAAGTGTGCTTGCTTGTTAAGGCCCAAGGTGCATCGGTCTTGTGACTATCATGCCCAAGGTGGTGTCACATCAATTGGTATCAGAGCAAGTTTAGACTTGTCTCTATCAAGCCTAAGTCCTAGGACCATTGCATTGAGTCAACCATCCGTCAAGTCATTCCCCTCCCTTGCATGTCCACCCGTAGTGGAGCCATGTATCGACCCGATGCATCCTCTTCGGTTCCCCCTGTGGATCCCAATCCCCAGCTCAATCAAGATGCCCGTAGGGAAGAACCCCAAGGTCAAATGGACCGGGTGGATGCCACCCTTGCCACCATCCTTGCCCAACTAGAGTCCCTTTCCACTCTGCTTGCTCGGCTAGAAGAGCATGAGCTCCACCCAAGGAACAATGGTCCAAGAGCCCACCCTCCACATGCTGAAATTGATAGGGAGGATAGGAATGTTGACCCCTACCATGACTATGAGAGACATCGCCACCACCAAACTAATGAAAGGCGACCACGGGACGACCACCCAAGGAACAATGGTCTAAGAGCTCACCCTCCACATGCTGAAATTGATAGGGAGGATAGGAATGTTGACCCCTACCATGACTATGAGAAGCATCGCCACCACCAACATAATGAATGGCGTCCACGGGACGACCCGGTCGACCCTCTCTTAAGGATGATCAAGGTAGAAGCCCCAAACTTTGACGGTTCCCATGAACCAAGTGCCTACTTAGAATGGGAGACCACCATGGACCAATACTTTGAATGGTACCCTATGTCCGACCCAAGGAGAGTGAGGTTGGCCAAGATGCACCTCACCAAATTAGCCAAGACTTATTGGCTAAACCAAGAGGGGTTAAGGAGGGTTAGGTAGGAAGAGCCTATTGACACTTTGGAAGGTATGAAGAACCAACTTAGAAGCAAGTACCTACCCCTATCCTACCACAAATGCTCTTAGATGAGTGGCAAAGTCTCACCCAAGAAGGGAAGACCGTGGTTGAATATATTGAGAAATTTGACTCCTATCTTTTGAAGTGTGGAGTTTAGGAGGACCCGGCCGTCACCTTATCCCAATTTAGGAATGGGCTCCAAAATCACATCAAGAGGGAACTTTTCATGAGAGATGTCGACAACCTTGAACAAGCCTACCAAATAGCTCGGGATGTTGAGCGATTCTCTAGAATCCCTAGGTTTACCCCTCCCCGACCTACCGACCCCAAGAGCATGGGGCCCCGACCCACCTCGGCCCCCCTATGAAGGCCCCTAGCCCAAGTGGGAATGCCCCATTACGGCCTTACTATCCCCCTCCCACCACCACTCCAAACAAGGCCACCCCTAGCCACCCTCCTCCACGGAGGGAAGAGAGTTCCAAAGGCCCAAACGTAGGAGGGACCACCCCGGGTAGTGGGCGTCAACAGTGCTATAGATGTCAAGGATTTGGACACTTCGCGGGGCAATGCCCATCCAAGGGGTTGTCTAGTTTGCTAGTGGAGGAAGAAGCTTCCCCATCCCAAGGGGAACTTGAGAGCACGATTGAGGTCCTTTAAGACTCACTAGATTGGGAGGAAGAGTACAAAGCCCAGTACCATGAGTCGGGTCTAGACCACACCATGACATCTACCGACACCCATCTAGGAGTGATTAGATGTACCCTTACCAAACCCCAAGAGGAGGATTGGCGTCGAACCTCAATCTTTCACACCTTTGTTAAGGTAGGAGGTCATGTGAGAAAAGTGATCTTAGATAGTGGGAGTTGTGTCAATGCCATGTCCCCTGACACCGTAAAGCTCCTTGGGCTTACTACCACTCCCCACCCAAGTCCTTACCGGGTCTCATGGATCAACAACAACTCCATCCCGATCAACACCCGCTGCCTTGTGCCCCTCACCTTCTCTTCCTACCATGGCCAAATATGGTGTGACGTCATTCCCATGGAAGTAGGTAGCATCCTACTAGGGAGACCTTGGCTTTATGATGTGGATGCCACAATTTTGGGTAGGACTAATACATGCACCTTTGAGCATGAGGGAAAGACCATCCATCTTAATCCCTCCCCACCACGTCCCATGCCCAAGATGGACACACTCCCTCAAGGACATCACCCCACCACACCACAAGCCTCAGGGAACTCCACCCCTCCAACACAATCCCATACCCAAAACTCCGACCGAGGTGAGACTTCGGGGTTGACCAAGGGCCTTCATCTCATCACCAAAAGAGAGCTTGAGGAGGAAATAGCTCAAGGGGTACCTTTATGTGCGGTGGTTATTTGTCTAGGAGAGCCCACTCCCTCCAACCCCCATCCCATAGAAATCTGGCATCTCCTAGATGAATTTCATGATGTGTTCTCGGAGGAACTCCCGGACCAACTCCCTCCCATGCGTGATGTGCAACACGCAATTGATCTAGTTCCGGGAGCCACCCTTCCAAACCTTCCTCATTACCGCCTCAATCCCATAGAACATGCCGAACTTCGGAGGCAAATAGAGGAACTCATTAGGAAGGGCTTCATCCGCATTAGCAAAAGCCCATGTGCCGTATCGGCCCTTCTCACTCCCAAGAAGGATGGATCATGGCGGATGTGTGTGGATAGTTGGGCCATTAATAAGATCATCGTCAAGTATAGGTTCCCCATCCCTAGGCTTGATGACATGCTTGACATGCTAGCTGGAGCACTATCTTCTCCAAGATTGACCTTAAGAGTGGCTATCACCAAGTTAGGATTAGGCCCGGAGATGAGTGAAAAACGGCCTTCAAGATCAAGGATGGCTTGTATGAATGGTTGGTCATGCCTTTTGGGCTCTCAAATACCCCAAGTACTTTCATGCGTCTCATGACAAAGGTCCTTAGGCCTTGCATTGGGGTCTTTCTAGTGGTCTACTTTGATGACATCCTCATATATAGTCAATCCCAAGAGGCCCATCTCGATCACCTTAGGTAAGTTTGCACCGTCCTTCGACATGAGAGTCTATTTGCCAACATAGGCAAGTGTCACTTCATGACCACATCCATCACCTTCCTAGGATTTGTGGTATCTACCAAAGGTGTCTCCATGGACCCCGAGAAGGTCCAAGCTATTCTAGATTGGCCGGAACCCCACACCCTTCATGAGGTCCGAAGCTTCCATGGGTTGGCCACATTCTATAGAAGGTTTATTCGGGAATTTAGCACCATCACCGCCCCTGGTAGACACGGCATTTTAGCATTATGCTGAGCAGATCCCGTATTACACTAAGACGCCCCAAAGCAACTCGCACGGTTAAGTTAGTTGAGTAATCTCTAATTTAATATGATAATCTCGTCTCACGAAAAGAAAATTGTGGTTTCTTGAATAAGAACTCTTGTTAATGGGCATGTGACCATTCCTACACAAAACAAAAAATGTTAATGGGCTTGGCCCATCCTTTTAATCCTAAAAGAGGGGGAGGTTCATTGTGTGCTAATGGGCTTGGCCCATTCCTATTCAAAAAAAATACCAAAAAAAAACATATTTGTGCTAATGGGTTTGGCCCATTCCTATTCAAAAATATAAAAAATATATAGGTGTGTGCTAATGGGCTTGGCCCATTTTTGTTCTAAAAATAAATAAAATTTTAATTGGCATGGCCCCATCTTTTATTGCCTAACTTATTAACTTCCTCCATTTCTCACGGATCTTGCTCCCTCTCTCAACCCCCACACACTTAAACCTCCCACTCCCTGTACACTCCAATTCCACCAACCAAACCACGTGAACTCCACTCTCCACTTCTTTTCCCTCACGCACTCAGCCAACCCCCGATCATCTCCTTCTCTTCATCTCTCTCTTCTCATCCATTCTCCACTTCTCGACATCACACTCCAAGCCGCCGCAACCATCCTCTGTTCACCCCCCAGACACTTCTCTCCCACACTCTCATCTGGTCGTCCACTCCTCTCACCCTTCTGCTACCTCCAGAACCCCACGAACCTCACCGTCTACCGCGGCAGCGAATACACCTCCTCCCTCTCTACTACACCCGTCCTTCAGCCTCTCCTCACAAGCCACCCACCGCAGAAGCCACCTCCACCTCCGCCTGCTAGCCCACCTGCCACTCCGACCACCTCCTCTCTCCCCTCTGGCTTCCACTCTCCTCCGCGCCACCTGCCGCTCCGACCACCTCCGGCCTCCACTCCCCGCCGTGCTAACCCCCTGCACCAACCCCACTGTCGGTGATCATCTCTCCTCCTCCCCTATAACTCCTCTCCAGCCGCAGCCACTCCGGACGCCGTCCGCATGCCATTGCCGCCTCCTTGCATGCATCGTCCGAGCTCCACGCCGCCGATGTCGCCGCCGTCAGACCGCCGCGGGACAACGCCACCGCGCCCACGACGCCCTCCACGTCAACCGCCGCGTCGTTGTGGACTGCCGAATGGAGATCCACTTAAAAGGGAACGAGAAATGCGAGCGATGGGCTACAAACTCGCAATAACTAAAAGCTAATAGGGGAAGGGGTCATGTAACATGTCAACAGAGAAAAGAGCATACGTAGGATGCCAAAGGGATGTGTTCGCCAGAGGGGTTACCTCAATGAAAAGAAATGATCGCGTGTACCTGGCACGAGGCACGGAAACTGTGAATCATCGAGAGCGGAAAATGGTGGGTTGCTTCTTCCCCCCCTTCGGCCGGCCGACGGGGAGGGCTTTCCTTGGGTACCCTTGCAAAATAACGACAAACAAATAACAAGTGGATCAGAAAGACGAAGGTGCAGCAATCAATTCTAGCGATGCAAGTAACGAAATGACGGCCGGACACACACCTGGTTGGTGTTGTCTTTTAAACCCCTCTCAGACACGAGTATGAGGAAAATGCTTATGATGGATGGTGATTATACCAACGTAGGAACATGAAGAGACTCCCCCAAAAGGGGGTGAAAAATGCGATATGATGAATGCAAGATATCTAAGGAAAAAGAGAGGAGAATGGCTTATTGGATGGCCGATGGCGAGATCCGGCGGAGCCTCGGTAGCATAGGGATGACGTGGGAGCGCGACGGGCGAAGACGGCCTTTCTCCTGCGAGCACGGGCACCCAGGAATCCGGCATAACCTCACCTGGCACGAGGCACGGAAACTGTGAATCATCGAGAGCGGGAAATGGTGGGTTGCTTCTTCCCCCCCCTTCGGCCGGCCGATGGGGAGGGCTTTCCTTGGGTACCCTTGCAAAACAACGACAAACAAATAACAAGTGGATCAGAAAGACGAAGGTGCAGCAATCAATTCTAGCGATGCAAGTAACGAAATGACGGCCGGACACACACCTGGTTGGTGTTGTCTTTTAAACCCCTCTTGGACACGAGTAGGAGGAAAATGCTTATGATGGATGGTGATTATACCAACGTAGGAACAGGAAGAGACTCCCCCAAAAGGAGGTGAAAATGCGATATGATGAATGCAAGATATCTAAGGAAAAAGAGAGGAGAATGGCTTATTGGATGGCCGATGGCGAGATCCGGCGGAGCCTCGGTAGCGTAGGGATGACGTGGGAGCGCGACGGGCGAAGACGACCTTTCTCCTGCGAGCACGGGCACCCAGGAATCCGGCAGAACCTCACCTACAAAACACCCACGGGTTAGGAATGGAATCCGACAGCCTCCCGGCGCTCTTTTTTTCGACCTCGAACCGAGGGGGGGTAGGCCCCTATTTATAGAGTTCTGGAAGATGGAGGCGTCCAGGGGCCTGGACGCCTCCATTACTTGGATCCTTTTCAAACAACAATCCGACCGGCTGACGGATAGTCAATGGCCAGGGGCACCCGTGACCTGGATGATGGAGGCGTCCAGGGGCTGGACGCTTCCATGATTTGGATTCTTTTCAAACGACAGGCCGAGCAACGGTCGGGCAGTGGCCGGAGGTCGCCCGTGAGTTGATTGATGGAGGCGTCCAAGGGGCCTGGACGCTCCATAAATTGGATTCTTGTTACAAGACAAACCGAGCAACGGTCGGGCAGTGGTCAGGGACGCCCGTGAGCTGGACGATGGAGGCGTCCAGGGGCCTGGACGCTTCCATGATTTGGATTCTTTTCAAACGACAGACTGAGCAACGGTCAATCGGTGGTCAGGGACGCCCGTGAGCTGTATGATGGAGGCGTCCAGGGCCAGGACGCCTCCATAATTTGGATTTTTTTCAAACGATAGGCCGAGCAACGGTCGAGCAGTGGCCAGGGACGCCCGCGAGCCAAATTATGGGGGCGTCCAGCCTCCTGGACGCTTTCAAAATATTTTTATTTATTATTTTTTTCATTTTTGTCATTTTTATGGAGGCGTCCAGGGGCCTGGACGCCTCTATGATTTTTTTTCTAATTTTTATTATTTTTATTTATGGAGGCGTCCAGGCGCCTGGACGCCTCCATGATTTTCCTATTATTTTTATTATTTTTATATATATGAATTTTTGGAGGCGTTCAGTCTCCTGGACACCTCCAAGATTTTTCATGGAAAAATTTAAAAAAATATGAAAAAATTCAGAAAAATAGGAAATCACCAGAGTAATAAAAAAAGTGAAGTCCGCCTTGGGGTATCATAGTGTAATATGAGATTTACTCACTGTAATGTCAAGAATGGCGTGTCTACAGCTGCCCCGCCTTGGCGTCTGCTTTACAAGGGAGTGACACGTAGTGGAATGGCATTGAAGTGGAATGGACTGGAGTGAGAATAGACTGAAAAGTAGATGCCAAGGTATGATGAGACACGCTTTCAACATTACGATTTTTGGAATGTTTTTAGAGTTTTCAACGAGACGACCTGGGAGAAGGTCTTTCGAATTCAACAATTGTTTGGACGGAAATCAAACAAGGAAGGAGAAGATGTGCGCTCAGGCACGAGTAGAAAAAAAGGGGACCAACTTCTCTGTGTGGAAGTACCTGGGTCATAAACCTGTAGGTTTCACCTTGGGGAGCGGTTACCAGCCAATGTGGAAGTGTTGCGGCCAAGATAGGTCAAACGGAGCAAAAAGTAAAGGATTATTTGAGGATCAATCCAAACAAGGGTCTCCTTTGGAAGAACAGCATGGGGATGTCTCAAGAAAACTTAGTACTTCATTCGGAATGGAATATCTCATATTATCAGAATTTAAGCACAGCGATCTTCGCAATCGAATTACTTTAGTGATTTTCCGCAATAGACTCAAAGTCCTATATGAATGCATGCCGGGTTTAAAGAAAAACTAAAACAAACTAAAATAGAAAATAGTCAAGGATAATATTACCAACTCGTTAAGAATGGGTCAGGATACCAGTTCGGTGAGCCGATACTGAGTCGGGGCCCGTTTGTCCACACACCAACTCACCGAATGGAACCGTCGTCCCCACGCTATCACCAGCTAACGGCCTATCCATGCAACCCAAATTTTTCTGGAACCATCACTATTTTTGTTAAAGGGGAACTCAAATCCCAGATTTGTTCAGGTCGCAAGGTCCTTGACATGTTCTAATAGCGTAAATATCGTATAGTACGATGCACGACACGGAGGACCAAACATTAAAGGATGGCGTACAGGATAGCGTGAAAAGCGTCCGTTGGCAAAACCTGCACAGACCATCATAGATTAAATACATCAGAAAGCACAGAAATATCACAGAATCGTACCACAGTACAAGGACAAAACATGACTTAACCACACATGTGAGACGTCCCGTCTCGTAGCACCTCCCATTTCCTATAAGTACCACCCCATAGGCTAGTTTATTCAAATGCACCAAAGGGGGATTTTGAAAATTCAAGAGGAGGAGAAGAGGAGGGTCTAGGGACTTCGGGATGGAAGGAGAGTCTTCCCGCGTCATGAAGAGGGGCAGGCCTAGTAGTGAGATCAGGCGGCTTTCCGACCTCGAGGGTCATTTGAGTGGGGCGATCCAGTCACATATGGTAAATTGATTTATTTCAAATTTTACTGCATGAACTCTCTTCTCACTTTCCCTCCTTTCTTTTTTTTTCTTTCCAGCCGTATCTGCTCTTTCCGGGCCCGAGGAAGTTTTCAAAACTGCCATGGCTCTCAGAGCTAACCTCTAACATCTCCATTGGCATGAGGGCTATACTCTCGAAGTGGCATCTTCAGGGGCTCCTTATTCATGCCAAGCACTACGAAAGAATCCGCATGGACTGGGCAGCTATGGGCGCATTAGTGGAGATCTGGCATCCCCAGACCCACACTTTCATCTTCCCCACGTTCGAGGCGACCATTCTCCTCGAGGAGGTGGAGCTTCTGCTTGGACTGAAGAAATTCAAGAGTGATGGGAAGACGAAGCCGATGCGGATGTTGACAAAGGTGACTTCCGAGAGCATCCTTGGAAGCTTCATGCTGCCCGACGCAGTTAGAAAGGTTCGCACTCAAAAGGGAATCGACTTGCGAAGGCTCACGGTATGGGTCATGGATGCCTTGAAAGGCTCACCAGATGATGAACACTTGGAAGGAGTCATGAAAGGTTTTACCATCTGTCTGGCGGGGGCTCTTCTGTTTCCTTATGCCGACAACATAATGGAGGAGGACCAACTGAATGCTATCCACGGGTTTTGGAGCGGCAAGAGGGTGGGGCCGGCCGTCCTTGCCTATCTTTACAGCGGCCTTACTGCCTCGAGCATGGGTAAGCCTCCTTATGGTTGCGCACTTGTTTTGAACTGCTGGATTGACTTGCACTTCAAGTTCGACCACCGTGAGGGGATGCCGACCGGTTCGAAGCTCTTTCAACAAAGCCCCCTCTATCACATAGCCGACGTATTAGGCTTCGGTGGCACCGTGGCGAACCGAGTTCCATGGCTGAAGAGGCGTGAAGACTGGCGGTCTCACTTTCGAATCATGGCACAAACTCTCTTCACTTGTGCTCCGGCATGTCTCCTCTCTCTTGAACTTCTCATGAGGCCTTCTCCCAGAGCCGAGCTCCAACTGATCGGCGCAACCGAGTTCGTCCTTTACAACGCTCATCGGTGCTGCCTCCAGATCGGCCTTCCACGCCACTCGTTCTCATCACTGACCGGGATCGTTCCTTTGAAGAAGAGGGAGTTAGGCACGGAAGCGGACGCGAAGGAAGCGAAGGCTATTAAAGCGCCTTGGAAGATGAGCGTTGCGGGAAAAGCCTTAGCGCATGTGGGGGAGAAATGCGAGCTTTGGAGGGCTTATGTAACCGAACTGGGGAAGTTAAGGCCTAAGGCGCCTAAGCCCCTGATCTAGCTCATGCGGCTTTCTCATGGAATAAAGTGTGGCTTTTGGATGTTTTGGACCCCTGTTCCCCTAATCATTATTTTTGTGATTTTCATTTTTCTTTGTGTTTTTGTTTTTATTTTGTGCTTTTGCTTGGATTGTACACTCATCTCTCTTTTTTTGTATTTTTGGTTATTTTTTTTAAAAAATTTTATTATGGGGGCGTCCAGAGGCCTGGACGCCCCTGAGTTCTTTTATTTCGAATTTTTTTGTTTTAATTTTGGGGGCGTCTAGAGCCCTGGATGCCCCTAAGTTTTTTTTATTGAATTTTTTTTGTTTTTATCTTGGGGGCGTCCAGGCGCCTGGACGCCGCTAAAATTTGAATTCTTTTGAAAAAAACAAAAAAGGTGGGGGCGTCCAGGCGCCTGGACGCCCCAAAGGAAGTTGATTCTATATATAGGGGGGGCCTCACCCCCCTGCTCACTTACACTGTTCATTCTGACGATCCGGCCATTCCAGAAAACCCATTCCCAGTCCCAATGGAGCAAGGAGGCCCGAGCCAGGATGGGGGGAGGCGGAAACGACGAGCTCGTCATTCGAGGGGGTGGAGAGATCATGCCGAGGAGGCTGCCGAGGCGGAGGAGATTACCGTGGAGGAGGAGATCGTTGCGGAGGCACCTATCCTGGCCGTGGAGGGTCCTGCGGGTGCTGGCGACGTGGGGGAGGACGAGCACGATCCGGTAAGCCCCTGAGAACTTCAGTTTGTTGGTTTCTTAGGCTAAATGGGCGGACGAGAGGCTGTATGGAGAAGACCGGGGAGCGGGGGAAGGAGGCGTCCAGGGGCCTGGACGCCTCCACATCTTCTTTTTTCATTTATTTATTTATTTTGGGTTATTATGTAAATAAACTAAAATTAAAAAATAAGGAGGCGTCCAGGGCATTGGACGCCTCCAAAATAATATATATTATTATTTATTTACTTATCATTTTTTTGTCTTTTGTGTTAAAAATAGGAAAAAAATAAAAAAAGAGGGAGGCGTCCACGAGGCTGGACGCCTCTAAAAAAGTATATATATATATAGAGATAAATAAAATAAATATTATGTACATTGTTATTTGTTTATCATGATTCTGATGTGTTGTTTTTTTTGTGGTGTGCAGGGGGTGATGAAGAGCCGGATCAGCTGGTCTCTAGTGGTGGCTGCGTACCGGGGACTGCCCGACTTCCAGAGGGCACGTGTAGACGCCATGGGTTTTGGACCCTTTCTCAGGATCGAGCCCTTCCGGCTCGACCTTCCTCTTATCCAGGCGTTGCGGGAGCGGTGGCACGCACCGAGACGGGCATTTCTGATGCCCTGGGGGCACATGGTGCCGACACTAGAGGACGTGGCTCGGATCACCGGGCTACGAGTGGACGGCGAGGCAGTGAGCGGGGTCACCTACCCTGACTACCGAGAGAGTGCCTGGACCTGCTATGGTTGGAGGCGAGTGTGACTGATAGAGACAGCAGGGTAGTCGGTCGAGTGGAGATCATGGAGGCGCTTGGGTTCGATGACCCACGCCAGCGGGTTAGCGAGACTGGAGCGGAGTTTCTGGCACGACTGGAGAGAGACGCCCGCGCAGCTTTTACCTAGGACCCGAGCGAGCGGGAGCTGGTGGATCTAGACCTCCGGAGGTCCTCTTCTTCTTCTTGGGCCGCCTTCTGCTGGGGACGAAGGGGGATGGCATCCACTGCCGCTTCCTCGGGATCCTGGCGGACCTTGACAGAGTGGGGCACTACGCGTGGGGAGCGGCTCTGCTTGCCCATTTGATTGATGATCTCTCCCAGACTTCAGAGAGGGAGACGACAGTCAGCGGCTTCGCACCTTTTCTCCAGGTACACAATTTATTTATGCATTTTACCGTAGTTAAATATGCAATCACTTGTGCTAATGATGTATGATGGATGCAGGTGTGGAGTTATTACTACTTCCCAATGGGGAGGGCCAGGCAGGGGAACAGGAGAGCCGTTCCTCTAGCGCGACAGTGGAGGCCGGTCGTGGTAGCGGCACCACACAGCTACCAGCTGGCGTCACTTCGTCGGGAGCTAAGCGAGTATCCCGAGGCCATTGATGGGGACATCAACGTCAGCCCGCTCACTTTGTGTTTGCATCTACGTCCTTTTGTATTTGTATGTACGCCCTTGTGATATATGGGTACACAATAGTAGGTCTTAGTGGGTTTATTTACAAAAGGCCATTGGGTTTCTTTGCAAATGTGCATGTAGGCCCTGCAGGGGCCCCCTCCCTCCTCCTTATTGGTCCACCTGGACTCCTGGGTCCAAGGTGGCTGGTCCATGGTCCAACCTTGGACTTGGACCTAGAATTAATTAAAGAAGACAAATGCTAATTGCCTTCTTAAAGGGGGGGGTGAACCTTGTTGTTTAATGGGGTTTAATGTGGTTGTCAAACCACATCCCAACCCTTCATCAATCAACCCTTGATCCAAGGGCTTAGAATAGGTTAGACCCCTTGCATATATATACTTGTATTTTCATATTGAATGAATTAATGAAGAGAAAATAGGCATTTGCCCCCAAGTGAGATTTGCGCCCCTCCCCTCTCTCTACCTGGTTCCTCCACCCCCTCTCCCCTTTCTAGAGTGTAATCCCTTCCCCCTTGATCCCCTCCAGCATCTGAAGCAACTCCGGTGATCGCCGCCGCCATCGTCTCGCCGCCGACGCGTCGTTGCCAACGGTTTTGGTGGTTCTGTCCACTCAGGACAGGTTTCTATTCTCCGAATTTCTGCTATCACTCCCTTCATCTTCTGAAGCTCAAAATTTCAGGGTTGGTTCCCCTCTAAAACCCTTATCCCCACAAAAAAAATCACGTCAAAATTCATCCTTTAACTATTTTTTGATTTTCGTCCAAGTCCAAGTTCCAGATCTGTCCTAGTTCTGTTTACTGTTCATCAGCTCTGAGTTTACCCCATTCGAACCACCTTTTGATTTCTGTTGGGTCGCCCAAATTTACTGGGAGCTCTGTCCACATCCCTCTACCACCAAGAATTTTCTTAATTTTTGGTTCACCTTCCAAGTATTTTACAAAAATCGTCCAATTTCCCAAGAACAGTCTACCCACAGTTTCCCAGATCCGACCCAGGTCTAGTAAAAACATCCCAGAAAATCCATTTCTTATCTAATCAAAAAACCAAAAATAGTCTCGGATTCCTCTCTCAGAGACCTTCAACGTTTCTGAAGAAATCATTTCCAGATTCGGAGGTCTTCTCCCCGGTCAACGTCGATCTTCAAAGAAGTCAGAACCTGCCCCTGCAGTTCTGGCCAGATTCCAGCAAGCTTGTAAAATACATGATCAGAAATACAGATCTGATTATTTTTTTTTGAAGACCCCTACGTCGAAGTATTCTGAGTCAGCTTTCCAACGGCGCTAACCTCGTCGTATTCCGACGACGGGACTGATCGCAGCAGCAGTTTTCTCCGAGTCGCGCGCCTGCAAACAGAACTTTCAGGTTCGTGGCCGAGTTCCCGGCGAGCGTCGTCCGAGGGCCGCCCCACGTCCGGCGGTCGTTCCAGCAGCTCGCCATCCCAAGGGTACGCTTTCCAGGTGTCTCCACCACAGAGGAGTCATCAGGCCCCACACGACCCCTCCGGTCAATACGTGGGCCCCCACTAGCACGAGTACGCGTGAAGCCGAAGCATTGCCCGAAACCGCCCGTCAACCCGAACTTGGTCCTCCCGGGCCCACTTGTGTCGCCCTTTACCTCCCTGCGTGGAGTGGGCTTATTTGTACTGCTGTAAACATAATGTACTAAGTTCCCGGGAGTACGAGCTTTGGCCGGGTGCCGTCTTCGCCACGCCGAGAGCGTGGAGGTATCGCCTTCACCCTTACACTTGGCATTAGCTTAATTCTTTATATGCTTTATATGCCGCTGCTAGAGAGCATGTGTAGGGATACCTAGCTCGCCTTCAATTTATAATATCACTGCTGCGAGAGAGAGCGAAGCCGTCCCGTGACCCGATCCGGGCACGAAAGTGCGAGCCGACCACCCTAGCTCTTGCCGGTTTCTCAACCGCGCACATCCGACGCTTCCCTCGTTAAGGGACGATCGCGAGCTTGTCGTGTCCGTGGTCCCGTCCCGCATCAGCCATGGTATGATGCGTATGATTTTTTTGTGTTTATGCATGTGACTGAATGGTAACTAACATGATGTATGTATGGTGATGCAGGTGGTGTGGAGACCCTACCTGGGCATGGGCGACGCTGGCCAGCCTTGGGTTGTAGCAGGTCTTCCTCGTTTCAGGCGGGATGTGTGGGTCCATTGCCTGAACGAGATCGAGCCGCTTCGGCTGAGGCTAGTTATGAGGACATTGGGGCTAGCCCAGGAGTGGGTTGATGTAGATGAGCCGGCCCGCATCGGGCGGAAGACCAAGGGGAAGGTGAAGATTGTGGACTGGCGTACGCGCTTCCCAACACAGTACCAGGACTGGCAGCAGGGCGGGGTCCCAGTGGTGTCCCATGTACAGGACAGTACTGATTACCTGAGATGGTACCGGGCTACGTACGGGGACCGCCTCTTCCTTGGTGGTATGGCAGGGGTAAGTGAAATGAAAATGCTTCACCCTTCTATATGTATATGCATGTGGCACTAACTTATGTGCAATGCAGGATGCTCGTGACAACATGATCGCCGACCTGCGGGCCCAGCTGGCAGACGCCAGGCGGCAGTTAGTGGCCATCCGACAGGAGTTGGAGATCCTGGTGAGTTTATGCGATGCATTTTTTGTGACCTGGATTTTTGATACTTGGCCTCTAACTGTCGTTCGCTCAGTGTTTCAGCGGGCCCACCAGACAGCGGCAGCCAGGATGGCTGGTGGAGCGGGTTCCAGTTCGCTGGGCCCTCCTCCGGAGGTTTCTGCCCTCCAGGAGCAGCTGGCGTATGCGGTGGCTCGGGCTGAGGAGGCCGAGCGTGACCGCGAGGCTCGAGTGAGCGTTTGCCTGACCTCGACTCTCCTACTGGCTGCTCTCCTTTTATCACTGTTCTCTTACGGTGCATGCGTGCTTTGACAGGTGGCCGAGGTCTGAGAGGCCCTGGCGCGTGCTGTTCGTGCCGAGCAGGAGCGCGATGCTCGGGTGGCGGAGCGTGACGCCCGGATTGTGGAGCTGGAGGAGGAGCGTCGACGGGAGGCTGAGGAGCTCCCTCGTGACGTGCTGGATCTGCAGATCGCCCTCGAGCTGTCGAGGAGGGAGGCGGTGAGAGAGAGAGAGAGGAGAGGGAGAGAGAGAGGGAGGAGCGACAGCGGGATCAGACCGAGAGGAGGGCTCTGGAGGCCCAGCTGCTGGAGCTCCGATTGAGTCTCGGCACGGCGGAGGGGAGGCTTCGGGAGAGCGAGGAACGGTACTAGAGGGCGAAGGAACGCGGGGCGCGACTTTGTCAGTCTTGTTCTTTTTCCATGGGCAGCTATCTAGTTTCTTCGGCCGAGGAGCATCGTCGCGCCTTCGAGGCTGGAGTGCCACCGCAGGGCGAGGCGAGCACGGCTTCTCAGGGTTCGCAGAGGCCCCCTAGGGATCCCCGGCAGAGGAGGGAGGAGAGAGATGACCAGGAGGGTGGCAGCGAGAGTTAGAGAGTTACTTGTACACGTCACCCTTCTCACTGTATGATGTACTTTGACTATTATATGAAAATGGATTTCGTGTGGCGTGCCCTTTTCTTTCCCGCACTTTCTTTTGCACCACGTTGTTTACGCTTCACGAGACTTTTACCCTGGACAGAAGGGAACTACTTTGCATGGGGGGATTATGTTCCTTTCGCCCTTTTGGGCGCGTCCAGGCGCGAGGACGCGTCTTAATCCTTGAATTCGAATTTAAAGTGTCGGGTGGCCTTTCTTCTCCCGTGCCTTACCCGCAAACGAGCCCGCCTTCCGCCGAAAGTCGCTTGCCCCCTTTTTCGTCTTCCTCCTCTATTGATCGATGGAGTTCGATGGGCCCGACCATGGTGAAGGTGGAGAGGGACGCGGGACCCCTCGCCCAAGGAGGGACGCGCCAGAGTACGGAACGGCGTCCATGGAGGAGGAAGGGCCGCTTCGGGCCCCCGAGGGACCCGAGGGGCCCGATGTCGCGGAGGGAGGTGAACACGGTCTGGTAGGTCCTCCAATCTCTTCCTCTTTGATCCATTTTGAGTTTTGAAGCAAGGCGTGCGAGGGGGAAAGGGTTCGGCGAGTGTTGCACTTAAGTGATGGACGCGTCCTAGATAGGGGACGCGTTCTTTGTTATGATGCGAGGTCCTCCTTCCTTGGTGCAGGACATGGCGAGGACCCTGGGCCTGGCCGATGAGTGGGTGAGTGCGGACGAGCCGAGCCGCGTCAGGAGGGAGAGTCGCGGCAAGGTGAGGCTCGAGGACTGGCACGTACGTCTCCCTGGACAGCAAGGGAGTGTATTGGTGCAGGACAGCGCCGACTTCCTGCGGCGGCAGAGAGAGAGTTATGCGGGGCTTCCCCAAGCTGGGGACATGCGTGGCATCGGCGGCTCGCGCGCCCAACTGTTAGAGGCTAGGCGGCAGCTGGCCGTCGCTCAACATGAGCTGTCGCTCCTGGTAAGTTACGTGCCACACTTTTATCTTCAGATTTTGGAGTTTCACTGACGGCCGTTGTTTATTTTGTTCCAGCGTGCCCAACAAACAGCGACGGCGGGGATGATTGGTGGTGCATCTTCTAGTTCCTCGACCCCTTTTCTCGAGATTGCCTCCCTCCGTGTCACGCCCCGTACTCTATACCGTCGAGGTATTGTCCGCTTTGGCCTAGCGGCCTCACGGTTTTGTCCCTTGCTAACAGTGATCGGCTCCAGAATGGAGGACTTCCCGGGCAGGTCACCCATCCCAGTACTACTCCCCATTAAGCACGCTTAACTTCGGAGTTCTTTTCAAGAACTGAGCCGATACTTCAAAAGGCGTCTCGGTGATATAGAGTACAACTTAGCTATATTTGAGGGTGTTACAATCTACCCCTCTTATATAGGCGACGTCCTCGTCGCTGGGCACATATAGCACGCAATCAAGTCCCCAGGCAGGTAGGACTTTAGAGGTGGCCCCTACAGGCTCAAGAGGTGGCTCCCACTATGTAGCACTTTGCTCCATTACTGACTCAAGAGGTGGCTCCCATAGCGTAGCACTTTGCCCTGCATGGCACTTAGTTCCCACACTTCCGGCTGGGGTATGGCTCTGATACCATTCTGTCACACCCCGTACTCTATACCGTCGAGGTATTGTCCGCTTTGACCTAGCGGCCTCACGGTTTTATCCCTTGCTAACAGTGATCGGCTCCAGAATGGAGGACTTCCCGGGCAGGTCACCCATCCCAGTACTACTCCCCATTAAGCACGCTTAACTTCGGAGTTCTTTTCAAGAACTGAGCCGATACTTCAAAAGGCGCCTCGGTGATATAGAGTACAACTTAGCTATATTTGAGGGTGTTACACTCCGGGAACAACTTGCCGGTGCGGTGGCCCGCGCGACCCGGGCGGAAGAGGAGCGTGATGCCTGGGTGGCGACTGTAGCGGAGCTGCGGCATCGTGGTGAGGAGAGGCCTTCTCCAGACATCCTGAAGTTAAGGGTTCTTCTGCAGATGATGAGGAGAGAGGCAGAGAGAGAGAAAGCCGAGAGAAGGTCCGAGCGTCAGCGGGATCAGACCGAGAGGAGGGCCTTGGAGGCCCAAGTGAGGGAGCTCCAGCTGGGCCTTCAGGCCGTCGTGCAGAGGCTAGGAGGGATGGAGACGCGCTATAAGAGAGCGCGAGAGTTCGGGGAGCGACTCCGTCAGTCCGGTCGCTTTGCCGCTAGTGGCTTCTTCGCCACGCTAGGGGAGGAGCAGCGAGTCACTGCTGCGGAGCAGGAGCCAAGAGGCGAGGCAGGTGCTGCTGCACGAGGATCCCAGAGGCTTCTGAGGAACCCGCACCTCAGGGGAGAGGAGGGGAGTGCCCAGAGAGATGAGTGATGGTGAGGATCGGCGAGCTGGTGGACTCGCCACCTCTCTATGATTGTAGTGTTTATGACAGCTTATGTAGAATTATGAATGGAGTGATTTGATTTTCTGCTGCTCGTTTGTTCTCTTGTGCATTCCTTCTTCCCTACACTTCCTCTCCTTTGCACTGTTCCCATGTGATGGGTCTGCCGAGACTCCACCCCAAGCAGAGAATCGCGTCTTGTTGTGACCATTTTCCACGGGAATCTATCGTCGAAGTCAATAATGACGGCCCTAGTGCCTTCTCCCGGATGTTGCGTCAAATTTTGCGGACGTCCTTCAAAACATGATAGGGTATCCCTAGACAACATAGGGTGCTAGTCGTCATATTCTTCATCCAATCAAACACCCTGTGCGAGCGGTGAAGTGACACACGGGACCGCATGGTAGGTGCCTCATCGCGAGGGCTATTATTAAAGGTGATGGAGGCAATCTTGGCCTGCACTCCTTCCATTTCTATAAATTCTTGTCCCTTTTATCCTCCTAGGTATATCGAGAGCTAACTCGAGGAGCGCAAGTTCTCACGGGGGAGGAGGAGTTCAAAATTCCGAGACTTGGATGGAGGGCGAATCTTCCCACTCCTCGAAGAGAAGCAGGTCCAGTGGTTGTAGTTCCCGGAGGCTTTCAGACCTCGAAGGGCACTTCAGCGAAAGGGCCCAATCACAACTTGTAAGCCAAGTTTTCCTGCCCTTTTTTCCATTCTTTTTTCTTCCTTTCTTTCTGACCAAACCTTTCTCCATTTCTCGTATGCGTAGAGTGTGATGAAATCACAGATCTCATGGGAGTTGGTAGTGGCAGCATATCGAGGTCTCCCAGATTTTCAGAAGGCCAGGCTAGACGTGATGGGTTTTGGCACCTTTCTTCGGATCGAGCCGATCCAGCTCGACCTGGTCCTAATCCAAGCCTTGTGTGAGAGATGGGACCCAGTGAGTCGGGCATTCTGGGGGCACATGGTGCCCAGCCTGGAAGATGTGGTCCGAATTACGAGTCTCAAGGTGGATGGCGAGGCAGTGACTGGAGTCACTTACGCGGACTATCGAGAAGGTGCCCAGAAGTTACTGGGTTTGGACCTAGATGGTCGAAAAAACAGGTCGGTAGCTAGGGCGTCCCTCATGGATGCATTAGGGCTCACCGACACTCGTCGGCGGGACGACGAATCCTCAGAAGAGTTCATGGAAAGGATGAAAATAGGATGCCGTGCTGTGTACTGCACAGATTTCGGCAACTGGAAAAGATGCAACATAGATTTGAGAAGATTTCTCCTCTTCTTTTTGGGGAGATTGGTACTGAGCTCGAAAGGGGATGGTATCCAATGTCGCTTCCTGGAGCTGCTGTCAGACCTTGAAAGCGTAGGATACTATGCCTGGGGAGCTGCCATGCTGGCGCACTTATTTGCGGGTCTGTTACAATAAGCGGACCGTGAGATGACTGTGAGTGGTTTCACACCATTCATCCAGGTATTTTTAGTTTTGCTTGTTTTGTATTTTTTTGTGTTTTTACAAGGTACTGATGACTTGCGCCGAGCAGCTGTGGAGCTATTATTACCTCCCCATGGGGAGAGCTCGGCATTGGCGACCCGCGATGGTGTCGTTAGCCAGGCGGTGGGAACCCATCATGAGTGCGGCACCCCTAACCTACCAACTGATGGTGCTAAGGCGGGAGTTACAGGAGTTCCTTGCAGTGATGGTAAACTGGAGACCCTACTCAGACATGGTCGATGCCGACCAGCCGTGGGTTCTAGCAAGTCATGCCCGGTTCAGATGGGAATTGTGGATGCACTACCTGAATGAAATCGAGCCGCTTCGGCTACGATTGGTTATGAGGACTTTAGGACTGGCTCAAGAATGGGTGGATTCAGCTACGCCACCTCGTGTCGAGAGAAAGACGCGAGGACCGGTGACCTGCATTGACTGGCGCGTGCGGTTCCCTGAACAGTATGAGGACTGGAAACGGGGTGGCACGATTGTAGAATCACATGCGCGGGATAGCGAGGACTACTTGCGTCTATATAGGATAAAGTACGCAGAGCGGCTCCAACCCCGAGGACTTGTGGAGGTAGGTTTCCCCTTTCTCTTTTCTTCTTTCTCCCTTTTTGGTTTTTTGGTGGAAATACTGACTCGTATGGCTGCAGGATATCCGCGATACGATGATAGCGACTTTATGAACTCGCTTGACAGAGATGGAGCAACGGTTGGGCAATGCCCGCGGAGCTACGAGCGCCTTGGTAGGTGTACAGTGCGTTCCTAATTAAAACCCTAGATTCCAGATGTTGGCTGCTAATTGACGCGGTCGTAGCATGCCCAGATTGGCGCGGCTTCCCCAGCGATGGGAGTAGGTGGTGCCTCTTCCAGCTTGTGAATTCCCACCTCAGAACTTGACTTGCTTCATGAGCAACTTGCTCATGCCACGCAGCGTGCTGCGGAGGCAGAAGGGATGCTCCGTATACAGGTAAAAGTTTCAGTGTTGAGTTCTCTTTATTTTACGCCTTATTGCGTATCTAAGATGGTACACTCGTCAGGAAAAGGAGACGGAAGAAGCGCTTGCCATGGCTGCGCAGAAGGAGGCTAGGATAGCAGAACTGGAGAGGGAACTGCGGCGTTATCCTGATGACGACTCCTCTAGGGATGCCGTGGAACTGAGGATCACTCTCCAGTTGGAGAGGGAAGACCGCGAGAGAGAACGGGCAGAGAGAGAAAGAGACGCAGAGAGAGAAAGAGCCAACAGATTGACTGAAAGGGAGGAACGAAGGGCCATGGAGGCCCAACTATTCGAACTCCGAATCAGCCTTGGTCTTGCTGAACAGTGGCTGAGAGATGGTGAGGAGCGCTATCGAAGAGCACGAGAGCGCGGCTTTCGTGTTGGTAGCTTCTCTGCTGCTTCCGTGGATCAACGCCGGGATGTGGGAATAGGAAGGGGAGTACAGAGCGGTAGGAGTACCGCTTTTCATAGTTGGGTAGCACCTTTGAGAGCGTTTTGCCCGGAGAGTAGTGGAACGAGTAATGCGGAGAGAGAGGGCGGAACTTGATGTAATTTTTTTTGGTTTTTGGAATAAAATACAAGGTTCGGTTTGTTTGGTTTTCACCTTTGCTTCTGTTGCCTGAATCCCTGCATACATCACAGAAACAAACAAATCAGAATTTCTGTTCTGACTTGGCCCCTTGCTCAATAAGCAAATGGTCACTGTGACTGTCCTTGATAACTGGTCAAGGGGCCAAGCCTTTATCAACGAAGGCGAGGGAAAGATGTGGTGATGATAAATGCGACAGGCAAGCACACGAATGCAAGCGGTATTAAAAGCGAGATGCTGCACGTAAATGCAATCATGCAAAATTGATTTATTTTCTTTTTATATTTGGCATTTTTTTGTTTTATCATAAAAAAGATTTTTTTTGCATGCAAATATGTGCATTTTCTCTTTTCCATTTTTTGTTGTTTTTATCATTTCAATTTTTTTTTTTTTTTTGCGAACGCCTGGCAAGCACCCAAATGGCACCTAACGTAGGTGAGACTGGGGTTTCTTACTAACCTCCCAGGTATCTAAGTGCACATCTAGGTTGATTTGGGCCTCTAGACCCCTCGAATGATGATCATGCCGGCTAAGACTTACCCTGATGACAATACCGTCATGCCATGCTTAGGCTCCCAGTCGCTTCCGACCACAGGGATTCACCCAAAAGGTGTTCGAGGTAAATGATTTGCCCGACCCGGGTCTGTTTCCTCACAACTCTAGATGGTATATGATGGAACACCCTGGAACCCCAATGACCAATCGCGCGACGCTGACCCGGAATCAGACGCCTTCGCACCCATAGGTGACGCGCTTGCATTGGCCTAAGCCCGAGGTTAAACAAGAAGACATCAAGGTGGTAAACAGGGGTCTTGACCAGCCAGAAATACGGAGACTCCTTCGCAGCGATAGCTTTTGCTTTTTAAAGTAGGCAACCAAATGTGTATATTAAAATAAGGTCGCAGACCCTGGGCAGTTTTCACCCTTCAGAAACTCCATCGAACCTTCATCTTTAGAGGGAGAAGGAAGAGTGTAGGGGGATAAACCTCCTGAGAGGACCGGCAAAGCCGTTAACCCGGCGAGCGAATAAGGGCCCATTAACTCTTTCCCTTCGGACAACTTCGGACCAAATCTCGAGCATTTACATTCCACGGCCCCTTTTGTGGATTCATACTTTTATTTTGAGGGGTTCCGTTTATCGCAACAGGCACGGTCACGACCAGGCTTTTCTCTTGATTTTAATTTTGTATTTCTTTTTGTGAGGGAGATATAGTCGTTTGACGTTTGTGGGCTCCCTTTTTGTATGCCTGCGGGGACACTACCCTCTTCTCGTGCTCTGATCGATGCTCGAGGAAATGGATCCCACACTTGCTTTTGGGGTTCAAGTTTCGGTTTCTCATGCTCAGCGTTTTAAGGGCGCCGACTGTCTCATTTGGTCAAAGAGAAGAGAATAAAGATTACAGCTTCCGGAGATCTTCTGGGTGGATTCCCATCGTAGGCGATGCTACCAAGTTTTTTTTTTGAATAAAATACATAAGTGAGCACATGTTAGCTTCCTTCGAGCGAGCATAGGCCGACGTGGCCAGACAGGGATCTTCCACGGTTCTGGCAAACCAAGACCCGGTGCCTACCAAGCCTTAATGGGCCCTATCCTATCATGAAGGTTAGATGCAGTGACTTGACTACATGGTGACCACCAGGCATTGGCATTTTGAATTTTCCATATTTTTAGTGGTTTTCAATATTTCTTTGTTTTTGATGTTTTTTATCTTTTCATCATTTTGTTTTGTTTTGTGCTAAGGGTAGTATTTCTTAAGATAAAACCCATTCCAAGGGTGGGATAACTCGGTCCCTTCGGCGTTGACTAGCTTGTAGGCGTTGCCAGGGTATATGGCTTGAATTACAAATGGTCCTTCCCAATTGGGTTGGAGCTTAGAACGCGGCCCTCCAGGTTTGACAAAAATTCTTTTTACGACCATCTCACCGACTTTGAATTTTCTCTCAACGACTTTCTTTTGGTAAAAGCGAGCGAGTCTATTTTGATACACACGCGCGTGTTCGGCAGCGGCCAGCCGCTTCTCATCCAAGAGTTCCAACTGGGCGAGGAGTGAATTACGACGATCGTCGAGGGGAAATTCCTCGTCCAATTGTACCCTGAGAGAAGGGATCAGAGTTTCGTACGGGATGACCGCTTCCATACCATAAGTAAGGGCAAATGGAGTCTGCCCGGTGGGGGTACGGATTGAAGTGCGATAGGCCCATAGGGCTTCGATAAGTTTTTCTGGCCAGTCTGAAAACTTACTAGACTCACAGGTTTTTTTGATGATTTTGAGCAATGTTTTATTGGTGGCCTCCGCTTGGCCGTTACATTGTGGGTAATAAGGCGATGAATGATGCAATGCAATTGCGTACCTTTTGTAGAGGTCCTGTAGGTCCTGAGAAATGAACTGTGGCCCATTGTCGGTGACGATTGTGCTCGGGACGCCGAACCTGGCAAGGATGTTCTTCGTGATGAACTTGCAGACTGTCGATGTCTTGATTTCCGCATAAGCTTCAGCTTCGGCCCATTTGGTGAAGTATTCCGTCGCAGTAAGGATGAATGATTTCTGCTTAGTGAGGGAATTGGGATCACCTAGGGGACCGATGATGTCGAGTGCCCACATGGAGAAAGGCCATGGGGAGGAGATTGGATGAAGTGAGGAAGATGGTGAATGGATTTTATCGGCATGAAGTTGACACTTGACGCACCTATGAACATAGACGGCACAATCCTCCTCCATAGTGGGCCAGTAAAAGCCTTGCCTAATGATCTTCTTGGCGAGCATCTGACTGTTCACATGGCCACCGCACACACCCGAGTGTGTCTCCTCTACACATTTTCAGACCTCATCGTCATCAAGACATCTCAACAGAATGCCAGTAAGGCTCCTTCTATAGAGTAGACCCCCAACCAATGTGTATTTCTGAGCCACTCTCCTTATGGCCTTCTTATCTTCTGTGGTGGCTCCTTCGGGATAAGACTGATCTTTGCAATATTTGACGATCTCGTAGAACCATGGTTTCTCCTCGTCGGTCAGCTCTTCTTCTGCCTCTGCCAACATGATTTCCCTCTTCTCACGGATTTCTTCCTGTAGGATCTTCCTTGCTATCCTGTCTTTGATGTTCACGTAGGAAGCGTCATCAATTGCAGGTGCGTGAAGTTTGTAGATGGAAATGGACTTAAACCATCTCCCTAGAGGGAACCTTATGGCCGAAGCCAACGAGGCAAGGGCATCAGCGAGGATATTCTGATGACGAGGGACATGAACAAAGATCAATTTGGTGAACAGTTTGGCAAAGGCAGCAGTGAGTTCTCGGTATGGTTTGAGCTTAGGATCGCGAGTGCGATACTTATTGAGCACCTGGCGAAGAATGAGTTAACTGTCACCCACGACTCGTAATTCGGTGACACGAAGAGAATGAGCGAGTCCCAAGCCAGCTAGAAGAGCTTCATATTCGACTATATTGTTGGTGACTGGGAATTTGAGTTGGTACGCTAGTGGGAATGTGAGGCCTTCAGGCGACAGGAGGGCAACGCCGATTCCTTTCCCTTGAGAATTCAGAGCTCCATTGAAATATAACGTCCACATGTAATCATCTGATTCGTTGATGGACATTAGTTCCTCATCTGGAAACTCTGATTGGACAGGATCAAACTTGGGAAGAGGATGGTAAGCGAGATGCTCGGCTATGGTATAACCTTTAATTACCTTTTGTTGGATATAAGTGATGTCAAACTGAGAGAGAAAACTTTGCCAGCGTGCTAACCTGTCCGTCAGGACGGATTTCTCCAGAAGGAACTTGATGGGATTCATGCGAGCAATCAAATGGACCTCATGAGCCAGGAAGTAGTGTTTCAATTTCTGCACTACCCAAACGAGGGCAGCACAGGTTTTCTCCATGATTGTGTACTTCTGCTCACAGGAGTTGAGGAGTTTGGAGAGGTAGTAGGTTGCCCGTTCCTTACCTTCTTCATCAGCTTGTGCGAGGACGGCTCCCACAGAGTCATCCAAGACTGAGATGTAGAGGATCAGAGGTCTCTCCGGTTTGGGTGGGATGAGAACGGGCGGACTAGCCAAATATTCCTTTAACCCTTCAAAAGCTTTCTGACACTTAGAATCCCAGTGGAATTCTACCCCCGGCTTGGTCAACTCGTAGAAAGGTCCACACCTTTGTGAGTGCTGAGACATAAATCGACGGATGAACTGCAGCCTCCCAATTAGACCTTGAACTTCTCTTAAATTTCTAGGGGGCGGCATATCCCTGATGGCTTTGGCTTTGTTGGGATCTATTTCAATCCCTCTTTTGCTCACAATAAAACCCAGTAATTTGCCTGATGACACACCAAACACACATTTTTTTGGGTTCATTTTCAGTTGGAACTCCCTTGATCTTTGCAACACCTTATGATGTGGCACAGCCCAAAGACCCCTAAATATGATAAGGTGACCCTAGGACTTAGACCCGCAAGCATACAAGCGCTCAATGATTCTCACAACGACGATTTCTGCTCACTCGGTTCACACGTTCACCCGGTGGGTCCGGGAGATGATGGTGAGGGTCCGAGGCGGGACCCAATTGTCCTAATGGACTTACAATGCTAAGGCTGACCTCCAATGGGCCTGGGAGTCCCAACTTTGTGGGTGGCCGGCCCGCAAGGCGGGGTGTGGGGTGGCACTCACTCACGGGCCGCGGTGGGCACAATATTGCTTAAAATGAATTCCGAGCACTCTCTTACCGTCCGACGGGCATTCAAGGCAATACTACATTTGCAGAAATGAAGTTACAAGGGTGTGATCAGAAGCTCACCTGATCGGTGTGAAGACACCGATCCCGTTCGGAGACGAGGGCGCGCCGGGAGGCGAGGGTATACACCCGATCGCCGCGGCGATGGAGCTTGACCTGAAAATGTGAAGAGGTACAGCACTACGCCCCTTGCAAGGGGGGGATCTTGGGGTGGGGGTTAATGTATTACAACCAAAAATTACCTCCACACAGGGAGGGGCCTTCAGCCGGCCAAGCGGGGAGGGGAACGAGCGAGATAGAGTCGACTTTCCGAGCTTTGCCGATTCTGCCTAGCTTCTGTAATTCTGGACAGAGGGCCGATGTCGATGCTGCCAATAATTCCACCAAGCTTGGAATCTGATGAAACTTAAAGCTTGCTAACTGGAGAGGGGTGTGGCTTGAATTTTTGGAGGACGTTCTGATCTGGGGGCTGACTGCTCCCGCGACTGGAAGATGGATGCAGCTCTGGTCTCTGGCCGAGCTCAGTCTGAAACAGCAGGTTGCAGAAGCTGCCACGATCGTTCCTCAGCTCCAAATTTGGCACCGCTAGACTCGTTGGAATCGTGGACGAGTCTACTTTGCATAAAAATAAACGGGGAAGTCTTCTGATGTTGGAGATGAGCTGGGTGTCCAGAGAAGTGGACGGTGGTCGGTGCAGACTGTGAGAATGCAGACCGGCGTGGGTGTGGTAGAAAATTGGTATCTCTGGTTGTCGGATGCCGAACGGGGTTCCGCCTTCTGTTCCTGGACGCTGACAGGGGGAGGAAGAACTTTGTAGAAGACCTCGAAGACTGGTTCCTTCAAGGTTAGTTGTGGGAGAGTCTTCTCTGCCGCTCTGGCTCCTGGTCTGAGAGGTTCTGCGCAGTCGGGGAAGAACAGCCTTCACGGACGGCCACGAACTCGGAATGGAGTGATTCCACCTCGCCTGCGAGGAGCACAGGGAGGCCTTTCCAGAAAGTTAGGCCACGCCACCAGAAGAACCAGGATGCAGTCGTGGACGTCGCTGCAACAGAGTGCTAATCTGCAGGTCGGCCTGCACACAAAGCTGGAGTGGAGAAGAGAGGAGGGGGCGAACTTGGCTTGAGGGGAGAGGAGGGGTGCGACCTAGGGAGCAAGGAGGGAAGGGGAGATTCGAATTTGGGCTTTGGAATGAGTTAATTCAGCCTTGGGAAGGTGGAGATATGCTTAGGGAAGTGAAAGGGGTAGGTGGTGGTTGGAGGGTGGGGTTTTGAGTGGTGGAACTTCCTTGGGACTAGGTGAGGATTAAAGAGGGGTTGTGGGAAGTTGTGGGGAGTTAATGGAGGTAGGTGGGGGTTGGAAGTGGCTGAGAGGGGGAGGAGAGAGAGTGAATTTCGAAATTTAGAGAGAGGAGGAGAGAGAATGGAGAGATAATGAGAGAGAGAGAGATATTGAGAGAGTTTGAAAGGGTTTTCTTCAATATTCATCAAAAATTGAATACAAGAGGAGAGATGGGGCCTATATATAGGCAACCATTCTTTACATGACCAAAATACCCTTGACAATAAGATAAAAGACCGAGCATATCCTAGACTCAATCCTATGGGCCCATAACTAAAGTAATAAGGCCCAATTAAACATAACAAGGGAAATGGACTAAAACCATATGACTCAATAAAGGAAAATACATAAGATAGGACTCAATAAAAAGAAAATACATAAAATGAAACTTGGGAAATGAAGATAACAAGTGTAGACCATGATCAATCCATATCAAGAGTGTGCAGGCGATCAAAGCTAGAGGGGTGTCGGGAGATGCCCTCATCAAATCCCCCGGGGTGGGGAGAGCTCGACCCTGTCGAGTATGGGTCTGCCTGGCTGTCGTACTGCTCCATCATGTCGGGATCCAAGCATATCAAATCCTCCCGACTCACCCATGTATCCTCGATCGGGGGACGGCTCTTCCACCTAATCAGATAGCGCTGATACACCCTGTGCCTCGTAATGATACTCTGCTCATCCAGTATTACCTCTACCTGCTCTCGTCGGTCTCTCAAGCTAGAAAGTGGAGTCCCTCCGGGAGTGTCTCTCATAAGGGGGGGTAAAGGCTCAAGCTCCTCATTGGGTTCCACCGCGGGGCCTTTGTGGGGTACCAGGTCCGCCACACTGAAGGTAGGTTGCACCCCATAGCTTTCTGGTAGGTCAAGCTCATAAGCATTGCTGCCAAGTCGTCATAGAACTCGAAAGGGTCCCGAACCCCGTGCCCTCAACTTGGAGGCAGGTCCCGGAAGGAGCTGCTCCGTCCTCACCATCACCGAGTCTCCCACTTGGAACTCGTAGTGGCGCCGATGAGCATCTGCCCGCCTTTTGTAAGTCTCATTGATCCTTCCTATATGCTTGCGAGAATGCGTATGCCATGCATGATGATGCGATGTTAGTGTGAAACGAATGGTATGCCAAGGTGGACCTGGGCAGCCAAATGTAGACCGATCACACTTTGATGCTATGAAGACTGTGGTAGTCTTAGGAGGGCCGGGACATCCATAGATGAACCTTTTATGCATGGGTGTGATAAATGTCGGGGGACCCGGACATCCATGTATGCTCCTATCATGCTTAAGACTCATGATGAATGAAGGTGGGCCAATACATCCGAATATGGTCCACTTATGCTGCCTACTTGACATGTGGGTGATGTGGATGAATGTACCCGACTTATGAATCATGTCAAATGGTGTGGTAGGCCTGGACACATGCATGTTTATCCCAAAGGTGACTTCCATGTGCATAGATGTGGGATGACTTTTGAACGTCCACGTGAATGGGTCAAAGGGATCTACGAACGTGGTTATGGGGTGGGGCACTTCATCAATCCCAAGGTGTTTGTTGCCTAAGGTCAAGGCTCTCATGTTGTAACCCGATTCTAGGAAGGGAGGAGTTTGGGTCGACATGGGCGATGTGGGTAAGGTGAGGTGGGTGGTGAATAGGGAAAGTGGGTCACATGGAGATTTAGGCTCCCATAGAAAAGGGTCAAAGGGATTATGGTAAGGGTCACCTAGGTAGGGGTACTCCATGTTCTCAAGGTCCTCAAATGGCGAATCTTCTCTCTCTAAGATAATTGGGCCAAGGTTGCTAATGGGTTGGCCAATCAAAGTACTTGGGATCTCAATGGTTGGGGAGTAGACTAGGATGGGTTCCTCCTCCATGGGAAGAAGGAGTATGATCTCACTTGTAAATTGGCCATTGGTGTAGATGGAAGTGATGGAGCCAATGGTGGGGTAAGCTAGGCTAATGGTGCTAGACTCTGATGGCCTCATGGCTAGCATATCGGTCAAGTGGACTTGCCAATGTAGGTAGGCCACTAAGTCTCCCAAATCTTCTACACAATAGGAGGTTTGATAAGTGACATGAGGCTGAGTGGGAATGAGTTGGGATTGATGTCCCATGAGTAGGTGGCTTGGTTGTAAACTAGGAATGGTGAGGCCTCGCTTGAGCCATAGGAATATGGACTTATCTATGGTGATGGTGTCATGGGGAAGGGTGTATAGCTCTTGAGGAACTAGGTTAGGAGGGGTGGGTGAGTTGTATGGCCCTTGGATTTCCTTGATTTTGGGAGGTGGATCCGAATTGGTATCCCTCTCCACTTGGGTAGGTGTGTGGGTTGCAACTCCTAAGGTCAATGGGGTAGGAAGGTCTATGGTGGGTGGGTTGGTGTTAGTCGAGGCATGGCGCACTCGAGGAGGTGAGCAAGGTCGGACATGGGTTGGACTTGGGAGTGGAAGTAGTGGAGGCCTAATTTGGGGTAAGATTGGTGTAGGAAGCGGGAGGTGGGTTGGGTGAGGGGTTTTGGGTTTTGGGGTGGTGGCCATTATGGGCCTTGGTGGAGGGGTGGACATGGTGTCCACATGGTTTTTAATGGTGAGGGTTAGATGAGTGGTGGTCACCATGGAGGGAATTGGGTTGGTTAGGGGTCTCTTGCCCTTGGGATCACTTGGGGTGGAAGTGGGGGCTAAAGGGGCTTGACTAGTGTAGGTTAGGGAAGGGGGTTTTGGTTGGGATGTGGGGGACCTCATGGGGTTAGGTGGGGAGGTGGAGGTCTTAGGTACTTGGGTTTTAGTGATAAGGGTTTGGACGGGTGGGGTGGGAGGAGTGGGAGTGCTCCTTGGGTTTTGGTGATCCGAGTGGGAAGGGGACACATACCTAGCCCTTAGTTGATCCTTCATGTCCTCCCATGTGGTGAGGGGAGCTTCCCGTCTAATTATCCTTAAGCCCTCAATTTTACACCAATGAGTTTGAGCCCTTTTGGTTAGTTGTATTTTGGCAACCCATGCCTTTTCATCCTCGGAAATATGATACCAATTGAAGTATTGGTCCATTGTAGCTTCCCAATCTAAATATTTGCTAGGAGAGGTCCCATCAAAGGTGGGAAGTGGGAAAGGGGCCATCCTATCGTCCGTCCTTAGGGCGGGCCTATTTTTTCCAAGTTGGTTGAGTCGGCTCGATATGTTATCAAGCCGCTCATTGGCATAGGTCAAGGCTTTCATGAAGTAGTTGAAGTCATGAGTGTTAGTGGTAGGCATCCCTTGGGGTTTTGGATTCATTGTGGGATTGGAAGATGTAGTATTGGGTTGAAAGCGAGTACCACTACGAGTGGTCATGCAAGGTTGGGTGGGCTATGCAAGGGTGTGCGGATGCACCTATGAAAGACTTAGTGTGACCCAAGACTAGACTTGTAAGGACAAGCCTATGACCGCTCTGATACCACTTGATGTGGCACAGCCCAAAGACCCCTAAATATGATAAGGTGACCCTAGGACTTAGACCCGCAAGCATACAAGCGCTCAATGATTCTCACAACGACGATTTCTGCTCACTCGGTTCACACGTTCACCCGGTGGGTCCGGGAGATGATGGTGAGGGTCCGAGGCGTGACCCAATTGTCCTAATGGACTTACAATGCTAAGGCTGACCTCCAATGGGCCTGGGAGTCCCAACTTTGTGGGTGGCCGGCCCGCAAGGCGGGGTGTGGGGTGGCACTCACTCACGGGCCGCGGTGGGCACAATATTGCTTAAAATGAATTCCGAGCACTCTCTTACCGTCCGACAGGCATTCAAGGCAATACTACATTTGCAGAAATGAAGTTAAAAGGGTGTGATCAGAAGCTCACCTGATCGGTGTGAAGACACCGATCCCGTTCGGAGACGAGGGCGCGCCGGGAGGCGAGGGTATACACCCGATCGCCGCGGCGATGGAGCTTGACCTGAAAATGTGAAGAGGTACAGCACTACGCCCCTTGCAAGGGGGGGATCTTGGGGTGGGGGTTAATGTATTACAACCAAAAATTACCTCCACGCAGGGAGGGGCCTTCAGCCGGCCAAGCGGGGAGGGGAACGAGCGAGATAGAGTCGACTTTCCGAGCTTTTCCGATTCTGCCTAGCTTCTGTAATTCTGGACAGAGGGCCGATGTCGATGCTGCCAATAATTCCACCAAGCTTGGAATCTGATGAAACTTACGCCAAAAGCTTGCTAACTGGAGAGGGGTGCGGTTTGAATTTTTGGAGGACGTTCTGATCTGGGGGCTGACTGCTCCCGCGACTGGAAGATGGATGCAGCTCTGGTCTCTGGCCGAGCTCAGTCTGAAACAGCAGGTTGCAGAAGCTGCCACGATCGCTCCTCAGCTCCAAATTTGGCACCGCTAGACTCGTTGGAATCGTGGACGAGTCTACTTTGCAGCAAAACAAACGGGGAAGTCTTCTGATGTTGGAGATGAGCTGGGTGTCCAGAGAAGTGGACGGTGGTCGGTGCAGACTGTGAGAATGCAGACCGGCGTGGGTGTGGTAGAAAATTGGTATCTCTGGTTTTCGGATGCCGAACGGGGTTCCGCCTTCTGTTCCTGGACGCTGACAGGGGGAGGAAGAACTTTGTAGAAGACCTCGAAGACTGGTTCCTTCAAGGTTAGTTGTGGGAGAGTCTTCTCTGCCGCTCTGGCTCCTGGTCTGAGAGGTTCTGCGCAGTCGGGGAAGAACAGCCTTCACGGACGGCCATGAACTCGGAATGGAGTGATTCCACCTCGCCTGCGAGGAGCACAGGGAGGCCTTTCCAGAAAGTTAGGCCACGCCACCAGCAGAACCAGGATGCAGTTGTGAACGTCGCTGCAACAGAGTGCTAATCTGCAGGTCGGCCTGCACACAAAGCTGGAGTGGAGAAGAGAGGAGGGGGCGAACTTGGCTTGAGGGGAGAGGAGGGGTGCGACCTAGGGAGCAAGGAGGGAAGGGGAGATTCGAATTTGGGCTTTGGAATGAGTTAATTCAGCCTTGGGAAGGTGGAGATATGCTTAGGGAAGTGAAAGGGGTAGGTGGTGGTTGGAGGGTGGGGTTTTGAGTGGTGGAACTTCCTTGGGACTAGGTGAGGATTAAAGAGGGGTTGTGGGAAGTTGTGGGGAGTTAATGGAGGTAGGTGGGGGTTGGAAGTGGCTGAGAGGGGGAGGAGAGAGAGTGAATTTCGAAATTTAGAGAGAGGAGGAGAGAGAATGGAGAGATAATGAGAGAGAGAGAGATATTGAGAGAGTTTGAAAGGGTTTTCTTCAATATTCATCAAAAATTGAATACAAGAGGAGAGATGGGGCCTATATATAGGCAACCATTCTTTACATGACCAAAATACCCTTGACAATAAGATAAAAGACCGAGCATATCCTAGACTCAATCCTATGGGCCCATAACTAAAGTAATAAGGCCCAATTAAACATAACAAGGGAAATGGACTAAAACCATATGACTCAATAAAGGAAAATACATAAGATAGGACTCAATAAAAAGAAAATACATAAAATGAAACTTGGGAAATGAAGATAACAAGTGTAGACCATGATCAATCCATATCAAGAGTGTGCAGGCGATCAAAGCTAGAGGGGTGTCGGGAGATGCCCTCATCACCTTAGCTAAAACCCTTGGATGTTCTTCCCTGGTTCTTGATTTCACCAATAAATCATCCACGTACACCTCCAGATATATGTGCATCATGTCATGAAATATGGCCATCATGGCTCTTTGGTTAGTAGCTCCAGCATTCTTTAATCCAAATGGCATGACCACGTAACAGTATGTCCCCCATGGCGTAGTGAATGACGTTTTCTCCTGGTCATCTTCTGCCAACCGAATTTGATTATACCCCGAAAATCCATCCATGAATGAAAGGGTCTCATAACCTGCGGTGTTATCAACTAACACATCAATGTGAGGCAAGGGGAAATCGTCCTTTGGACACGCGCGGTTAAGGTCCCGGAAGTCGATGCAAATCCTGACTTTGCCATCCTTCTTCATGACTGGGACAATATTTGCCACCCATTGGGGATAGAGGACGACTCTAATGAACCTGGCTTTGTGGAGCTTGTCGACCTCTTCTTTCATTTTTAGAGCCATTTGAGGGTGGAAACGTCTTAACCTTTGTTTTATCGAGACGGCCCCTGGTTTTAAAGTTAAGCGGTGTTCGACCAGGGTGGGATCCAGCCCCGGCATGTCCTCGTAGCTCCATGCAAACGTGTCCTTATACTTTTTAAGAACTTGGACCAATGCCTCTTCTTCAGAGGGTGGCAGATTATCACTTATGAGGATGATCCTAGGGTCTTCCTCAGTTCCCAAGTTCACTTCCTTGGTGGACTCTTCTACCGCGGCTGACGGCCCGTCGAATCTCCTTACTCCACTAGCATATGCGGCAGCCGCATCCTCATATTCTTCACCCTCATCTTCACTAGGGTATTCCTCATCTGTGATCTCATAAACTCCATACCCTTCATCAATTGCACAGTTATCCTCGCATTCCATTTCTGGTAACTGGATGGGATCTTCTAATAACTGAGGGATGGCAAGGAGGGCCTGACACCTAACGGCTAAATCTAGAAGGAACCGACGAGGGATCTGCCTACCCTTGGATTTCTTCCTAGGTACTACCCTCGACCTAGACTGACTGACATTATTTACAGAAGGAGAGAAGGTTGAAGGGGATGGTGAAGAATGTACAGGGACAGGCCCCTCGAAGGAGGGGTGAAAAAGGTCGCTCATCGGACCTTGGACGGGTGGCTCGCGAAGCGAGACGCACCCATGTGAGATGTAGGAGGTTCCCTCAACAAAGATGTGTTGCTGGGGAGTTTTAAAATTGACGTTTTTTTTTTCATTTTCATTTTTGATGACAAAACAACGAAAAGAGATCGTAGGGGAGAGGAAGGTAGTTATGGCTAGAGGGTTGGGAGGCTCATGGAGCAGATCGTGATTGAAGACCTGACGTGGGTCGAGAAGTCCGCGCAGGTATGCGAGAAGAGAGGGGGACCTGGGGAGATCATCAGACAATCGTCTGGCCCAGGGAGAAGACAGCAACAGTGGCTGTGATGAGTGAACGGAGAAGATGACGGCTGATAAACCGTCGATAGTGATGGTGACAGCGGATGAAGATCCGCCGATGACCAGGTCCTTCTGGCGAGGACAAGGATAGCTTGGAACCTTGGCAACAATGGTGGTATTCTCTGGCATTCCCGAGGTCAATGACGGCCCCTCGAGCTGTGGAGGCGAGAACATCCTTCCTAGCGCAATAGAAACATTCGGTATATCGAACCATTTGTCCCATTCGCATTCTGGATCTTTGATCTTGCCTCTTTTGGTAATCTTGGAATATCTTTCAGCTGAATACACAACATGTAACCTCCCACGTGCTTCTAGCGGATAATCCCTCATCTGAATAATGGGCCCTTTGTTGAAGTGGTTTGTTAGGGTCCATGTGAGGGGCTCCCAATCCGCCTTGAATGGTCCTTTGAAACCCAGACCAAACCTGTGATTCGGCTTAACTTCTGTTGGCGGCTTCAGCCTACCTTGCAGTCGCGCGCCCAAACCCCTGCCCTGCTGATAGCTGACGTTCCTCATAATCTCCCAACCTTTGGAGTGAAAGGGGAGATGCGGTGTTGTTACCTTGACCAGCTCCTTGGGCGCTAGCGGAACGTGAGATACATCATGCACATCCAGCAGCGATAATATGGGCCGGTGAGACGGCCAAACGGAGGGTAGAGAGGTGTTAATAGCATCCACCGTGGGAAGGACAGGCGTACTTACCACCTTAATAATTCTTCCGTTGTAAGGAAACTTCAAGCATTGATGGTTGGTGGAAGGTACGGCATCTGCGGCTTCAATATAAGGGCGACCCAGTATGGCCTTGAATGTAGGGTCCATGTGGAGAATATGGAATTCCGTGGAGACTGTCATAGGGCCTAGCCCTACTCTCAGAATGATCATCCCCTGTGGTGGTCTTTTGCTATTGTCATAAGCTGTGACCGTGATCGAGGAAGGTCTGATCTGTTCCTCGTCAACCCCGCACATCCGAAGGGTGCTCATGGAGATCACGTTTATGGATGCGCCTGTGTCTACAAGGCACGAGTTTACGGATACCTCATTAACTTTTATCGAGACACACAACGCATACTTCCGAGCTTCCCTGGGAGCGAGCTCATAGTTGTGGAATATGATGGCTGGTTGTGTGTCCGTTGGGGTCAGAACGGCCGAAATCTTTTCTGCGGGGAGGTCCTCATTTACCATGACCCTTTGAAGATATTGCATCAAGGCGGCCTGATGTGACGTGGATCTTTGGAGCAGCTCGAGGATGGAGATACGAGCGGGCGTCCTATCTAGGTGTTTCAGCAAATCATATTGTGTTCTAGGGATGGACTTTTCCAACTGCTCTCCATCCTTTTCTTGCTGAGACTGCTCGGGATTCTGACTGTCTTGGGGAAAAATCCTGTGGAAAATCCTTCCACTTCGGAGCACCATTGCCTGAGGCTTTTGTACCTCTACAGGGGCAGCAGTGGATTGCAGCAGAGGTTTGAGGGGCAGTGACGGGGGAATGGTTGGTAGAGCAGGGGTGATGACGGGAGCAGGGGTCCTGATGAGGGGCTTACTAGGCGGAGGTATGGCGGAGGTAGGGGGAACACCATGTGGGTTACGACGGATGAGGGGCTTGGAAGGTGGAGGTAAGGTGGTGGTGGGTAAGGCTTGAGATGGGCGGCGGGTGATGAGTGGTTTTGAGGGCATTGATGGCGGTGTTGTGGGGGAAAAAGGGGTTACGCGCGGTTGACGGGTGATAAGGGGCTTAGAGGGCATAGGGGCAACTGCGGTGGAGGTGGGCGGTGGAGTGGAGGAGTGAGAGGAGATGGGAAGGTGTGAAGGCGCAACGGGGGGTGTCGGCTGATAGGTTATTGGGGTGCGAATAAGGGGGCACGATGGCAGTGGAAATGGTGAAGGCGATGCATATGCTGGTTGGTGGGAAAGAGGTGCTACCCGGGCGACACAAGGGAGTTGCATGATGATAGGGTTGGTGGTGGAAAGAATAGAGGCATTTTTTAGGTGCCATACCTGCTCCCTCCTGACTTCCGGGAAGGAGGAGATGGGGTTCACCTGATGATTGGGCTGCTGGTGCTCTGGAAGTGGATTTTGGAGGATGCCCATGTTTGGCTGCTATTGTGGTACCTGCTGAGGCTGTTGTTGTTGTTGTTGCGGTGCTTGTTGCTGTTGTTGTAGCTGTCGTTGTTGCTGTGGTTGTTGCTGTTGTTGTTGCTGTCTAGGAGGTGGTCTCCTGGCCTTCATCATGGTGACGCATCGCCTCATTTCGTCCCAATCTATTTGGTGTTCATCGTTCATATCATAGATATAATCTCTGAAATGAAAACAGTTTTCCACTGTATGACCCGGCTGTCTATAGAAGACACAATATCTGGAAGTGTCGACGTTCGTGGGCCATATGGCTCTCTCCTTAGGCAAGGTGAGGAAATTAGCAGCCATGAGAGCATTGAAGATATCTGATAACGATTCCGGCAAAGGTGGGTAATGAGCTCTCCTAGGTCCAAGTGGCCTCCTCTGTTGTTGGGGGCCATAATCCCCGGGTGGTGGAACCTGATTATATTGAGGAGGTCACTGTTGTTGTTGTTGAAGATGGAAGGGTTGAGGCATATTGTTCTGGAGGAGATTGCTTTGCGGTGGAGGATGAGAAGGGAACGAACCTTGTTGGAGAGGAAGCAGGGGCATTTGTGGAAGCCTGGGGTTTGCCACATAGTTAGCGTCGTTGACCGCTTTCACTTGCTCATTCGTCACGACCCCTTCTGTCGTTCTGCCTGGGACGCCAGTGCCCGGCTTCCTAAACACCTTCGGCTTTGGTGGCTCGAACATGTGCATGAGAGGAGAATCTTTCAGTTGCGTCTGGACATACCGAGCCCTCTCGTACAGTTCCTCCATGGTGTTAAGCTTGTTCATTGCCAGGATATGCCTAAACTGGGGGGTAGCATTTGATATAATCATCTTCACCTGCTTTGGCTCTGAGATGGTATCCTTTATCCTTTCTGCCAGGGATCTCCATCTATCAGCGAACTGGACGAAATTTTAGTCCGGCTTCATTTTTTCGGTGACCAGGTCGGTGATAGAAAGAGACGGGCCAACTCGGTCCCGGTATCTCTGTAGGAACTTCCTCTGAACCATGTCGAAGTCCTCAGCCTCGCTTGGCTCTAGGGCGTAGAACCATTCCAACGCAGGACCATCTAATGACCTCCTAAAGAGGTATGCCAGAGATCTTTTATCATTTTGCCAAAACGAGGACTCGTACATGAAGTCCTTCAAATGGGTAGAGGGGTTGCCAGTGCCATTGTACCTACGGTACGTGGGCATCTCAGAAGGGGGAAGGCGAAATATTGGTAGGATAGGCAGAGAAACCTCAGGGGTGGATTTCACATCCACCCTTTTTTGTAAGTTCCGGAATTGCTCGTCCATCTTATTCAGTTTATTCAAGAGGGACTGGGTGAACGGGTCAATTGGTGAAGGTGGCACTTGCCAGGCAGAAGCGGTAGGCCTCTGAGGCCTGAGAAGGAAACCTAGGACAGGAGGGATATTGGGGTCTACCAACGGGTAGGCCCGGTGGGATTTGTGTTTGAAGGGTGGCTTGCGCCGGAGATTGGGAGGGGAGTTGGAAGGAGGGAGGCTGGTGATTTGCCTGCCCGAGAGGTGAGGAGGAGGGAATGGCCTGCATAGACTCTTGGACAGGGGTTGTAGTCGGACTCAGCTCCGCAGGAGGGGGGGGGACTGACTTCCCTTTTAGAATGGCCTGGAAGGCCTGAAGTTGCTCAGGGTTGAGTTGGGTGTTGGCGAGGACACCTAACAGAGCAGAGATGTCCTGGGGGGAAGATGTATCCCCGACAACATTCGGCACTTCATGTGAGGACTCGTGGGATGGACCAGCGTCCATAGCGTAGACATGAGGCCCGCCTTGGTAGCCCTAGTCCGGGCTGTATTCTACGTAAGAGTCATGACCCGAGTCATGCATTTGAGGCTCATAGCCGAAGGCGTTAGCCTCGAAAGCATCGTAATCATACTCGGCCATCCTTAACACTTTTCCAGAACGTAATAACATACACCAGCACACAAGCAGCAGAGATTAACACACAAGTGGATGCTTTACGTCTTTTTTGTTTTTGTTTGAACTCTTTTTTTTTTAACGATTGTAAAAGTTCACACAAAATGTGCAAAAATCCTAGTTGCACCTTTGTTTTACCGTCGTGTGAACTAGGGACACTCGACTCACCGCGAATGGGGTAACTAAGCTCCGGGGAACTTCAACGGTACAACCTGCCCAGTGAACGAAGGGGAATCCTTCGCTGTCGGGGACTTATGGAGGTCCCAGTGAAAGAGATCCTAGTCCGTTGAGAGGAATTCCTGACGGAGAGTCCTTCTTTCACCAAGAGGGGGTGATCCTAAGAAAGAAATAGAAAGAAAGGTAGAAAAGAGGGATGGACGTATGTGATGAAATGCTGACGGATATATAGAGCATAACAGAATAACAAGACGATCAAGGTATAACAACGCACAAGAGATGGTAAGGCAAACTACAAGAAGGTGCAAGGGTAACACACAACAAATGATAAAATAAATCACAAGAAGCTACAAGGGTAATTGTAAGAAAGCAACTGAGAGATGAAGAACACGTAAAAGATGATAAAGCAAGTCAAGGGCTGCAAGAGTAACTAAAAGAAAGCAACTGAGGTCCCACCGTGATCGCCAATCTGTGGACTGCCGAATGGAGATCCACTTAAAAGGGAACGAGAAACGCGAGCGACGGGCTACAAACTCGCAATAAGTAAAAGCTAATAGGGGAAGGGGTCATGCAACATGTCAACAGAGAAAAGAGCATACGTAGGATGCCAAAGGGATGTGATCGCCAAAGGGGTTACCTCAATGAAAAGAAATGATCGCGTGTACCTGGCTCGAGGCACGGAAACTGTGAATCATCGAGAGCGGGAAATGGTGGGTTGCTTCTTCCCCCCCCCCTTCGGTCGGTCGACGGGGAGGGCTTTCCTTGGGTACCCTTGCAAAACAACGACAAACAAATAACAAGTGGATCAGAAAGACGAAGCTGCAGCAATCAATTCTAGCGATGCAAGTAACGAAATGACGGCCGGACACACACCTGGTTGGTGTTGTCTTTTAAACCCCTCTCGGACACGAGTAGGAGGAAAATGCTTATGATGGATGATGATTATACCAACGTAGGAACAGGAAGAGACTCCCCCAAAAGGGGGTGAAAATGTGATATGATGAATGCAAGATATCTAAGGAAAAAGAAAGGAGAATGGCTTATTGGATGGCCGATGGCAAGATCCGGCGGAGCCTCGGTAGCGTAGGGATGACGTGGGAGCGCGACGGGCAAAGACGGCCTTTCTTCTGCGAGCATGGGCACCCAGGAATCTGGCAGAACCTCACCTGGCACGAGGCACGGAAACTGTGAATCATCGAGAGTGAGAAATGGTGGGTTGCTTCTTCCCCCCCCCTTCGGCCGGCCGACGGGGAGGGCTTTCCTTGGGTACCCTTGCAAAACAACGATAAATAAATAACAAGTGGATCAGAAAGACGAAGGTGCAGCAATCAATTCTAGCGATGCAAGTAACAAAATGACGGCCGGACACACACCTGGTTGGTGTTGTCTTTTAAACCCCTCTCGGACACGAGTAGGAGGAAAATGCTTATGATGGATGGTGATTATACCAACGTAGGAACATGAAGAGACTCCCCCAAAACGGGGTGAAAATGCGATATGATGAATGCAAGATATCTAACGAAAAAGAGAGAAGAATGGCTTATTGGATGGCCGATGGCGAGATCCGGCGGAGCCTCGGTAGCGTAGGGATGACGTGGGAGCGCGACGGGCGAAGACGGCCTTTCTCCTGCGAGCACGGGCACCCAGGAATCCGACAGAACCTCACCTACAAAACACCCACGGGTTAGGAATGGAATCCGACAGCCTCCCGGTGCTCTTTTTTTCGACCTCGAACCGAGGGGGGGTAGGCCCCTATTTATAGAGTTCTGGAAGATGGAGGCGTCCAGGGGCCTGGACGCCTCCTTTACTTGGATCCTTTTCAAATGACAATCCGACCGGCTGACGGATAGTCAATGGCCAGGGGCACCCGTGACCTGGATGATGGAGGCGTCCAGGGGGCTGAACGCTTCCATGATTTGGATTCTTTTCAAACGACAGGCCGAGCAACGGTCGGGCAGTGGCCGGAGGTCGCCCGTGAGTTGATTGATGGAGGCGTCCAGGGGCCTGGACGCCTCCATAAATTGGATTCTTGTTACACGACAAACCGAGCAACGGTCGGGCAGTGGTCAGGGACGCCCGTGAGCTGGACGATGGAGGCGTCCAGGGGCCTGGACGCTTCCATGATTTGGATTCTTTTCAAATGACAGACTGAGCAACGGTCAATCGGTGGTCAGGGACGCCCGTGAGCTGTATGATGGAGGTGTCCAGGGCCAGGACGCCTCCATAATTTGGATTTTTTTCAAACGACAGGCCGAGCAACGGTCGGGCAATGGCCAGGGACGCCCGCGAGCCAAATTATGGGGGCGTCCATCCTCCTGGACGCTTTCAAAATATTTTTATTTATTATTTTTTTCATTTTTTGTCATTTTTATGGAGGCGTCCAGGGGCCTGGACGCCTCTATGATTTTTTTTTCTAATTTTTATTATTTTTATTTATGGAGGCGTCCAGGTGCCTGGACGCCTCCATGATTTTCCTATTATTTTTATTATTTTTATATATATGAATTTTTGGAGGCGTCCAGTCTCCTGGACACCTCCAAGATTTTTCATGGAAAAATTCAAAAAAATGTGAAAAAATTCAGAAAAATAGGAAATCACCAGAGTAATAAAAAATGTGAAGTCCGCCTTGGGGTATCATAGTGTAATATGAGATTTACTCACTGTAATGTCAAGAATGGCGCGTCTACAGTCGTCGCCACCCACGTTGAAGCCCCTACGCCGGAGCACCTTCTCCGACCGCCGGCCATCTGCGCACGCCCTCACCGCCGTGGAGCCGCCTCCCACCTGTGCACGCCCCCCCCACGTCGCCGTTGCCGTGACCGCTGTCCACTCCTCGCCGATTGCCATCGTCTCCGCCGCGGCCACACCTCACGGACGCCACCCCCCACTTTACCTTCCACTGCAGCCCCTCCTCACGCCCTCCACGACGCCGCATGCACGTCCACTCCCGCTGCCGTCGACCGCCCATGCTGCCAACTCCCTCGCCGCTACACCGATCCCCCCCTTCATTCTCGATCTCTCTCTCTCTATCTCTCTTCGGTCTCTCCCTTCGTCTCCCTCTTTCACCCTCTCATCTCTTCCCTCTCACCCGATCTCTCAATGCTCTCTGTCTCGATCTCTCTCTTTCTCATTTTTTTTTATTTTTTAATCATCTCACCCTCTCCCTCTCTCGATCTCTCATCTCCCCTCTTCTCTCTTTTCTCCCTCTCTCTTCTCTCCCCCCATCCGATCTCTCTCTCTTTTCCTTTTTATTATTTTTCTAACTTTTCTCTCCCCCTCTCGGTTCTCTCTTTCTCTCTTTCTCACTCTCTCCCGTGACCCTCTCTCTCTCTCTCACACCTTTTTTTTATTCTTTTTTTTCTCTCTCGTCTCCCCCCGCCGTGTCTCTTCCTCTCTCTCTTTCTCGTTTTCTCTCTCTCCCTCCCCGCGTTCTCTCTCTCTCTCTTTCTCTTTCTCTTCCCTCTCCCTCTGCCTCTCTCTGCCTTCGCCGCCCCCCTCTCTTCACTTCCTTTTATTATTATTTTTTTATTCTCCCCAACTCCCTCTCTCTCTCTCTCTCTCTTTTTTTCCCCTCCCCCGCGATCTCTCCCTCTCTCTCTCTCTTTTTTCCCCTCCCCTGCGATCTCTCCCTCTCTCTCTCTCTCCATCTCGATCTCCCTCTCTCTCTTGTTAACATATATATATTATTATTATTATTATTACTACTATAAAATCTCTCCTCCTTTCTTCTCTCTCCCCCATCGCACCCCCCTTCTCTCACGGTTCTCTCCCCCCCTCTCTCTCTCCCCCTTTTCTCTCTCCCTCTCTAGCCCTCTCTCTCCCTATCTCCCTCCCATACATATTCCCATATTCTTATTTTTATTATTCTTAGTATCTGTCTTCTTTAATTTGTGTTATTGTTATTGTCTCGTGTGTGTGCATGTGTCTGTGAGGGCGTGTATGAGTCTACTTGAAGTGAAAAGAAAGATTCCAATCCGGTCCTCTTTGAAGCTCGTAAAATTAAGGAAGACCCTGCCGAGTTCCTGGGCGTTCGAGTGTGCGAGGAAAGCCATTCTACAGCGCCGTGCGTCCGCTCCGTCCCCATCCTGAAGGAGCTCGTCCAAAGCCCGTCAACAGCTTCCCCCAATAAGCTTTCTCATCTCCCTTCGCCCTGCTTTGTTTTTATTTCACTAGTTGCATTGTACGCATGCATTATCCTTATTGCACTCCTCTACCCGAGAGAGCCTTGTTTATTCATTCATCACATCATCTATCTACCATTGGTGTCCAAAAGGGGTTTAAAACAACATCGACCAGGTGCGTATTTGTTCATGTCTTCATCATGTTCATCACAAGGGATTGATGCTGCATTGTCGTTATCCTGATTTATTATCTCGTCTTCTTTTGCAAGGGGAACCATCAAAGGAAAGCTATCTCCTTCGGCCAGCCGAAAGAAGAGGAGGAGAGAACTCACGTGATTCCTCAGTTCGGAGATGAGAAGGGATCATTCCCTCCTATTTTGAGGTACCCAACCGTCCCCCCCTCCATTTCACTCTATTCTTCTCTCTTTCTATTGTTATTTATTGTTAAGCCTCCACCCCCGTCCCTATCTATTTTTGTCTAAAAAAGAGTCTTTCTCTCTCTATATATATTTTCCTAGCGGTCTTTAATAATTTGAATCCTCTATACCTCACTCTCTTTCTCTATCTTTTACATCTTGATTTCTTTCATCATTTTCTCATGTCTCTTTAAAAGAAATAAAAGAATGAAAATAATAAAGGCAACACAAATAAAAACCAAAAATAATAATAAAAGCTAAAAAAAGAAAGAATAACAAAATCAGGGTAACCGAAGGAAGCCCTCTTCATCGGCCGGCCGACAGAAGAGGAAGAGAGGACCCGCACTGCTCCCGCTCCGGCAGCGAACGCGATCAGAATACTTCCTGTGGGGTTCTTAGCCCCTGGCGATCACACTTCTCCTCCCCTTCTTTTTGTTATTTCTTTTCTGTTCAAATCCCGTGAACGGAACAAGTTCCTCGCAGAGGTTTCATACTGACTCTAACTCCCTTCCCCATTTCTTTTCTGTTCAAACCCCGCGAATGGAACAAGTTCCTCGCGGAGGTTCCATACTGACTCTAACTCCCCTCCCCATTTCTTTTCTGTTCAAACCCCGTGAACAGAACAAGTTCCTCGCGGAGGTTCCATACTGACTCTAACTCCCCTCCCCATGTCTTTTCTGTTCAAACCCCGCGAACGGAACAAGTTCCTCGCGGAGGTTCCATAATGACTCTAACTCCCCTCCCCATTTCTTTTCTGTTCAGACCCCGTGAGCGGAACCAGTTCCTCGCGGTGGTTTTCATTTTGTAATTTCATTCCCTTTAATTTCTGCTCAAACCTCGTGAACGGAATGAGTTCCTCGCGGAGGTTTCCCTTTTGTTATTTTTATTTTGTTCAAACCCCGTGAACGGAACAAGTTCCTCGCGGAGGTTTCATTCCGTGATTTCCATTCTGCCATTTCATTTGTTATTTCATTGCACATTTCTGCTCCGTGTTTTCTTCCGTTCCGTGCGCTTTCGCCGTTCGAACCCGGTAGAGACAACCCTCTCCGGAACCTTTTACGCACTCTCTCTCTGCCCACGTATTTCTTTCCCCTTTTGTTAGCCCCGTGACGTCCGTCCACATCTTTTGGCGATCACGGTGGGACCTCTTTTGCTTTCCGTTCGGTTACCCGTGTGATTTGGCACCCGCGTGTGCCCTTCCCTATTGTGCCCACGTGCGCTACAGTTTCCCATTGGCACCCGCGTGTGCCCCTCCCCCATTGGCACCCACGTGTGCCACTCCCCATTGCGCCCGCGTGCGCTACAGTCATGCTCCAAGCAGCACCTTGCTTTACGTTTATCCCTCGTGCACCTCGTGCACTTCCCCCTCATTCCCTTGATTTCTCGAGAGATTCACGTTGTTCCCTTTCTTTCCATTGTTTTCCGAAAAATGGGCTTTAGCTCGAGGGCGTGCCTGGAGCCCCAGGTGCGTACTCAGCATCATCGCCCTCAGCAACTATCTGCCGTTGTGCGGACACGTCCTGACAAGTGGACGTGTTCTCCTAAAGGCACTTCCCATCTGGCATCCCCAAATTGAGAAAAGAAAAAAAAGGGGAGAAGATAGAAAAGAAAGAAAAAAAACCTCAATGGTGCTCTATCAGGTACATTTCCTATTTTCCTTTACCTTGTGAAAATTGGTTTAGTTTTATTCCACCCTACTTAAATTTTATTCTTGTGAAAATTTGTTTAGTTCCGTTTCCTGCATAGGTTTCGATCTTGTGAAAATTGTTTAGTTATACTCTGTCCTGCATAAGTTCTATCTTGTGGAAATTATTTATGTCTATTCTGTTCTGCATAAGTTCTATCTTGTGATAAATCGTTTAGTTCTATTCTATCCTGCATAAGTTCTATCCTGTGATAAATTGTCTAGTTCTAATCTATCCCACATAAACTCTATTCTTGTAAAAATTGTTTAAGTTTTGTCCCATCCTGCACAAGTTCTGGTCTTGTGAGATTCTTTAGTTCTGTCCTGTCCTGCAATAAGTTCTGATCCTGAATCTGCTTAGTTCTATCCCTTCCGAAGTTCTGTTCTTGTTAAAGTTGTTTAGTTCTATTTTGTCATGCATAATACCTGTTCTCCTTGCTTTGTTTATGTTTCACATATCTCAGTTATACTGCACTGCATTACATGCATTTTCCCCCTTTCCTTTTCCTTTTCTAAGGATCACCCTTTCTCGGTGAAGGAAGGACTCTCCGTTCGGAAATTCCTCTCGACGGACTAGGATCTCCTTCATCGGGACCTCCGTAAGTCCCCGACAGCGAAGGATTCCCTCTTCGTTCACTGGGCAGGTTGTACCACTGAAGTTCCCCGGAGTTTAGTTACCCATTCGTGGTGAGGCGAGCGACCTTAGCTGACACGGTGATGGCCAAAATTCTAACTAGGGTCCTGTCTTTTGCATGAACTCCTCGTTTGTGAAAAAAGAAAAGGAAAAAATAAAAAAAGAGAAAAAAAGAAAATAAACCAAAACAAAAAAAGGGACGTAAAGCATCCACTTGTGTGTTAATCTCTGCTACTTGTATACTGGTGTATGTTATTACGTTCTGGAAAAGTGTTAAGGATGGCCGAATATAATTACGATGCTTTCGAGGCTGACGCCTTCGGCTATGAGCCCCAAATGCATGACCCAGGTCATGGCTCTTACATAGAATACAGCCCGGACCAGGGCTACCAAGGTGAGCCCCATGTCTACGCCATGAATGCCGGTCCATCCCACGAGCCCTCACATGAGGTGCCGAATGTTGCCGGGGATACATCTTCCCCTCAGGACATCTCCTCTCTGTTAGGTGTCCTTGCCAACACCCAGCTCAACCCTGAGCAACTCCAGGCCTTCCAGGCCATTCTGAAAGGGAAATCGGTTTTCCCCTCTCCCATGGAGCCGAATCCGACTGCTACTCCTGTCCAAGAGTCTGTACAAGTCATTCCCTCCCCCTCACTTTTCGGGCAGGCAAATCAACAGCCTCCCTCCTTCCAATTCCCCTCCCAATCTCCAGCGCCAGCTGCCCTTCAAACACCAATCCAACCGGGCCTATCCACTGGTAGACCCCAATACCCTTCATGTCCTAGGTTTCCTTCTCAGGCCTCCGGGAGGCCTACCGCTTCTCCATGGCAAGCGCCACCTTCACCAGTTGACCCGCTCACCCAGTCCCTCTTAAACAAGCTAAACAAGATGGATGAGCAATTCCGAGACTTAAAGAAAATGGTGGATGTAAAATCCACCCCTGAAGTTTCTCTGCCTGTCCTGCCAATGTTTTGCCTTCCCCCTTCTGAGATACCCACGTACCGTAGGTACAATGGCACTGGCAACCCCTTTACCCATTTGAAGGACTTCATGTATGAGTCCTCGTTCTGGCAGAATGATAAAAGATCCCTGGCATACCTCTTTAGGAGATCATTAGATGGCCCTGCGCTGGAATGGTTCTACGCCCTAGAGCCAAGTGAGGCTGAGGACTTCGACGTGGTTCAGAGGAAGTTCCTACAGAGGTACCGGGACCGGGTTGGCCCTTCTCTTTCTATCACCGACCTGGTCGCCGAAAAAATGAAGTCGGACGAAGATTTCATTCAGTATGCCGATAGATGGAGGTCCCTGGCAGAGAGGATAAAGGATACCATCTCAGAGCCAGAGCAGGTGAAGATGATTATATCAAATGCTACCCCCCAGTTTAGGCATATCCTGGCAATGAACAAGCTTAACACCATGGAGGAGCTGTATGAGAGGGCTCGGTATGTCCAGACACAACTGAAAGATTCCCCTCTCATGCATATGTTCGAGCCACCAAAGTCGAGGGTGTTTAGGAAGCCGGGCATTGGTGTCCAAGGTGGGGTGACAGAAGAGGTAGTGACAAATGAGCAGGTGAGTGCGGTTGGCAATCCCAACCAGTAGGCCAACCCCAGGCCTCCACAAGCCCTACCACTCCCCTTCCATCAGAACCAACAACGTCAGCAACCCTATCGTCCTCCCCTACAAAACAACTTCTATCAGAACAATGTCGCACGACCCTTCCGTCCCCAACAACAACAACAGCCACCTGCTTAGTACCATCATGTTCCACCCCCGGGGGAACTACGGCCCCCCCACAACAACAGAGAAGGCCGATTGGCCCGAAGAGAGCTCACTACCCACCATTGCCGGAATCACTACCGGGCATCTTTAATGCTCTCATGGCTGTTAATTCACTCGTCTTGCCTAAAGAAAGACCCATATGGCCACTGAATGTTGACACATCTAGATTATATGTTTACCATAGGCAGCCGCTTTGATTTTAAGGACTACATTTATGATATGAATGATGGACACTTAATTGATTGGGATGAAATGAGGAGAGTTGTCGCCACTTTGAAGGCAAGGAGACCTCCCCCCAGACCGTAATTACAGCAGGTCCCACAGCAACAACCGAACATGGGCATTGTTCAAAACCCACTTCCGGAGCTCCAACGACCCAATCAACAAGTCAACCCCATCTCTTCCTTCCCAGAAATCAGAAGAGGGCAAGGTTGGCACGCGGAGGGCACCTCCGTTCTTGTTGCCCATCACGTTCCTAGCCAACCCCCTCGCCTCATCCTATCGGCACCACTTTCTGCTCGAACCACATCACAACCCCCGAGTGGACCTCTTTTTGTCCCACAGTCATCACGCCCTCTTATCCGCTCCCTCGTCGCCAGTTCCCTCTCGGTCCAGCCCTCCACCACACCTCTACCTACACCCTCAAAACCCCTAATTTTGCCTCGCCCATCCGAGGCCCCATCCACCTCCGCCACTCCTTCACCCCTACCCTCGAAACCTCTCATCATCCACCATCCATCCCAGGTGCCGTCCACTCCGCCTCCATCTCTCCCAAACAAACCCCTCATCAGGATCCCTACACCAGTCATCACCTCCGCTCCGCCAACCATCCCTTCCCCACTTAAACCTCTGATAAAACCCATACCTAACCCCATCGAGGTGCAACCAAAGCAACAAGCCATGGTGCTCCGAAGTGGAAGGATCTTCCACCGAGTTTTTCCCCAGAACGGTCGGAGTCCAGAACAGTCCCAACAAGAGAAAGGAACTGAAGAGTAGTTAGAGGAATCCATCCCCGAGACACAATATGATCTTCTAAAACCTCTGGACAAAACGCCTGTCCGAATCTCCATCTTGGAGTTGATTAAGAGGTCCACGTCCCATCAAGAGGCACTAATGAAGTATCTCCAAATGGTCATGGTGAACGAGGATCTCCCGGTAGAGAAGATATCGTCGGTGCTGACACCGACGAGCACGCAACCGGCCATCACATTCCATGACCACGAGCTTGCCCCCCAGGAAGCTCGGAAATATGCTTTGTGTATTGCAGTGAAGATCAACGGGGTGCTCGTAAACCTGTGCCTAGTGGACACGGGTGCCTCAATCAATGTGATCTCCATGAACACTCTCTTGCTATGTGGGGTTGATTTAGAACAGATAAGGCCATCGGCTATCACAGTCACCGCATATGATAATAGCAAGAGGCCTCCGCAGGGTAGGATTATCCTTAATGTAGAAATGGGTCCTGTTGCTGTTCTTACGGAGTTTCACATCCTCGACATGGACCCCACGTTCAAGGGCATATTGGGTCGTCCTTACATAGAGACGCTAAATGCCGTCCCTTCCACCAACCACCAATGCCTAAAATTCCCGTACAAGGGACGGATCATCAAGGTGTTTAGCATGCCCCTGCTCCCTACGGTGGATGCTATTAACACTTCATTGCCCTCTGTCTGGCTGACCCATAGGCCTATCCTTTCCCTACTAGATGTGTGTGACCCTAGCCGCCCTTCACCAACACAAAGAAAGCCACTTCCTGGGCCGACGCCACGTTCCCCTTCCCATTCCAAGGGATGGGAGATCATGAACAACTTAGGTTACCATCAAGGCAAAGGTCTAGGAGCACAATTACAAGGAAGACTGAGACCGGTAGGGAAGGCCAGGGTAATCCTCAGAGTTGGCTTAGGCTTTGAAGGCCCGATTGAGGAAGATGGAGAACCTCTTACATGGACCTTGTACTCTCAATTCATAAAAGGGCGGTTATACAGTTGGGGGATCAGCCGCAAGAATCACATGGGGAAGTTCGGATTGTCTACTTAGCTGAAAGTTGCTCGAGGGCTGCAAAGAAGGGGAAGCACGATGACCCGGACTGCGAGTGGAATAAGTGGTTCGATATACATGATATTTCCATTGCACTACAGCAGATGTTCTCGCCTCTAGACTTGGAGGGGCCGCTTTTGATCTCCGAGGTGCCAAAAGGTGTCGTTGACATTGCCGAAATTCCAAGTTTTCCTCGCCAAGAGGACGTTGCCACTGACGGATCGCTTTTCGTCATTCTATCTAAACATTCTCCTCAGCCGTTGCTGCTGACTCTTTCTTGGGCTAGACGTTTATCTGATGATATTCCTAGGTCCCCTTCTCTACTCACATTCTTGCGCGGGTTTCTCAGTCCGCGCCAAATTTTCAACCATGATCTGCTCAACGAGCCTTACAACCCCTTAGCTATAGTCCCCTTCTCCCATTCTCTGATTTCTTTCAATTGCTTTGTGATTGAAAATGAAAATAAAAAAAATGTCAATTTTCAAACTCCTCAACAGTGCATTTTCTTTGAGGAGACCTCCTACATCTCCCATGAGTCTGCCCCGACCTACGGGCCGTTCGTTCAAGGCCCCTTGAGCGACCTTCTTTACCCCTCCACTGAGGGGTCTTTTCTTGTATATTCTTCAGTTTCCCCTTCGTGTGTAGGACAAATAGGTCAATCTAGCAATAACGGGTCAAAGGTAGTACCTAGACGAAAATCCAAGGGTAGGCAAATTCCTCGCCGATTTCTTCTAGATTTAGCCAATAGGTGCCAGGCATGCCTAGCTATTCCTCAATTGCTAGAAAATCCCATCCATCTGCCGGAGTTAGAATGTGAGGAGGATTGCACAATTGATGAGGGATATGGAGTTTATGAGCTCATAGATGGAGAATACCCTATTGAAGAAGGGGACAAAGAATATGAGGACGCGGCTGATGCATATGCTAGCGGAATGAGGAGGTTTGACGAACCATCAGCCGCTATAGAAGAACCCACCAAAGAGATCAACCTGGGGACCGAGGAAGACCCTAGGATCGTCCTCATAAGTGATAATTTGCCATTGTCTGAAGAAGAGACATTGATTGAGGTTCTCAAGGAGTATATGTCGCATGGAGCTATGAGGATATGTCGGGATTGGATTCCACCCTGGTCGAACACCGCCTAACGCTAAAACCAGGGTCTGTCTCGGTAAAGCAGAGGTTAAGAAGTTTCCACCCCCAGATGGCTTTGAAGATGAAGGAGGAGGTCGATAAGCTCCACAAAGCCAGGTTTATTAGAGTCGTCCTATATCCTCAATGGGTGGCAAACATTATCCCGGTCATGAAAAAGGATGGAAAGGTGAGAATATGTATCGATTTTAGGGACCTTAATCGCGCGTGTCCAAAAGATGATTTCCCCTTACCTCACATCGATGTGTTGGTTGATAACACAGCAGGCTATGAAACTCTCTCATTTATAGATGGATTTTCAGGATATAATCAGATCCGTTTGGCGGAAGAGGATCAGGAGAAGACATCACTTTACCACACCTTAGGGATGGTCATGCCATTTGGTTTGAAGAATGCTGGAGCTACTTATCAAAGGGCTATGATGGCAATATTTCATGACATGATGCATGTGTATTTAGAGGTGTATGTAGATGATTTACTGGTAAAATCTAGGACTAGGGCGGAACACTCGAGAGTTCTAGCTAAGGTGCTGTAAAGATCAAGGGAGTTCAATTTGAAAATGAATCCAAAAAACTGCGTATTTGGTGTCTCGTCGGGCAAATTGCTTGGTTTCATTGTGAGTAAGAGGGGTATTGAAATAGATCCCAACAAAACTAAAGCAATTAGGGATATGCCACCTCCGAAAAACCTGAGAGAAGTTCGAGAGTTAATCGAAAGGTTACAATTCATTCGTCGATTTGTGTCCCAGCACTCGCAAAGGTGCAAATCTTTCTACGAGTTGACTAAGTCAGGAATAGAATTCCTTTGGAATTCTAAATGCCAAAAATCTTTTGAAGGATTGAAGGAATATCTGGCCAATCCACCCGTCCTAATTCCACCCACGCCAGGCAAACCTTTAATCCTTTATATCTCAGTTCTGGATGACTCTGTGGGAGCCGTCCTAGCACAAGCCGATGAAGCGGGCTAGGAAAGGGTGACCTATTACTTGTCCAAACTCCTCAACCCCTGTGAGCAGAAGTACACGGCTATGGAGAAAACTTGTGCCGCCCTTGTCTGGGTAGTGCAGAAGTTGAAACACTACTTTCTAGCTCATGAAGTCCATCTGATTGCCCGAATGAACCCTATCAAGTTCCTTCTAGAAAAATCTGTCCTTACGGATAGATTAGCACGCTGGCAAAGCTTTCTTTCTCAGTTTGACATCACCTACATTCAGCAAAAGGTGATTAAGGGGTATGCCATAGCTGAGCATCTCGCTCACCATCCTCTCCCCAAATTCGATCCTGTCCAGTCAGAGTTTCCAGATGAGGAACTAATGTCCATCAACCAATCAGATGATTACATGTGGACGTTACATTTTGATAGAGCTCTGAATTCCCAAGGGAAAGGAATCGGCATTGCCCTCCTGTCGCCCGAAGGCCTTACATTCCCACTGGCATACCAACTCAAATTCCCAGTTACCAACAATATAGCCGAATATGAAGCTCTTCTAGCTGGCCTGGAACTCGCTCATTCTTTTCGTATCACCGAATTACAAGTCGTAGGTGATAGTCAACTCATTCTTCGCCAGGTGCTCACTAAATATCGCACTCGCGATCCTAAACTCAAGCCATACCAAGAACTCACTGCTACCTTTGCCAAACTGTTCACTAAACTGATCTTTGTCCATGTCCCTCGTCATCAGAATATTCTGGCTGATGCCCTCGTCTCATTGGCATCATCTTTAAGGTTCCCTCTAGGAAGATGGTTTGATTCCATTTCCATCTACAAGCGTCACGCCCCTGCAATTGATGACGCTTCCTACGTAGATATCAAGGACAGGATAGCAAGGAAGGTCTTACAGGAAGAAATCCTTGAAAAGAGGGAAATCATGTTGGCAGAATTAGAAGATGAATTGGCTGATGAGGAAAAGCCATGGTTTTACGAAATTGCCAAGTATTGCAAAGACCGGTCTTACCCTAGAGAAGCCACATCGGAAGATAGAAAAGCCATAAGGAGAGTGGCACAGAGATACGTTGTAGCAACCCTGGTAAAATAAAAGGAAGATTTCAAGAAAGATTAAGTAAGTAAATGATAGGAACCAAAAGGAATAAATAATAAGTCAAATGTAAATAACGCCTCTCAACAAGGCGCGATTTAAATAAGAAACGCCTTCACCTGAGGCGTTAATTCAAAAAGTGACGCCTATACCAAAGGGCGTCAAATTTCAAAAACGTCCAAAACGAATAAAAGGAAAGGGAAAGAAACGCCCTCTTCTTGGGTGCGAATTACAAAAGAAACGGCACAGGTCAAGACGTCAATTAGAATTAACGCCCTAACCTAAGGCGTTAATTACATTGGTGTTCCGTTCAAACCAGGAGACTATCCAGGGTAAGTTTTAGGATTGGTACGTGTTCGATTGATTATGGTAAGGACTCTATCACGGAAACTAGAGTTCTAATCAAATTTCAACCCTAAAGGATTCCTGGAACCCTATAAATACCCCTTCCAATCGAACCCTAATGGCTATTTTGTCGAACGAAGGCCTGCTGCTGTCTCGTGTGTGAAGAACAGGTATGTTCTTCTTCCTTTTTATCTTCAGTCAGGGAAGCATGAAGAATATTAATGCTTCTTCCTCTTCTTTCCCTGTAGGTGGCCTGCCTCGTGAAGGTGTTCCTGTCTAGCTGAAGAACGTGGGCTCTTCGTCAACATCCTCTTCATCCGTTTACAGTGAAGAAGGAAGATGTTGATTCCTCTACGAGCAAAGAAGAAATTTCCTTCCTGTGCTCATCTATTGTCACCTTCGCACCATCTGGAGGCTGCTATTACCTGGCTATTGGATTGCTGTTATCCTCAGAGTTGCAGTTTACACCACTTTCAGGAGACTCTGTTTAGAACAGAGTATCAACTTTCTTCACGTAATTTCACCCAGATCATCATCAGGTAGGTTTTCTCAAGAACTGTAGCCCAAACTAGTATAAAATGTATGATAATATCATCTGTTAATTCATGCATATAGTGTTACTGCGTTTTTGAAGTTTTCTGTGAAATTTTGGAAAGAGGCGACCCTCTCTAGGGCGCTAATTCAAGTTCTGACGACTGACTGAAGAGTCGTCAATTCCACATAATTAATAAATACCCATGTTTAAAATTTAATATCTATGAAACCATGAATTTGATGTAATGCATGATCATATATATCGAATCCTGATATTTTCCTTGTCCTGACCATGTACCTTGTTTCCTGAAAACTTATTATCCTGGAAATTACCACTATTCATGTTAATCCTGGAAAAAGAATGAATTAACGACCCCTAGTAGGTCGTCTTTTATGAACGTGACGCCCCGCACAAGGACGCTATTTTAAATTAAAGACTTAGAATAAGTCGTTAATTCCCTAAAATTACTGGAAGTTATTAAATTCTGGAAAAAAGTAATTAACGACACAGTGCAAGTCGTTTCTTGGTGAAATAACGCCCCTGGCTAAGGCGCGTTTTATCAAAAATACAGAATTGTGTAAATTTCAGCAATAATAGAAATTAAAGATGGGACGACTGTTCCAGAAGTCGTCAAATAGTAAAGAAACGACCCACAAAAGGTCGTGAATTTATTAAGTAGTGACTTATCTTAAGTCGCTAATTTCCTGTGTTATTATACTGTTTTCTATGAACCGAGGGTTTCATATATGTATATATATATATATATATATATATATATATATATATATATATATATATATATCGGCACTATATTCCATCCCGTGAATATAGTCCCATGTTCCACGATGTTTTACCGATTACCCCTCAATTCTCAGTGACAGATGAACCCTCCATCGGACATTCCGTTCCTTTGGACTGGTGACTGTATCATAGAGACCTCCGTAAGACTCTGCTAGCTTTGGATTCCCTCAAAGCGGCCGAGCGGGTTGTACCATAAAAACCCATTACACTATTTTGCCACGTCACTCTAAAGAAACATGATAAACTGGCCCCCATGATATGCTATGTGGATGTCATGAGAATATTCTTAATGGGATGTGGATATCATGCCATTAATATGATGTTCTTGTGGACCTCAATTCTATATCAAATGGGTGACCATCTATATATATGGAAACTTATTGGTTATAGTACCCAAATTAGGGAACCAAATTCCACCAGTTTTAATCGATATTCAGGATTATACCGTTATTATCGTCCTTATGCATCATGTTCAACTTTTGAACTCCACTCTATCAAAATCTATCTTGAATTTCCACAAGCTTTTTCTTTGAAATTCCATATTGGCTATACAAATAAAGTGGATGTCTAGATCTATCTTTAATGCTGTGCATGTAAGGGCCCGATCTGGTCTTGGGAGGAGCACCCAAAAGTACTAGTGTCCATGGGAGTTGTAATGATCACAGTGTCTAGCATTGCACCGAAGTACTTTCTCTTTTGATCTTTGACATTCCACACTCTCTCTTTCTTGCGTGCGTGACTCGACTTGCGTGACTTTACTAGCGTGGCCCGACACGGGCAAAGTACTTGCGTGAAATAGCCAATAATCTATAAAGTCTCTGATGAATATCTCTTGTTTAAGACTCGATTGGAAGTTTTGCACGACGTGTTATTCTATTGTTAGTTTTATTTCACTTGCTCAGTTATTTCTACATGCATATTGCATTTACATGTGAAAAATTGTAATTACTTAAACCCATTGCTAGTTCTTGAGATATAATTTCCTACTGAGCGTTCGCTCACTCAGTGTTTCCCTACTTTTCAGGTAAGTCCGACGACGAGACTCAATCGAACAGGGAAGGTCAAGAGTGAAAGAGATTAGAGCTTTTCAAAGCGTCAACTAGTCTTGTCTTTTCTATATTTTCTTGAGTCAATTTTGTACTTTTCTTTTTATTAAATTTAGCATTTTTAAGGGATTGTAATAGAAATACTTTTGTGAAGGAATTAAAGGATTAGGTTATCTTTACTCTTGCGTATCTCTGATTTGGTGTCGAATACACTAATACTCTGATTGACATGATCGATATAAACTCGTCACGCATCTCTGGGTATCTTCCGCGCTCGGGGCGTGACATACGTGCTGGTCGGAGGAGTGCTATACAAGAGAAGTCTTACTGGTGTTCTTCTAAGATGTCTCGACGAAGAGGAGGTCTGGAAATGCGTTGAGGAAGCACACTCTGGTGTGTGCGGTGGCCATGTGAATAGCCAAATGCTTGCCAAGAAAATCCTTCGGCAAGGCTTTTACTGGCCCACCATGGAAAAGGATTGTGCCGTCTATGTCCGCAGGTGTGTCAAGTGTCAACTTCACGTCGATAAAATTCATTCCACATCTTCTTCACTTCATCCAATGTCCTCCCCATGACCTTTCTCCATGTGGGCTTTCGATGTCATTGGTCCTCTTGGTAATCCTAACTCCCTCACTAAGCAAAAATCATTCATCCTTACTGCAACGGAGTACTTCACCAAATGGGCCGAAGCCGAAGCTTACATGGAGGTTAAAGCATCAACAGTCTGCAAATTCATCATGAAGAACATCATCGCCAGGTTCGGCATTCCAAGCACAATCATCACCGACAATGGGCCACAATTCATTTCTCAGGACCTTCAAGACCTCTGCAAAGGGTATAAAATTGCATTGCATCATTCATCACCTTATTATCCACAAGGTAATGGCCAAGCAGAAGCCACTAATAAAACATTGATTAAAATCATAAAAAAGACCTGTGAGTCAAACAAGTTCTCGGATTGGCTAGAAAAGCTGATTGAAGCTCTATATGCCTATCGCACTTCAATCCGTACTCCCACTGGGCAAACTCCGTTCGCCCTTACTTATGAGATGGAGGCGGTAGTTCCGTATGAAATCTTGGTTCCTTCTCTCAGGATACAGTTAGACAAGGAGCTTCCCCTCGACGAACGTCGTGATTCACTCCTTGCCCAATTGGAACTCTTAGGTGAGAAACGGCTGGCCGCTGCCGAGCATGCGCGTGTATATCAGAACAGACTCACACGTTTTTATCAAAAGAAGGTCATCGAAAGGAAATTTCAAGTCGGTGAAATGGTAGTTAAAAGAATTTTTGTAAAACCTGGTGGGCCGCGTTCTAAACTCCAACCCAATTGGGAAGGACCATACGTGGTTCAAGCTGTGCATCCTGGCAACGCCTACAGGCTAGTTAATGCTGAGGGGATCGAGTTATCCCACCCTTGGAATGGGCTTTATCTTAAGAAGTACTACCCTTAGATAGGTGTACATAGTGTCAAAAAAAATATATATATGAAAAAAATAACAACAAAAATGAAAACAACAAAAATATGTATATACAACCACAAAAGAGAAAAAAAATAGAAAATGAAAAAAAAAATAGAAAATTCAAAATGCTAATGCCTGGAGACCACTATGTAGTTAAGTCATTGCATTCAACCTCCATGTTAAGACAGGGCCTATTAAGACTTGGTAGATTTTGGGTCTTGGTCTGCCAGAACCGTGGAGATTCTTGTCCGACCACGTCGGCCTATGCCCGCTCAAAGGGAACCAACATGTACATACTTACATGTTTTATTCAAAAATTGGTAGCATCACCTACGGTGGGGCCTCACCCAGAAAGTCTTCAGAAGGCCGTAATCTTTATTCTCTTCTCTTCGACCGAATGAGACAACCGACGCCCTTAAAACGCTGAGCATAAGAAACCGAAACTCAATCCCCTTAAGGCAAGGGTAGGATCCATTGTCTCGAGCATCGGTCAGAGCACGAGAAGAGGGCAGTGTCCCCGCAGGCATGCAAAAGGGATTCTACAATGTCAAATGACTATATTTCCCTAAAAAAAATGACAAATCAAAATCAAAAGAAAAGCCTGGTCGTAACCGTGCCTGATTCTGATAAATGAAACCCTTCAAAGTGTAAAAGTCCAGAATCCACAAAAAGGGTAATGAGATGTAAATGCTCGAGTTTTGGTCTGAAATTGCCCGAAAGGGGAGAGTTGAATGGACCCTTATTGGCTCGCCGGGTTAACGATTTTGCCGGTCCTCTCAGGAGGTTTGTCCCCTTACACTCTTCCTTCTTCCCCGAAGATGAAAGCTTAATGGAGTATCCGAAAGGTTAGACCCGCCAAGGTCTGCAACCCTATTTTAACATACTCACATAGTTGTCTACTTTGAAGAAGTAAAAGCCACTGCTGCGAAGGAGTCTTTGTGTTTCTGGCCGGTCATGACCCTTGTCTACCATCTTGATGTTTTCTTATCTAACCTCGGGCTTAGGTCAATGCAAGTGCGTCACCTATGGGTGCGATGGCGTCTGATTCCGGGTCAGCGTCGCGCGGTCGGCCGTTCGGGTTCTAGGGTGTTCCATTATATACCATCTAGAGTTGTGAGGAAATAGACCCGGGTCGGGTAAATCATTTACCTCGAACACTTTTGGGTGAATCCCTGTGGTCGGAAGCGACTGGGAGCCTAAGCATGGCATGACGGTATTGTCATCAGGGTAAGTCTTAATCGGCGGGATTATCATTCGAGGAGTCTAGAGGCCCAAATCAACCTAGATGTGTTCCTAGGATACCTGGGAGGTTAGTAAGAAACCCATGTTCTCATATAGGTTAGGTGCCATATGGGTGCTTACCAGGCGTCAGCAACAAAAAAAATAATAATGATAAAAACAACAAAAAAGGAAAAAGAGGAAAAATGTAGATATATGTAAAACAAAAAAATGATAAAAAATAAAACAACAAAAATGCAAGAAAAATAAAAACAAAAAAATTACATTCCGCATGATCGCATTTGTATGCAACATTTCACTTTTAAATTTTCGCTTGCATTTGTATGCCTGTGTGTCGCATTCACCATTTCACTTTACCTTGCCTTCATTGATAAAGGCTTGGCCCCTTGACCCATTATCAAGGATGGCTCAAAACAAACCTCGCTTAGTGAGCAAGGGGCCAAGTCAGAACAGATATTCTAACTTGTTTGCTTAAGTGATGTGTGCAGGAACTCGAGAAAGCAAGAAAGAGGTAAAAACCAAGAAACAAACATTTTATTCCAAAACAAAAAATTTTACATCAAGTTCCACCCTCTCTCTCCGCATTACTCGTCTCGCCCCTCTCTGGGCAAGATGCTCTAGCGGGTGTCATCAAACCATGAGAAGTGATATTCCTATCGCTCTGGTGTCCTCTTTCCATATCCACACCCCGACGTCGATCTACGGGGGCAGCAAAGAAGCTACTAACACGAAAGCTGCGCTCTCGTGCTCTTTGGTAGCGCTCTTCACCGTCCCTCAGCCATTGTTCAGCAAGACCGAGACTGGTCCGGAGTTCAAATAATTGGGCCTCCAGGGCCCTCTTATCTTCTCTTTCTGCCGATCTCTCGGCCCTCTCCCATTCTCTGTCCCTTTCTTTCTCCACTCGTTCTCTCTCTCTGTCATCCCTTTCCAGCTGGAGGGTGATCCTTAGCTCCATGGCATCCCGAGAAAAATTGTCATCTGAGCGACGCTGTAATTCCTCCTCCAGCTCCGCTATCCTGGCCTCCCCTTGTGCTGCACGAGCAAACATCTCTTGCATCTCTTTGGCCTGCCATATCCGTCATTTCAGGGGTGTGATGAGACGTAAACAAATAAGCTCGGATAAGAGGAACCTTCACCTGAGCGGAAAGCATTCCCTCTGCCTCCGCGGCGCGCTGTGTTACACGGGCAAGCTGCTCGTGGAGCGAATCTAGTTCCGACAAAGGAATCCATAGACTGGAAGAAGCACCCTCTGCCCCTACTGCTGGTAGGGTTGCGTCGAGCCGAGCGCGCTATGATAGCAAGAAGTGGCAATGAGTGGCTAAACACCAGAAACCTAGGGGTATAATTAGGAATATGCATTTGCATACATACTCACCGAGACATGTAAAGCCTCACGGGTGTCACCCAACTCTTCCTCCGTGTCCGCCAAGCGAGCCCGCAAGTTTGCTATCATGGTATCACGGGCATCCTAAACCCATGTCATAGGAGTCAGCATTACATTTAGAAAAATGATAAAAAATATATATAAAAAAATGATCAAAAAGTGAGAAAGGAGATACACCTCCACAAGTCCCTCAGGATGGAGTCGCTCTGCATACATCGCCCTATAGAGACGTAGATAATCTTCACTATCTCGGGCGTGTGACTCCACGAGCATGCCACCCCGCTGCCAATCTTCATATTGTTCGGGGAAGCGCACCCACCAATCAACACAGGTTACTGGCCCACGTGTCTTCCTCCCGACGCGGGGTGGTGCGATCATATCTACCCATTCCTGGGCAAGCCCTAGAGTCCTCATGACCAATCATAGCCGGAGTGGCTCGATTTCATTCAGGCAGTGGACCCAAAGGTCTCGACTAAATCGAGGGCGACCTGTGATGACCCACTGCTGGTCGACATCGACCATGCCCGAGTAAGGCCTCCAGATCACCTACGTTGGCATGCGTATATCTCCTTAATCACTCAAAAAGACCAAAAAAGAGAGACAAAAGGAAAGATAAAAAAAAGAAAAAGAAAAATGGAGTCCTACCATCTCTGCGGGGAACTCTTGCAGCTCACGCCTTAATACCATCAGCTGGTAAGACAGAGAGGCTGTGCTCATAATGGGTTGCCACCGCCGAGCTAGTGGTGCCACAGCCACACGCCACTGTCGAGCTTGCCCCATTGGGATGTAGTAATAACTCCATACCTGTATCGTCACATGTCATCAGCATTTCATGAAATAGATTAGTTGCATTAACAAATAAATAAATAATTACCTAGAGAAACGGTATGAAGCCACTCACAGTCACCTCTCAATCTGTCCCTTGGGACAGACTTGCGAACAGATGCTCCAGCACGGCGGCTCCCCAGGCATATTGCCCTACCCTCTCTAGGTCTGCCAAAAATTCTAGGAAACGACAATGGATGTCGTCTCCTTTGGAACCCAGCAGTAATTTTCCCAGCAGGAAGGGGAGGAATATCCTCAAGTCCGTGTTTGACCTTTCCCAGCTACTGGCATCCACGCAATACACAGCACGGGACCCTCTTTCCGCTCTCTCCATGAATTCCTCCAAGGACTCGTTATCACGTTGACGAGTGTCAGTGAGCCCCAATGCCTCCATGATAGACGCCTTGTCTACTGACCTGTTCTTTTGGTCCTTTAATTCCAGACCAAGAAGCTTCTGAGCCACTTCGCGATAATCGGGGTAGGTGACCCCGGTCACCGCCTCGCCATCCACTCTAAGGTCAGTGATTCGGGCCACATATTCGAGACTGGGCACCATGTGCCCCCAGGGCATCAAGAAGGCACGACTCTCTGGGTCCCATCTCTCACGCAATGCTTGCATGAGGGCGAGGTCGAGCTTAATGGGTTCGATCCGGAGGAATGCACCAAACCCCATCGCATCCAGCCGGGCTTTCTGGAAGTCAGGCAAGCCTCGATAGGCAGCCACCACTAATTCCCATGAAATGTGTGACCTCGTCATACTCTGTGGATTACACAGGAAGTGAGAAGCGGGTGCATCATTGAAATAAAAAAATAGAAAAAGAATGAGAAAGGAAGAAAGGGATCATGAAGAATGAGAGGGAAGAACTGGCTCGTTTACAAGCTCCGATTGGGTCCTCTCACTGAGCTGCCTTTCAACATCGGAGAGTCTCCTGGAACTACCACTGGATCTGCTCCTCTTCGAGGAGTGGGAAGACTCACCCTCCACCCTGAAACTGGACTCTCCCTCCATCTCAGAAAATGAGAAACTCTTACTCCCTTCTGTCAACTTTTCACTCTTCTAACCAGTCTCCACAACTCCGTGCTTTCAAATGAAGCAGGCGGGGGAGTATTTATAGGATTGAAGGGATATGATCTAGATCTATCCCAGTTCCTCTTGCAATGGGCCTTGTAACAAAGCACCCATCTTTCACTCGAAGTAAACGAGGTCGGGGGCGTAGCTGGTTGATTCACACCCTACACGTCTAGGTTCCCTGTGTTCATCATGATTCAAATAAATTTGAGATGAGGACATCTACATGGAGAAAGGACAATGCAGGTCGACCTCTTTGAATTTGAGAGTGGACTCATCCACAGGAGAAAGGACAATGGGAGTCGATATCTTTGAATCTGGGAGTGGACTCGTCTACATGGAAAGAGGACAGAAGGGCGGTTGGCATCTTTGAATTCGGTGGCACATCATTAAAATTTGTGATGGATTCTCCCGAAAGAAATGCACAATGAGTCTGAGACACGATCCGTTATCTCAGGGGAGTTCTGTTAAACACGTCACATGGGGACGGCATGAAAAGAAGAGGCATAGAAGAGAAGGAACGCATGGAGGGCAAACCCGTCACCTAAGAGAAAGTCGTTCCATTCATACGTCTATATAAACTGTCATGTTCATCATGAGAAGAGAGCGGGTGTACGAGCAACTTGCTAAATCTCGCACCACCCTCTTGGTCGTCTCTCTCCTCTCTTAAGGGGGAGGTCCCTGGGAGATCATCTAGAGCTCTGCGACGTTGCAATTATCTCATCACATCGCGCATTCCCACCCTCTCTGGTAGCGCTCCTCGCCCTCCTATGGCCTCTCTCGTGACCCCGACAGTCGTGAAGCTCTTGAACCCGAGGCCGTTGGCTGAACCGCCCCCTGCTCTGCGATGGAGACTACACCAACCCCAGGAGCTCCTCCACCGCGAGCTCCAACTCTCCTCCAATCGACAGTGACTCTGAAGGAGTGACGTGTCCGAGCACTGTTTCTTCCAGAGCTTCATCACTTGGGCCTCACATGCCCTCCTCTCATCTCGATCCCGATGTCGCTTTATCCACGCCTCTCTTTCCATTCTCTCCCAGTTTACCTCTCTCCTCGACACCTGGAGAGAAACCTTAAGCTCTAAGATGTCTCAGGGTGACTCCTCATGCTGTAGTCGCCCTGATCCTCCAGCTCCTGTCCGGGGACGGTCAGCTGTCGCCTGGCATCCATCATTTTAGCCGCCTCTTGAAAAGAAAAAGGGGAAGGGGAGATTCAAAGAGCATGTAATGACATTAAAGCTTGGCATTTATTTTAAAACAAGATACATTAGGGTTTGGGCACCTCAGGCCTCAGTTTCCCGAGCTCCATTACATAAGCCTTCCATAGATCCCGATCCTCACTCACAGACACCATCGCCTTCCGTGGAACGCTTGCCTTCCATGCTGCTTTGATCGCTTTCACGTCTGTCGCATCACCCTCTGTGCCTAGCTCCCTTTCTTTAATCAAAGTAAGGTTGGATAGTGTAGGAAAAGAATGCCTAGGAAGACCGATTTGCAGGCAACATCGGTGCGAGCTGTAAAGAACAAATTCGGTTGCACCTATAAGCCGACGTTCCACATTAGGATGAGATCTCGTGAGAAGCTCACGCGAAAGTAAACATGCTGGCATGCAAGTGAACATATTCCGCGCCAAGGTGTTGAAATGAGTACGCCAGTCTCCGCGTGTCTTCAGCCGGGGCATGCGATTGACCACCTTGCTGCTAAAACCCAACACATCAGCTATGTGATAAAGGGGGCTTTGTTGGAAGATTCTAGAAGTAGTTCGCACCTCCTCGCAGCGATCAAATTTGAAGTGAAGATCGATCCAGCAACTAAGAAGAAGCATGCACCCATAGGGGGGCTGGCCCATGCTAGAAGCCGTGAGACAACTGTAAAGGTAGGCGAGGATGGCTGGCCCCATTCTTTTGCCCTCCCAAAGTCCGCAAATCGCGCCCAATTGATCTTCCTCCATGATGTCGTCGGTATAGGGGAAGAGGAGAGCTCTAGCAAAATAGATCACGAACCCTTTCATGAGTCCTTCTAAGTGTTCATCACTTGTCAATCTCTCCAAAGCGCTCATGGTCCAGTCTGCGAGCTTTTGTAAGTTGATTCCCTTCTTGGTCTGAACACCTTTAATGTCTCCGCAGGGCATGAAGCTCCCCAGAATTTCCTCAGAGGATATCTTCTTCCCCATGGGCAAAATTTTTATTTTGCCATTATTCCTGAATCTTTTTAAGCCAAGCAAGAGTTCCGTCTCCTCCAGAAGGATCGTCGATTCAAAAGTAGGAAAGACGAAGGTGTGAGTTTCAGGGTGCCAAACCTCTACCAGTGCACCCATCGCCGCCCAATCCATGCAAATCTTGTTATAATGTTTGGTGTGAATGACCAGGCCTTGAAGGTGCCACTTTGAAATAATAACCCTCATGTCGATAGTTAGGTTGGATGTGAGCTTCAACAGCCACGGCAGCTTGGAGAATTTCCTCGGGCCCGGAAAGAGAGGATACGGCTAGAAGGAAAGCAAAGAAAAGAATGAAGGGGTAAGAAAGAGCTCATATAGAAAACATAAAGGAGAGAGCCAACTCACCATCCGTGAGCGAATTCTTTCACTAAGATGACATTCAATCTCGGTTAATTTCTTGAATTCGTGGTCGACCCTCCCCCTCTTGGTAGGGCGGGAAGGTTCACCCTCCATCTCCAAAGGCCAGGATCTCTCCTTTCCCATCTCAAAGGAATACACTTCACCGAAGCCACCTGTGATGACATTTGGCTAAGAAGTAGGGGGGTACTTATAGGAGGAGAGGGGGTAAAATGGTAAATGTAAAGCATTAATGATGAGTTACCATCATGGACTTTGACCGAGGGAATATTGTTTGCTTTGCACTGTGTCCTTGGTAGTTTCTGTGAATCACTTTGGTGTGCGGATTTCATTGTACAGTGGAATGCAATTCTATTTCTTATACAATAATTGTGTGCTAACTGTTGATTGCAGGTATCAAAAAAGAAAGAAAAAATAAAAAATAAAAAAAATGGATATCAGTGTCCCACCCCCAATCACCTCGGTGACTGACCCCATTGCGTCATGCATCCTACTATATGGTTTCTACATTATTAGAACATACCAAGGACCTTATGACTTGAATGAATCTGGAGTTTGAGTTCCCCTCCAACAAAAACAGTGATAACTTCAAAGGAGTTTAGGATGTACGGATAGGTCGTTAGGTTGTGGTAGCTTGGGGACGATGGTTCCATTCGGTGAAGTCGGTGCGTGGATAAATGGGCCCCGGCTCAGTATCGGCTCATCAAAGCGGTATCCTGACCCATACTTAGCAACTTAACAATATTATCTTTGGCTATCTTCTATTTTTAGTTTGTTTTAATTTTTCCTTTAAACCCAGCATGCATTCATGTAGGACTTTGATATCACTGTGGAAGATCATTCATTTAACCCGATTGTGAGAGCCGCTGTGCTTAAATTCTTGACTAATACGGGATGTTCCATTCTGAATTGAGTACTGAGTTTCTGTGAAACCATCTTGGGCTGGTTGGCCAAAAGAGACCATTGTTTGGATTTATTAGCTACTCTTTTCTGTTTTACTCCATTGGACCCGCCTTGGTTGCAGCACTTCCATATTGGCTGATAACTACTCCCCAAGGTGAAACCTGCGAGTCTACGACCTAGGTACTTCCGCGCTGAGAAGTTGGTCCTTCTTTCTGTTAGTCTTTTGTTATTTCCAGCCAAACAATCGTTGATTTCGGAGGACCTTCTTCAAGGTTGTTTCGTTGAAACTCAGGAAAGATTCCAATCACGTAGTGTTAAAAACGTGTCTCATCACGCCTTGGCATCCACTTTTCAGTCCATTCTCCACTCCATTTCATTACACTTCTATTTCATTCCACTCCGTGTCATTCCCTTGCAAAGCAGACGCCAAGGCGGGGCAGCTGTAGACACGGCATTTTAGCATTATGTTGAGCAGATCCCGTATTACACTAAGACGTCCCAAAGCAGCTCGCACGGTCAAGTTAGTTGAGTAATCTCTAATTTAATCTGATAATCTCGTCTCACGAAAAGAAAATTGTGATTTCTTGAATAAGAAGTCTTGTTAATGGGCTTGTGACCATTCCTACACAAAACAAAAAATGTTAATGGGCTTGGCCCATCCTTTTAATCCTAAAAGAGGGGGAGGTTCATTGTGTGCCAATGGGCTTGGCCCATTCCTATTCAAAAAAAATACCAAAAAAAACATATTTGTGCTAATGGGTTTGGCCAATTCCTATTCAAAAATATAAAAAATATATATGTGTGTGCTAATGGGCTTGGCCCATTTTTGTTCTAAAAATAAATAAAATTTTAATTGGCATGGCCCCATCTTTTATTGCCTAACTTATTAACTTCCTCCATTTCTCACGGATCTTGCTCCCTCTCTCAACCCCCACACACTTAAACCTCCCACTCCCTGTTCACTCCAATTCCACCGACCAAACCACGTGAACTCCACTCTCCACTTCTTTTCCCTCACACACTCAGCCAACCCTCGATCATCTCCTTCTCTTCATCTCTCTCTTCTCATCCATTCTCCACTTCTCGACATCACACTCCAAGCCGCCGCAACCATCCTCTGTTAACCCCCCAGACACTTCTCTCCCACACTCTCATCTGGTCGTCCACTCCTCTCACCCTTCTGCTACCTCCAGAACCCCACGAACCTCACCGTCTACCGCGACAGCCAATACACCTCCTCCCTCTCTACTACACCCGTCCTTCAGCCTCTCCTCACAAGCCACCCACCGCAGACGCCACCTCCACCTCCGCCTGCTAGCCCACCTGCAACTCCGACCACCTCCTCTCTCCCCTCTGGCTTCCACTCTCCTCCGCGCCACCTGCCGCTCCGACCACCTCCGGCCTCCACTCCCCGCTGTGCTAACCCCCTGCACCAACCCCACTGTCGGTGATCATCTCTCCTCCTCCCCTATAACTCCTCTCCAGTCGCAGCCACTCCGGACGCCGTCCGCACGCCACTGCCGCCTCCTTGCATGCACCGTCCGAGCTCCACGCCGCCACTATCGTCGCCGTCGGACCGCCGCGGGACAATGCCACCACGCCCACGATGCCCTCCATGTTAACCGCCGCGTCATCGCCACCCACGTTCAAGCCCCCAAGTCGGAGCACCTTCTCCGACCATCGGCCATCTGCGCACACCCTGACCGCCGTGGAGCCACCTCCCACCTGCGCACGCCCCCCCCCCCCCACGTCGCCGTTGCCGTGACCGCCGTCCACTCCTCGCCGATTGCCATCGTCTCCGCCGCGGCCTCACCTCACGGATGCCACCCCCCACTTCACCTTCCACTGCAGCCCCTCCTCACGCCCTCCACGACGCCGCATGCACGTCCACTCCCGCTGCCGTCGACCGCCCACGCTGCCAACTCCCTCGCCGCAGCACCGAGCCCCCCCTTCATTCGCGATCTCTCTCTCTCTCTCTCTATCTCTCTTCTGTCTCCCCCTTCGTCTCCCTCTTTCACCCTCTCATCTCTTCCCTCTCACCCGATCTCTCTCTGCTCTCTGTCTCGATCTCTCTCTTTCTCATATTTTTTTTATTTTTTAATCATCTCACCCTCTTCCTCTCTCGATCTCTCATCTCCCCTCTTCTCTCTTTTCTCCCTCTCTCTTCTCTCCCCCCATCCGATCTCTCTCTCTTTTCCTTCTTATTATTTTTCTAACTTTTCTCTCCCCCTCTCGGTTCTCTTTCTCACTCTCTCCCGTGACCCTCTCTCTCTCACACACACACCTTTTTTTTATTCTTTTTTTTCTCTCTCGTCTCCCCCGCCACGTCTCTTCCTCTCTCTCTTTCTCATTTTCTCTCTCTTCCTCCCCCGTGTTCTCTCTCTCTCTCTCTCTCTCTCTTTCTCTTCCCTCTCCCTCTGCCTCTCTCTGCCTTCGCCGCCCCCCTCTCTTCACTTCCTTTATTATTATTATTTTTATTCTCCCCAACTCCCTCTCTCTCTCTTTCCCTCTCTCTCTCTCTCTCTTTTTTCCCCTCCCCCGCGATCTCTCCCTCTCTCTCTCTCTCTCCATCTCGATCTCCCTCTCTCTCTTGTTAACACACACACACACACATATATATATATTATTACTATAAAATATCTCCTCCTTTCTTCTCTGTCCCCCATCGCACCCCCCTTCTCTCACGGTTCTCTCTCCCCCCCTCTCTCTCTCCCTCTCTAGCCCTCTCTCTCCCTATCTCCCTCCCATACATATTCCCATATTCTTATTTTTATTATTCTTAGTATCTGTCTTCTTTAATTTGTGTTATTGTTATTGTCTCGTATGTGTGCATGTGTCTGTGAGGGTGTGTATGAGTCTATTTGAAGTGAAAAGAAAGATTCCAATCCGGTCCTCTTTAAAGCTCGTAAAATTAAGGAAGACCTTGTCGAGTTCCTGGGCGTTCGAGTGTGCGAGGAAAGCCATTCTACAGCGCCGTGCGTCCGCTCCATCCCTGTCCTGAAGGATCTCGTCCAAAGCCCGTCAACAGCTTCCCCCAATAAGCTTTCTCATCTCCCTTCGCCCTGCTTTATTTTTATTTCGCTAGTTGCATTGTACGCATGCATTATCCATATTGCACTCCTCTACCCGAGAGAGCCTTGTTTATTCATTCATCACATCATCTATCTACCATTGGTGTCCAAAAGGGGTTTAAAACAACATCGACGAGGTGCGTATTTGTTCATGTCTTCGTCATGTTCATCACAAGGGATTGATGCTGCATTGTCGTTATCCTGATTTATTATCTCATCTTCTTTTGCAAGGGGAACCATCAAAGGAAAGCTATCTCCTTCGGCCAGCCGAAAGAAGAAGAGGAGAGAACTCATGTGATTCCTCAGTTCGGAGATGAGAAGGGATCATTCCCTCCTATTTTGAGGTACCCAACCGTCCCCCCCTCCATTTTACTCTATTCTTCTCTCTTTCTATTGTTATTTATTGTTAAGCCTCCACCCCCGTCCCTCTCTATTTTTGTCTAAAAAAGAGTCTTTCTCTCTCTATATATATATATTTTTCTAGTGGTCTTTAATAATTTGAATCCTCTATACCTCACTCTCTTTCTCTATCTTTTACATCTCAATTTCTTTCATCATTTTCTCATGTCTCTTTAAAAGAAATAAAAGAATGAAAATAATAAAGGCAACACAAACAAAAACCAAAAATAACAATAAAAGCTAAAAAAAAGAAAGAATAACAAAATCAGGGTAACCGAAGGAAGCCCTCTTCGTAGGCCGGCTGACAGAAGAGGAAGAGAGGACCCGCACTGCTCCCGCTCCGGCGGCGAATGCGATCAGAACACTTCCTGTGGGGTTCTCAGCCCCTGGCGATCACACTTCCCCTCCCCTTCTTTTTGTTATTTCTTTTCTGTTCAAATCCCGTGAACGGAACAAGTTCCTCGCGGAGGTTCCATACTGACTCTAACTCCCTTCCCCATTTCTTTTCTGTTCAAACCCCGCGAACGGAACAAGTTCCTCGCGGAGGTTCCATACTGACTCTAACTCCCCTCCCCATTTCTTTTCTTTTCAAACCCCGTGAACGGAACAAGTTCCTCGCGGTGGTTCCATACTGACTCTAACTCCCCTCCCCAAGTCTTTTCTGTTCAAACCCCGCGAACGGAACAAGTTCCTCGCGGAGGTTCCATACTGACTCTAACTCCCCTCCCCATTTCTTTTCTGTTCAGACCCCGTGAGCGGAACCAGTTCCTCGCGGTGGTTTTCATTTTGTTATTTCATTCCCTTTAATTTCTGCTCAAACCCCGTGAACGGAATGAGTTCCTCGCGGAGGTTTCCCTTTTGTTATTTTTATTTTGTTCAAACCCCGTTAACGGAACAAGTTCCTCGCGGAGGTTTCATTCCTTAATTTCCATTCTGCCATTTCATTTGTTATTTCATTGCACATTTCTATTCCATGTTTTCTTCCGTTCCGTGCGCTTTCGCCGTTCGAACCCGATAGAGACAACCCTCTCCGGGACCTTTTACGCACTCTCTCTCTGCCCACGTATTTCTTTCCCCTTTTGTTAGCCCCGTGACGTCCGTCCACACCCCTATCACCGATTGCCTCAAAAAGGGGACTTTTGTATGGACCAAACCAGCCTCCAAAGCCTTCCAAGAGTTTAAAGAGAAGAAGACCCAAGCCCCGGTCCTATGCCTACCTAATTTCTCTAAGGTCTTTGAAGTCACATGTGACGCATCTGAGATAGGAATAGGAGGGATCCTTAGTCAAGAGGGTCACCCAGTGGCCTTCTTCAGTGGGAAGCTATGTGATGCTAGGACACGGTACTCTACTTATGACAAAGAGTTCTATGCCGTGGTTCAGTCCCTCCGACATTGGAGGCAGTATTTGTTGCCCAAAGAATTTGTCATCTTTTCTGATCATGAGGCCCTCAAATACCTCAACTCCCAACAAAAGTTGAATGCCTGACATGCCCGCTGGGTTGAGTACATCCAATCCTACACCTTTGTCATCAAACACAAGGCGGGAAGTGAGAATCGAGCGGCGGATGCCCTTAGTAGGAGAGTCTCTTTGTTGTCCACTATCCAAGTGGAGGTCACTAGATTCGAGAGGCTCAAGGATGAGTACCCTGGCTGCCCCGACTTTGGACACATCTATACCACCTTGACCACCCATTCTAGTAGGGAACATGAGGGTTTCATCTTGGAGGATGGGTTCCTCTTCAAGGGGCCAAAACTTTGCATACCACGGACCTCACTCTGTGATTTTTTTGTTTGGGAGTTACATGCAGGGGGGCTAACCAGCCATTTTGGGGTTCATAATACCATTGCTCTAGTTGAGGGTCAATTATTTTGGCCAAGTCTCAAGAGAGACGTGGCCAAGATTGTGAACCAATGCCGCACATGTGCTTTGGCCAAACAAGTAAACAAAACACCGGCCTTTATACCCTTCTCCCCATCCCCGACCGTCCATGGCAAGACTTAAGCATGGACTTTGTGTTAGGCCTACCCAGGACTCAAAGGAAACATGATTCGATCTTTGTAGTAGTTGACCGATTCTATAAGATGGCCCACTTCATACCATGCTCCAAAACCTCCAATGCCTCCCGTGTGACCCGATTGTTCTTTGATGAGGTTGTTCGCCTCCATGGGTTACCCAAGACCATAGTCTTCGATAGGGATGTCAAGTTCACCAGCTACTTTTGGAAGAACCTTTGGCGCTTGATGGGTACCCTCCTCAAATTCTCCACGGCCTACCACCCTCAAACTGATGGCCAAACCGAAGTTATCAATCGGAGTCTAGGGAACCTCCTTAGGTGTCTTGTTGAGGATCGTCCAGGAAATTGGGATCTCATTCTACCTCAGGCTGATGTTGCATACAACAACTCTATCAACAAGTCCATAGGGATGAGTCCATTCGAGGCTGTACATGGGTACAAGCCAAGGAAACCCTCTGACCTCATTTCCCTTCCTCAACATGCTAGAGTGACTATTTCAACTGAGTCATTTGCCCAACATATTAGAGAGTTGCATGAGGAAATTCGCAAGCACATCAGCAAGAAGAATGAGACTTATAAGAGGCAGACTGACTCTCATCGACGCCACCAAGAATTCCATGTGGGTGACTTTGTGATGGTGAGGACGGAGAGGCTCTCCGTGGGAGCTACCTCCAAATTGAGGCCTCGTGGATGGGATTAAATATTTGAAGACTGTGGATACTAATCCAGCTCTTATAGAATGTGACTCTCTCACCCTTGTCCGGATTGTTAATAAAGAAACTCACTACCCCTGGTCCATTCTCAGCTATGTCAGGGTTATCTGGAGCATCCTCTCTCAGTATGACTTGATTTCTCATATCTTTAGAGAAGCCAATACTGTAGCTGATCTACTTGCTTCTTTAGCTTGCACCACTAAATGTAATTCTTTCTATTCTTACAGTGAGCTACCTTCCATTATAAAAGGTGCTGCTCGGATGGACTCTCTAGGCTTGCCTAGTATCAGATTGATGTAACTCTTTATTCTTTTCAAGTGGTATAAAAATTGCCCCCTAGTGGTCTAATGGTGGAGTGGCTTTCTCCTTACCTCTGGTAAGGGGTGCACTCTCCCATAGAGCCCTAGGCTAGGTTTTTCTATTAAAAAAAAAAGGCCTCGTGGGGCTGGTCCCTTTTAGGTTTTGAGGTGCATTGGCACCAATGCCTATGAGATAGATGTTCCCGAAGAGTACGGAGTGAGCCCCACATTCAACATGGCCGACCTAGTTCCATATAGGGGTCCCACGGTGGTTCCTAGTGAGGATATTGAGCCTGCTTCCCCCATTGAGAGAGCACCCACCCGTGAGGAGAGCCCACTAGCCCGGATAGCCCAGCGTGAGCGAATTGAACGAATATTGGATGAACATGTCACTGCCACCAGGAGCAAGGTGTACGAGCGCTATCTCGTCAGGTGGAAGGATCGACCTCCTTCGGAGGATTCGTGGGTGAGTCGAGAGGATCTCCAGTGGCTGGATCCCAACCTTCGCGAGTAGTATCACAGCAGGATGGACCCCTACTCGACGGAGTCGAGCTCTTTACAGCCCAGAGGATTTGATGGAGGCATCACCTACGACTCCCTCTGGCTCGGGTCTTCGTCACACTCCGGAGTTATGTGAGCTCGGGCATCACTCTATGTAGGCCCAATCATCCATTTTTAGCTTTCTATTGGAGTCATTTGATGTATTTTCCCTTTTATTTGAGTCATTTCCCTAGGTCTTTGATTTATTTACCTAAGTTTGAGTGTCATTAGGTTGGTTAGTTGGTTAATGGGCCCAATTTATTGGGCTAGGCCCAAGGGCGCCCCCCTACCCCCTTGGTTATTTATCATTGTATCAAGAGTCAGGGACTTATTGTAAAATATGGGTTGCCTATATATATGATGGGGACATCACTTACCACTTCCCATTTCCCCGTGGGTCCCGATGCTTGCCACTATTTTCATCTCAAGCTTCTGAGTCTAGCTATGTAATTTTTACATTTTGTCTTGAGTCTTAAATCATGTAATTTTCATTTTATTGAGTCAAGTACCTAAGTTAGTAAGTCATCTACCTAAGTCTAAGGTTTCATTAAGTGGCCAAGAGGGTTAATGGGTTATCATATCTTATTGGGCCATATCATTTGCTTGGCCCATGGGTGCCCCTCTCCCCACCCTTTGGTCTTCTGTCATTAGTCCTTTTTCACAGGGACTTTTTGTAAAATGGGGATTTCCTATATATAGGACCCCAACTCCCCTCTTTTGAGGTTAATGAAGTATTAAGCAAATTTGAGCCACTTAAGTGCATCTCTCCCTCTCTCTCTAGCTCTTTTTCTCTCTCCTCTTCCCTCTCTCTCTCTAAATTTCGAAATTCACTCTCTCTCCTCCCTATTCTCCCCTAATTAAGACCCCTCCTCCTTCCCCATACCTCCCATTTAATCCCCCTCCAACCCCTAGGTGGAAGCCCCTCTTCCAAGGCACCCCTTGGCATTCCCCATACACCCCCTCACTTCCCTAAGCACCCCCTTCACCCCTCCCAAGATAAAATTCGAATTCTCCTCCCTTTGGGACTGCACCACATTCATTCCCAGCCCCCCTCACCTCCCTAGGTCGCAGCCCCCAATCCCCCTTCCCATTGTTCTTCCTTTGGCCAACCAAGTTCTTCCACCCCTCTCCCCCCCTTTGATCAGTCTGCAGGTGGCTAAAGAAGGTACGACTTGCAGAAGCTTCCCCGGATTCACACGGTGACATCCATAGGCGTACCATACCTTTATGGAAAGGGAGTCCAGTCATCTTCGCAGGCGAGGTGATCCCGTCCCGTTCCGAGTTCGGGGCTGTCCGGGAGAGCCAATCTCCCCCGACTGCACAGAGCTCCATCAGCAGAGCTCCTGAACCCGGTTCAAAGCTGCACCACGGCCGACAGTGGAAGATTCAAGCCACGAGTTCTTATGCAAATATCTTCCTCCACCAGTCCTCTTTATGGATCAAGAAGCGAAAGTGCATTCGGAATCCGGAGGTCAGAGTTTTGGTCTTTCTTCCACGACTGGTCGGGTCTGTCTCCCACAGGTGGCAGTGACCTGCCTCCACTCATCGGCAACCCCCAGTCCACCCTGACATCGGACGGCTTCCCCGTCAGTCTTGCAGCACAGAGGGATCATCCACGGTTCCAGATACTCTGACGGTTCGAGATTCGGCATCTGGGAGCGGCCGGGACAACTTCTGCAATCCACTGTTCCTATCTGGTAGTCACTGCGGCCAGAACCTGCAACCCAGTTCGTCGCCGCACCACGACTACCCGTGAAGGAATCAGACCGAAGGTCCTTCATCAAAGTTCTTCCTCCCCCTGTCCCCGATCAGGAGCAAGAAACGGGACCTCTTTCGGGAACCGGGAACCAGAGTTCCGAATTTTCTCCCTCGATCGCGCGGGTCTGCCTCCTGCAGTCTGCAGCGACCAGTTCCCACTCGTCGGCGTCCCCCTGTCTACCCCGATTTCAGAAGGTGTTTCCGTCAGTTTTTCTGTGTAGAGGCTTTGTCCACGGATCCAGCGACTCCGACGGTTCATGATTCGGCATCCAGGAGCGACCGGGGCAACTTCTGCAAGTTGCAGACAGAAACAGGGAGCCATCCGCCCCAGAAGCTGTTGCTCTACTCAGACCTCCACTGCAGCCATCGACGACGTCAGAATAAATTGACATAAATCAGAAGTGTTTGGGTTCCTGTTACGAGAAGATCCCCCCTGGGCTCGTCATCGGCAAAATTCCTGGCTGAGATCTACATCAACTACACCGCCTGTCTATCGCCAACCACAGCAAGCAGTCTGGTTCGATAGCGGCTCCTCCTCGTGGGTTTCTTGATCAATCTACCCTTCTTGCCTGACCGGCTTACCGCCCCTCCCTGCGGGAGGTAGTGTTTGTTTGTAATCAATTAATTCCCACCCCCGAGATCACCCTCCTGCGCGAGGTGTAGTGCATGTACTCTTGAGCAGGTTTTTTTGAAGCTTCATCGGCGCAGTGTGCGGGGGAACCCACACTTCCCCGCTCGCCCTCGTCTCCGACCGGGATCGGTGTCTTCACGCCGATCAGGTGAGCCACTCACACTACTCTTTGCCGGCTTTCTCTTGCTTAATTAGTATTGCATCCTCAGTACCGTCGGCGTAAGAGAGTGCCCGAACCCGATTTATCTTCTAGTTGCGTGATTACCGCGGGTGAGTTGTGAGTGTGACATTTCAACCCTCGCCCTCGGCGTGCCGGTCGCCCTTGATTTTGGGCATCCTTGGCTCATTGGGATCTAATCCTAGCTGGCCAAACCCTTGGAGCCCCGAGGTCCAACCTCGGACCCTCTCCGCCATCGCCGGTCCTTCTACGGATCCGAGTATGCTTACGCGAGTGAATCCGCCAATGTGACGTTACCAACTTGTTGTGCTGCTTGCTACTCTAGGTCCAAGGGGTAGTTTTACATCAACTTGGTTTCAGAACATCATCATCCATCATTGTGTCACATCAAATTGGTATCAGAGCAAGTTCTAGACTTGTCTCTACTAAGTCTTGTCCTAGGGCATTTGCATTCATCACCCGATCCTCATGCATACCCCTCGTTGGTCACATGGTCCGATTGACCCCCTCCACATGGACTACATTGTAGATGAGGACCTTCATTTTGATGGAATTAATCCTCATGCCTATCTTAGGTGGGAGAATACCATGGAAAGGGACTTTGAAAGTACTTGGGTATATGGGTCCGAGAGAGTCCGCAGGGCCAAGGCACGACTTCGGGGTCTAGCTAAGAAAATGTGGGAACACAAAGAGAGATTCAGAAGGGTTTGGGGACAAGAGCCCATTCACTCATGGGAAGAGATGAAGAGTGAGCTTAGGAAGATCTATGCTCCCCGACCGTCCCACTCCTACCGTGTGGACCATAACCCGAGGAGCACTCCCACTCCCCCTTTTCCTCCCAGTCAACCCAAGGCCTCCATTAGGACCCAAACCCCACCACCCAAAGGACCCCTAGATTCATTGGAAGAGATAAGGGTTGAGATCAGGAAGATCTTCACTTCCCTTAGGGCCCAAACTCCACCACCCCAAAGGATTGGGAACGAGATTGAAGTCCATGAAGCACCCCTTAATTGGGAAGAAGAATATGAGGCACAATGCCAAGAGTCGGGTCGAGGGGAACCTGACCCCATCAACCTACTCCCACCCCAACCCACGATTTCCCATGAAACCCATACTCCACACTGCCCCTTAGCCCCTATCACTACCCCTCAACTTTCCCCTGTAAGGGACACTCCACCCATGACTGGCCAACCCAAGCCACCCCACCCAACCCATCTTCCACTGTCAACCACAACCCTACCCCAACCTAGGCCTCCACTTCTTCCCCTACCGATCCTGAACCAAATTTCCCTTTACCTTCCACCCCGGGGGTACCATACACCTACCCTCATCACTCCACCTTCAAAAGACCATCTCACCTCCTTGGTAGAGGAACCCATGACTCCCACACCCGACATCATAGTGGTGGACACCCTAGAACCACTCCCCACCTTGGAGGAAACCCTTGCCCAAACCAAGGAAAGAACTTCACCTTTTACACCACCCTCTCTAAATAGGAGTGAATTTTTCATAAGTGAGCCCCTGGCTAAATGGTTAGAGGAAAATCCGGTTCACCCTATCTTGCCCCATGTCAACCCTCCCATGGAACGACACCTCCCCATAGTACCCTTCTCCACCTATCACACTACCATCCAATCCTCTTACCAAGTGGAAACTCTAGGAGGCCTCCTACAAGGCCTAGCATGGCAAGTGGAGTTGACGGCTATGTTGAACCCTATGGTCGACCAACCTAGAAGCCTTGGTCTTCTACACCCATGTGTCGGGTCTATCACTTCGGTTTGCACTGTTGGTTGCTACATTAGCGACCTCCTTCTCTTTCTTCCCACACCCGATGAGCCCGAGGCCATCCTTAAATTGGAGCTCCTCATTTCAGGAAGAAAACCCAGCCATCCCCTCAAGGCTAACCCACCCACCAACAACTTTTGCCCAAAAATCTCAATAGAGGTGAATAACTCCCCACCACATGTGGACCTAGAGTTTCTAGGTAACCCATACCATGACCCATTCGATCCCTTCCTATACCCACCCACCTTACTCAACACCAACATTTTCCTACCACAACCTACCATGATGAGTCAAAACTACCTCTCCCAAGACCATGAGGACCAAGAGTTCCTCCCCCTAGATGACTCATTCCATGACCCCTTTGATCCCTCCCAATGGAAGCCAAAGAACCCTTGGGACCTAGTCGCCTTACCCACCACCCACCTTTTCCTACCCTCACACACCATGTCAAACCTAACCCACCCATTCCAAAACTTAGCCCACACCATGAGAGCCATGACCAAGGGTGACATCCACCTAGGAAATGAGGAATCAACCCATCCCAAGATGTCCACTTTCTGGGACCCCTTCGAATCCCATGAGTGGAGACCCCCAAACCAACCCTCACCAAAAGATGGGACCATCTTGATAGGAATGCATGTGCCACAACATTTTACCTCATCCGGTAGGGCTAGTCATCTCATTTGTGTCACATACACACTAGGTCCAGTGCATGGCAGGTTCACATTTGGATATGTAGGTCCACCCCTATTCATCATCCTTCTTATGCAAGTTAGGAGCATCCATGGTTGTCCGGGTCCTCCATCATTCATCACACTCACTCACAAGGGGGACACCTATGGATGCCCCGGTCCTCCCAAATTCTTCAAAGACATCATAACATCACTACATGATAGGTCTACTTTTGGTTGCCTTGGTCCCCCATGGCATACCACACACTTCCCACCCCCACCGCACCGTAGCTCAAGGCATACTCATTCAGGCAAGCATCTAGCAATGGGCGATGATGATCATAATGAACGGGCAAAAGATTCACGAGTGGCACTTGAATTCCAAGAAGGTAACCTCACGATGGTGGCTTTGGAATGGCTCTACCTTAGGGCCACCTTCAAATCGAGGGCACGAGGACTTGGACCTTCCATGTTCCAAAGTGGCTTTGGCAAAACTGGCTTATGGATTGAATTTACTAATGGGCTATGGGATATACCCCAATTCTCAAGCGACTGACCCGGCACCCTATTTGGGCACCGCGGTGAATCCTCGTGAGTACTTTGAGCCTATACATTCCTTTAAAGAGGGACACCCCGGAGAGCTTCCACAAAATAGCCTTGAGAGCCCGACGTGTACACAGAGGGGCAATACTATGCAAGCAGGGTTCCATCGCCAGCATAAGGGTGTGTCCGGGCCACCTTGAGAGGATGAGGGGCCGTCCCCTGGTCGCAGGTGCAGGTTGAGTTTGGAGGATGAGGATCGCCCTGAGCTGCTCCCCCGGTGAGCCTTTACTCGACGGAGTCGAGTTTTCCGCACCCCGGGAGTATGATGGGGACATCACTTACCACTTCCCATTTCCCCGTGGGTCCCGATGCTTGCCACTATTTTCATCTCAAGCTTCTGAGTCTAGCTATGTAATTTTTACATTTTGTCTTGAGTCTTAAATCATGTAATTTTCATTTTATTGAGTCAAGTACCTAAGTTAGTAAGTCATCTACCTAAGTCTAAGGTTTCATTAAGTGGCCAAGAGGGTTAATGGGTTATCATATCTTATTGGGCCATATCATTTGCTTGGCCCATGGGCGCCCCTCTCCCCACCCTTTGGTCTTCTGTCATTAGTCCTTTTTCACAGGGACTTTTTGTAAAATGGGGATTTCCTATATATAGGACCCCAACCCCCCTCTTTTGAGGTTAATGAAGTATTAAGCAAATTTGAGCCACTTAAGTGCATCTCTCCCTCTCTCTCTAGCTCTTTTTCTCTCTCCTCTTCCCTCTCTCTCTCTAAATTTCAAAATTCACTCTCTCTCCTCCCTATTCTCCCCTAATTAAGACCCCTCCCCCTTCCCCATACCCCCCATTTAATCCCCCTCCAACCCCTAGGTGGAAGCCCCTCTTCCAAGGCACCCCTTGGCATTCCCCATACACCCCCTCACTTCCCTAAGCACCCCCTTCACCCCTCCCAAGATAAAATTCGAATTCTCCTCCCTTTGGGACTGCACCACATTCATTCCCAGCCCCCCTCACCTCCCTAGGTCGCAGCCCCCAACCCCCCTTCCCATTGTTCTTCCTTTGGCCAACCAAGTTCTTCCACCCCTCTCCCCCCCTTTGATCAGTCTGCAGGTGGCTGAAGAAGGTACGACTTGGAGAAGCTTCCCCGGATTCACACGGTGACATCCAGAGGCGTACCATACCTTTCTGGAAAGGGAGTCCAGTCATCTTCGCAGGCGAGGTGATCCCGTCCCGTTCCGAGTTCGGGGCTGTCCGGGAGAGCCAATCTCCCCCGACTGCACAGAGCTCCGTCAGCAGAGCTCCTGAACCCGGTTCAAAGCTGCACCACGGCCGACAGTAGAAGATTCAAGCCACGAGTTCTTCTGAAAATATCTTCCTCCACCAGTCCTCTTTCTGGATCAAGAAGCGGAAGTGCATTCGGCATCCGGAGGTCAGAGTTTTAGTCTTTCTTCCATGACTGGTCGGGTCTGTCTTCCACAGGTGGCAGTGACCTGCCTCCACTCATCGGCAACCCCCAGTCTACCCCGACATCGGACGGCTTCCCCGTCAGTCTTGCAGCACAGAGGGATCGTCCACGGTTCCAGATACTCCGACGGTTCGAGATTCGGCATCTGGGAGCGGCCGAGACAACTTCTGCAATCCACTGTTCCTATCTGGTAGTCACTGCGGCCAGAACCTGCAACCCAGTTCGTCGCCGCACCACGACTACACGTGAAGGAATCAGACCAAAGGTCCTTCATTAAAGTTCTTCCTCCCCCTGTCCCCGATCAGGAGCAAGAAATGGGACCTCTTTCGGCAAACGGGAGCCAGAGTTCCGAATTTTCTCCCTCGATCGCGCGGGTCTGCCTCCTGCACTCTGCAGCGACCAGTTCCCACTCATCGGCGTCCCCCTATCCACCCCGACCTCAGAAGGTGTTGCCGTCAGTTTTTCTGTGTAGAGGCTTTGTCCACGGATCCAGCGACTCTGACAGTTCATGATTCGGCATCCAGGAGCGACCGGGGCAACTTCTGCAAGTTGCAGACAGAAACAGGGAGCCATCCGCCCCAGAAGCTGTTGCTCTACTCAGACCTCCACTGCAGCCATCGACGACGTCAGAATAAATTGACATAAATCAGAAGTGTTTGGGTTCCTGTTACGAGAAGATCCCCCCTAGGTTCGTCATCGGAAAAATTCCTGGCTGAGATCTACAGCAACTACACCGCCTGTCTATCGCCAACCACAGCAAGCAGTCTGGTTCGGTAGCGGCTCCTCCTCGTGGGTTTCTTGATCAATCTACCCTTCTTGCCTGGCCGGCTTACCGCCCCTCCCTGCGGGAGGTAGTGTTTGTTTGTAATCAATTAATTCCCACCCCAGATATCACCCTCCTGCGCGAGGTGTAGTGCATGTACTCTTGAGCAGGTTTTTTTGAAGCTTCATCGGCGCAGTGTGCGGGGGAACCCACACTTCCCCGCTCGCCCTCGTCTCCGACCGGGATCGGTGTCTTCACGCCGATCAGGTGAGCCACTCACACTACTCTTTGCCGACTTTCTCTTGCTTAATTAGTATTGCATCCTCAGTACCGTCGGCGTAAGAGAGTGCCCGAACCCGATTTATCTTCTAGTTGCGTGATTACCGCGGGTGAGTTGTGAGCGTGACATTTCAACCCTCGCCCTCGGCGTGCCGGTCGCCCTTGATTTTGGGCATCCTTGGCTCATTGGGATCTAATCCTAGCTGGCCAAACCCTTGGAGCCCCGAGGTCCAACCTCGGACCCTCTCCGCCATCGCCGGTCCTTCTACGGATCCGAGTATGCTTACGCGAGTGAATCCGCCAATGTGACGTTACCAACTTGTTGTGCTGCTTGCTACTCTAGGTCCAAGGGGTAGTTTTACATCAACTTGGTTTCAGAACATCATCATCCATCATTGTGTCACATCAATATAGGACCCCATTCCCCCCATTTTATGTTAATGAAAGTTGCCATTTTGTGAGTTCAAAATTCAAGTTTCTTGTGGAGAGAATCCATTAGTGGGGTGAGAATCCCTAGGGAGAGAATCCCACCCACCCCTCTCTTTCTCTTTCCCCCCTTCCCCAAATTCAAATCCCACCTCTCTCCTCCACCTTATCCTCCACCCAAGCTGCCACCTCTACTACCTTTCCACTCCCCTAGGTGCCATCATTCCCCTCCCACCAAATCCTACCAAATATCTCCCCTCCCTAGGAGAATATTGTTCTTCCCAACACAATCCCACTCCCCCCAACACAATCCTCTCTCTTCCCCATGCAATCTTCCAACTCCCAAGGGAAGTTTGAATATTTTTCCCTCCACTCTCTCCTCCCACAAGCCCTAGACCACCCCAAATAGGAAAACCAGCATCCCCCTACCCATCCCTCCTATCCCCAAATTCATAGCTCACTCTCTCACCACCTACTAGACCACCTCCCTGCCCCCATTCTCCCCCTCCCTCACCTTGGTTTTCCCCCTTCCATACCCCCTAACACCCAAGGGTTGCCTCCACACCCATCCACTCCCTTTCCCCTCCCATTTACCTCATCTCCAACCTCCCATCTCCAACCTGCACTTCTCAGTTCGCAGGCAGTAGAGTACCAGCATCTTACAGATTCAGCCACGACGTCATCCCGGCATCCCTGAAAGCCCAAGTGATACCATTGGAAGCGTCTCTCCGTCCTCTTTGCAACGGCAGTGGTCTCGATCCATTCTGAGCATGTGGCTGCCCGGAGGAGCTGATCTCCTCAGACTGCGCACCTTCCTCTAGACTACCAACATGAAGCGGCTTGCAGAAGCTCCCACTGCCATCATCTTGAAGATCTGGAGGTGGGGCTTGTCTGGGATCATCTACGATGAGTCTACTTCCAGGAACAAGAAGCGGAACCCCGTTCGGCATCCGGAGCTTAGAGTTCTCAATTTTCTCCCTCAGGTGCGATGTTCTGTCCACTCTGGGACTGAACAGACACCTTGTCAATGTTCGGGCTGCCTCCGTCTACTCCGACCTTCTCCGGCATTCTCGTGGGTCTCCATTCGAAGAGGACTCGACAACAAATCCAGCGACTCTAGCCACGCCTAAAACAGAGCTCAAGAGTGCCCGTGGTGACCTCTTCTTCCTGCTGCTGTGGTATCATAGCAGTCAAAACCAGAACTCAGGGACCCTGTTCGCGGCCCTTCCCTAACCAGCACCGTCAACCAGGAAATTCCACAAAAATTGGACGTCATCCTAATCCAATTCTGAAGATTTTGCCACTGGTCTCATTGACAAAAAAATTCGGGAGTGTTTGCACCGGCGCCGACATCGACTGCCTATCCCCTATTCCAGAGCGCGGATAGAACCGACATCCTCCGTTTAGTTAGTTCTTAGTTCATCCTCCCCTCCCAGCCTGGCCGGCTTACTGCCCCTCCCTGTGGGAGGTAGTGTTTGGATGTAAGATTAACTTCCCCTCCCCTTGTTCAACCCCCTTGCATTGGGGAGTAGTGTTGCAATCCCTTAAATAGGTTGAAGCTACACCGGTGCAGCGTGTGGGGAACTCACGCTTCCCCGCTCGCCCACGTCTCCGAGCGGGATCGGTTTCTTCAAACCGGTCGAGTAAGTGCTCTACTCCTTGCTCTCATTTGGTGTTTGTTCATTCAATATTAGTTCATAACTCTACTGGCCCAAGAGAGTGAGCGCCCGGTCCCTTTAGCACCTTTGCTTTCGAGTGGCCGCCGTGGGGAAGAGTGTGTGACCCGTGCCCTCGGCACAAAGTCAGCCCCATTGAATTGAGCCTTCATACCCTTGGGAAGAACCTTGGCCTTTATAGCCCTCTACCAGCAAGGGCCCAGCCCTAACAACCTCCACTCGGCATTGCCGAGTTACCCCGGGTTTTGGGTGAGTGTCGGGTGAGTGGCCGCCGATATCGGTCCGTTTCTATTGCAAAGTGTGCTTGCTTGTTAAGGCCCAAGGTGCATCGGTCTTGTGACTATCACCCCCAAGGTGGGGTCACATCAGGTGATCCCTTATCCGAGCTAGTTTCTACACAAGGCTGAGTCAGTGGCTGGACGTGGGAGCGCCTACTGGGTCGACCGAACGTTCTGCTCGCGTTATAGTACCAGGGGATGTAATTTTTTATACATGCATACTATACCGGCTATGGCCTTCTTGATGTACATTAAATTTAATAAGAAGAGAAGAATGGTGATTATTCTATTTCGCTTACATGTGTATGCTCGTCAAATGTTCAAAAGTAGAACTTGCGAAGATTTGTCGCATTCCACATCCGAGGGACGGGTGTTCCTTTCATGTTGGACAATTGGTATGCTCCTTTCCCGAGCTTCTCGACCACTCGGTAGGGACCTTCCCAGGTAGGGGCCAGCTTCCCCGCCGCCTCTAGTGGTTGAGATGCTTCAGCCTTTCTCAGGACGAAGTCTCCTGACTGGAAGTGTCTCTCTCAGACTCTGCTGTTGTAGTATCGAGTGATGCGCCATTGGTATTCTGTTGCTCGGATCCTTGCATTCTCTCGGATCTCGTCCGCTAAGTCGAGGTTCTCTCGCAATTTCTGCTCGTTTACCTCGGGCTCAAAGTGGATGACGCAGAGAGAGGGATTGCTGACCTCCAACGGAATCACGTCTTTCGTGCCATACACTAGCTGAAAAGGTGTTTCACCAGTAGCCGTTCTCAGAGTAGTTCGATGCGACCATAGTACGCTTGGCAATTACTCAAGCCAGCTTCCCTTGGCTTTGCCGAGCCTGGTTTTGATGCCTTTAAGATAGTCTTATTGGCATTTTCGACAAGTCCGTTAGCCTGAGGGTGGGCTACCGAAGTGAATTGGTTGCGAATGTTTAGGTCGGCACATCTGTCTCTGAAATAATGAGAATCAAACTGTCGATCGTTATCGCTCACGATCACTCGGGGGACACCATAGCGACAGATGATCGATTTCCAAACAAAACTCCATACGACCGATTCGGTGATCCTGGTGGTGGCTTCGGCCTCGATCCATTTAGTGAAATAGTCGATGGCGACGATGAAGAACTTCTTCTGAGCTTGAGCCGTAGGGAACGGCCCCAAAATGTCGATCCCCCACCGAGCGAAAGGGTATGGCTCGGCAAGGGTAATGAGCTCCACAGCGGGCTGATGAATTAGGTGGTTGAAGTGTTGACATCGATTGCACTTCTGTACGTAGGTCGAGCAGTCGCGCTGGAGAGTGGGCCACCAGTAACCCTGCCGTAGCAAGATCCTGGCGAGATATCTTCCTCCTTGGTATGCTCCGCAGATGCCTTCGTGTACTTCATGAATTGCTCGGCTGGCTTCGTCGGCGTTGATGCACTTGAGGAGACGATAGGAGAATGACCTGCGATACAAGGTATCGTCCAGCATGACGAAATGCCAAGCTTGGTACTTGAGCTTCCGAGCCTCCCGAGGGTCGGTGGGCTCTTTAGAATCCCAGAGCCAGGATATGTAGGGGGTCCGCCAGTCGCTTGAGGGTGCCGGGTCAATAGTCATAAGCTCGGATTCGATGCTCGGTTACCCGAGCTCTTCGAGGAAGACTGATCGTGTACTAGCGGGATCGGGCAAGGAGGCCAGTCAAGAGAGGGCATCCGCTCGGGAGTTTTCCTCCCGGGCTATTCAGACTACCTCAAAGCCCTAGAAGAGTTGGGCCATCCGCTTGACCACCTTGAGGTACTTGACCATTTGTCCTTCTCAAGCTTCGTATTCACCGTTGACTTGGCTAGCGACCAATTGGGAGTTAGTGTGGATCCTGACTCGTTCGGCCCCCAGTCGTCGAGCCATCCTGGCTCCCGAGATAACGGCTTTATACTCGGAGGCGTTGTTGGACGCCTGGAAGTTGAACTTCAAGGCGTACCGCAGCTCCGCTCCTTTGGAGGACTTGAGGAGAATATCGGCGCCACTCCCTATTGAATTGGAGGACCCGTCGATGAACATATCCCAGGTAGGCCCGGATGCTGGTGGAAGTGATTCTTCAATCGGGACCGTGCTTTCAGCAATGAAGTCTACGAGAGCCTGTCCTTTAATAGCCGAGCGAGGGCGATACGAGATATCATAGGCCCCGAGCATGATGGCCCATTTGACGAGGCGTCTCGAGGCTTCAGGGTGAAAGAGAATCTTCTTCAGGGGTTCGCCGATCAATACGATGATGGAGTGCCCTTGGAAGTAGGGTCGGAGGCGCTTGGCCGAGGTAACCAATGCTAGCACGAGTTTCTCGGTTGCGGGGTACCTTCTTTCGGCCTCATTAAGCACCTTGTTGGCATAGTAAACTGGTCTCTCGACTCCTGTGTTATTCCTAACCAGAACCGAGCTTACAGTAGAAGGGGTCGCCGAGAGGTAGAGGTGTAGAGCTTCGCCTTGGACTGGTTTGGATAGCACCGGGGGCAAGGCCAAGAATTCCTTGAGTTCAGCGAATGCCTTCTGACATTCCTCGTCCCAGGCGAACGTAGCTGATGTCATTTTGGGTCCCCTTAACAGTTTGAAGAAGGGTAAGCATCGTTCGGCCGCCCGAGATAGGAAACGGTCTAGTGCAGCAATGCGCCCCGTTAGGCGTTGGACGTCCTTGATGCAGGTAGGTGGCCTCATGTCCAGGATGGCCTGGACCTTGTCGGGGTTGTCCTCAATTCCATGCTGAGTGACCAGGAAGCCTAGGAACTTCCCAGATCTGACTCCGAAGGCGCACTTGGTGGGGTTGAGCTTCATGTTGCACTTCAGGAGGGTGTCGAAGGCCTCGGTTAAGTCGGCGAGGTGGCCCTTGGCCTTCGGTGTTTTGACGAGCATATCATCAATATAGGCCTCGACGTTCCGACCGAGCTGTCCTTCAAAAATGTGGTTGATCAGTCTCTGATATGTTGCTCCAACGTTCTTTAACCCGAACGACATCCGGGTGTAGCAGTGTACGCCGAAGTCGGTGATGAAGGTGGTCTTCTCGATGTCCTCCGGGTCCATCCTGATGTAATGGTAGCGAGAGTAGGCGTCCAGGAAGCTGAGCAGCTCGTTGCTAGAGGTTTAATCGACCAGTTGATCGATGCTAGACAATGGGTAGAAATCCTTCGGGGTAGCCTAGTTGAGATCGGTGAAGTCCACGCACATCTGCCATTTCCCATAAGCTTTTGGTACCAAGACGATGTTGGCGAGCCATGTAGGGTACAGAACCGGACGAAAGAGGATAGTCTTCTGCACCTGGATGACTTGCTCCTTGATGACCGCTTGCTTCTCTGGGGCATGCTTTCTCCTGCACTGTTGTACTGGCTTTGCTGTAGGGTCGAGGTTGAGCTTGTGCATCACCACATCTCCCGGGATCCCGGGAAGGTGCTCATCAGACCATGCAAAGACTCGGATGTACTGAGCAAGGAAATCTTTATATTTTTCTTGTTCCTCGAGTGGGAGCTCGGCTCCAATCTTTAGGGTCAGGTCACCGTTAAGGAAGATCGTTAGAAACTCGTCGCCAGGCTCGGATGTTGCAAGTCCTTCCTCGGCTCCCTTTACCCCTTTATTCTTCCCTTCCGGCCTAGTGGCGTCAACCGAGACTATATAGCACCGTCTAGCCAATGCCTGGTTACCTCAAACTTCCCCATGCCATATTTGGTTGGGAACTTCATTTTTGGTGAAAGGTAGAGGGCACCGCTCTCATTCGGCTGAGAATGCCTCGACCGAAGATGGCGTTGTATGCCGTCATCCCCTTAATCACGATGAAGTCTACCATAACCTTAACAGTTTTGGGTGGGGTGCCGACAGTAACCGGCAGGCTCATTGCTCCCTCGGGATAAGTAGCCTGGCCGTTGAACCCACAGAGGGGGGTTCGGATCGGGCGGAGTTTAGATGGATTCTCTCCCATTTTGAGGAAACACTCATAGGACAATACATCAGGGGCACTACCATTGTCGACTAAGATTCTGTCCACGTTACAATGGTTTATTGTAGCCGATATAACGAGAGCGTCGTCGTGCGGGGTGGTTAGCCCTTCCAAGTCCTGGTCAGAGAATACTAGGGCCTGTGGTTCGCTAGCCTGCAGGGCCGCAGGTGCCTCAGCAGAGGCTCGGCTCGCCTGCTCGGTGTGACGCTTTCTCTCTCGACTTCTATCTCCGCCTGATGCCGTCCCGCCCGCGATGATGTTGATGTGGACTCCGCGGGGGGCATTATCAATCTCTTCAGCGGTGCCTCGGTCTTCCTTTTGCCCGGACACGTACCGAGATAGGTTTCCCTGGCGGATGAGGCGCTCGATCTCATCTTGAAGTTGATGGCAATCGCTGGTGTGATGCCTATGGTCGCTGTGGAACAGGCAATGCTTGCGGCGATTGCGATGCTTGGTCCTCATGGGATCGTGTTGGTTGAGGAGACCCGAGCCTTTGATGTCTTCATAGATTTCTTAGACGGGGGAGGTAAGTGGGGTATACCGCTCGTACTTCCAGGACGGCTCTTTTCGATCTCCGTCCTGGTTCGCCTCTTTCCTTGTCCCGTCCCTTGCTCGGACGATCTCTTCTTGTCCCCCTCCCGACCCGAGCCGGTTGTGCCACGACAGGCGCTGAGTACTTCTTTGCACTCAGCATGGCGCAGAGCCAAGGTCACTAGCTCGGCGAGGGAGGTAGGGGGATGAAGTACTATCTCGCGCTGTAGGTTCTCATCGCGGGTACCCCCGGTCAAGGCGGTGATGGCGGAGGCCACATCCAGGCGGGGGATGCGCAGGGCTTCCGATTTGAATCGGTTGATATAAGCCCGTAACTTCTCCCCCTATTCCTATTTGAGGGCCAGTAATCCCACCACTGAACAGCGTAGACCGCTGCCGGCGAAGCTTTCTTTGAATACTTGCCCAAAGTGCTTGAAGTTGTGGATGCTGCCGGGGGCGAGGGCTTTGAACCATGCCTAAGCACCCTGAACCAGAGTGGTCATGAATGCTCCGCACTTGATCACATCGGACGCCCCATGCAAGGCCATCAGGGCATCGAAGCTGTCGTAATGGTCGGCCGGGTCTCCTTGGCCGTCGTACGACTTGAAGGTCGGGAGTGAGATTCTGGGAGATATCTCTGCCTTCAAGATGTAGTCGGAGAACGGGGATCGCTCCTCATTCTCCACAGGAGAGGTCTTCTGCAAGGAGCGGAGAGCGCGCTCTTGCTCTGCGAAACGCCTCTTGAAGTCTCGCAGCCGGAGAGAGAGTTCTGGTTGTCGCTGTCCCGAGGGGCTAGGGGGCGCACTTGCATGCTGCACCGATGCTCCTCAGGGGCCTCGGCATCTGGGAACGATCTGCGTGGTCTGGTCTTCTCCCTCCTCGGGGTTGAGGAGGCTTCTTGCTCCTAGGGAGGGGCATGCGACGGTCCTCCTGACGGGTTGCGAATGAGCCGTTGCCCCCGGAGGATGAAACGGCCTCCAGTAGTTTGTTGGGAGGCATCTTCACGTGGGGGGCTTTTCCTGGGGACCTGTGACTTCTCCTCCCTGGCCACCTGGGCCCTCATGAGATCCACTAGGACATCCAGTTTTACGTTGAGGGTTTGGAGGGCGTCGGTGCTCCCGCCGGGAAGTTGTTCCCCTGCCACTGATGGAGGTAGCTCGTTGGCCTGGTTGTCAAATGGGGAATGCTCCGTGGGGAGGGAAGGTGCACCTTCCTCCGTTACCAGAGCTTTTCCCGTATCGCCGGCAATCCTCCTGCTAGAACTTCTTCGCACCATGATGGCTCTTTGTGCGTTTCCCACAGACGGCGCCGGATGAAGAGGGGCGATCTCGCACTGCTCCTGAGCGGGGAGGAAGATGACCACGTACCCTTGAAGTATAAGCTGTAAGAAGGGAAACCAGTCAGAGGTGCCCAGGGATAGATCCCCGGGGAAGACCCTCCGATGCTTAAGTCAGCACAGGTAGTAGAGCACTGGTGCTAAGAGAAGAGTTGGGAGGAAAATGGGAGCCTTAGATCCCTCTCCACCGAAAGGTGAAGTGGTTCCTGCTTAGGGTTGCTGGCTCTTGCCTTGCTTAGGCTTACCTTTTAGTAGTAGGGCATGTCCTGTTTAAATAATGGCCTATTGTGCGAATTGATCTCTGTGAGCGAAGAAGTTCCAGGGGGGGTTACGTCCTTCATGCGGGCTCCTTAGGCGTGCGGACTCTTGGTCTCCGTTGTCCCCTTGAGCTTCCTGCCATTATGGGATTTGCAATGGCCGAATCAATAAGCTTCCATCAGTGAGCCCGAGCAAAGGGCACTTGTTCAGGAGTGGTCTTCTGAGCGATAAGTGCTGGGTCGGGACAAGGAATAGGGGGCTCCAAGGGAGCTTTCCTGATCGACTGATACTCGGATTTCCCAACCCGAAGGCCGCCTAGGAAGCGCTTGTACCGAGTGAATTTTTGGGCTTCATAATAAGTGGGCTCGGGGGCTACCACTTTAAGGAGTTGAGCCTTGTTCGTGTTGGTTTATGCCAGCGTCTCCTTGGATTTGGTGTGTACCACGTGAGGTATGGGACCCACGTGGGACCATCGATGCTTGGCAACCCAACCCGCCGCATGGATTATGGGGTCCATGTGCGAAGCCCCTCATGTCCGCCCACAGCACGATAGTGTGGGGCTCTGCCCTACCATAAGAAAATATGGTCTAACCTTCGCTACTAGCTCGAGCTTTTAGCACAATGGTAGGGGCTTGATCCTGTAAACTAGTATCAGAGCGAGGTCGCGGGTTCAAATCCTAGGTGCCGCTGGGGGGGAGATTGTTGGATTATGCCAGCGTCTCCTTGAATTTGGTGTGTACCACGTAGGGTATGGGACCCACGTGGGACCATCGGTGCTTGGCAGCCCAACCCGCCACATGGATTATGGGGTCCATGTGCGAAGCCCCTCATGTCCGCCCACTGCACGATAGTGTGGGGCTCTGCGATGCCATAAGGAAATACGGTCTAACCTTCGCTACTAGCTCGAGCTTTTAGCACAATGGTAGGGGCTTGATCCTGTAAACTGGTATCAGAGCGAGGTCGTGGGTTCAAATCTCAGGTGCCGCTGGGGGGGAGATTGTTGGTTTATGCCAGCGTCTCCTTGGATTTGGTGTGTACCACGTGGGGTATGGGACCCACGTGGGACCATCGGTGCTTGGAAGCCCAACCCGCCACATGGATTATGGGGTCCATGTGCGAAGCCCCTCATGTCCGCCCACAGCACGATAGTGTGAGGCTCTGCACTGCCATAAGGAAATACGGTCTAACCTTCGCTACTAGCTCGAGCTTTTAGCGCAATGGTACGGGCTTGATCCTATAAACAATATTGTTATGTCTCTGTGGTTTTGATGATAGCAAACATCATGATGATTCATATGTGTTAAGATGATTCATATGTGTGAATGTTAAGCTTATTCACATGTGTGAATGTGAATGATGATGAAGTATGTATTTGTGAATGTGTGCATATGAATGAGATTTCATAATATTTCTTTGTGTGCATGTCATTTCTTTGGGTCTGACTTTTTGACAAACACTTGGTCAATGCATTCCTTTCTGTCAAACATTTGGTCGATGCACTCATAAGGTCTGTGCTCTCTTCGTTGTTTTAGCACACAACGTATGTGTGTGTTTTTGGCTTAATTGTCTAAAAGTCAGTGCATGTTTGCACACGTCATCTGTGCTATGGATTATAAAGGTCCGTGCGTTTCACTGTTCACTGTCGGTGGATGTTAAGGTCCGTCTCACTTAGCGTCTCATGTTGTGTCTCAACATACCCAGGTTCGAGCACATTTCATGTCTGTGCATACCTTAAGGTCGATGCATACAGTGAGCATCTAGTCAGTGCATGTTTAGGTCTCATGCAATAAGTATTCATGAGGTCGGTGCATACTTAAAGCATTTGGGTCTGCAAGTCGGAGCACGTTTCTGGCTTGAACATTCAGTCGGTGCTACTTTTGTCTATGCAGCTCGGTGCATACTTAGTATGCTGCATCTGAAGGTCCGTGCATATATGGGTCGGTGCATAGTTTGCCTTGCGCACGTGTGTAGGTCGGTGCATATTCTTTGTTGTGAGCGCCTCATTCATTTGTTTCTACAGCATATACACTCGGTGCATGTTTTGGCCAAACGAACATAAGGTCAGTGCATTGCTTTGCTTAAGGAACATAAGGTCGGTGCAAGCCATCGTACCGCACAAATAAGGTCTGTGCATAGCTTGCTTCATGCATACACAACGCCTGTGCTAAGGAACATGAGGTCAGTGCACTTCATGCTAGCAAGCCTATTCAAGTCCGTGCACCTCTCCATACTTAGTCCGTGCACCTCTCTGTACTTAGTCCGTGCATACTTGAGTATTTCACAGTCGGTGCAAGTTTTTTTAAGAAACACATGCTTAGTCGGTGCAGCTCTTGCTATGAGCGAATAAGGTCCGTGCATGTCTTAGATTGAACACTTAAGTCTGTGCATATTTTTATCTCTTATCAATTAAAGGTATGTGCATTTGTCTGGTTTGCATAAAGTAAAGTCTGTGCATGTGACATATACACACAAGTCTAGCATAGAATTCAATGCATATTACCGAAGCATGCATATTCCAAGTCGGTGCATACATTTGGCTGCACATACACAAAATCGGTGTAGTTACAGCTTGTGTATAATTCACGGTCAGTGCAAGTCTTTACTTGTGCTACTTATGTCGGTGCACACCCGGTGTTACCTTATCTAAAGTCAGTGCATGTCATTTGGAGTCCATGCATACTTTCTTTATGTTATCTAGATTCTTGCACACCCTTTACTTGTGTGATACAAGGTCTATGCACACTGTGCTTCACCTTACCTGATGTCTATGCATTTCTTGCTATATGACTATGCACGTTCTGTTATATGCTACCTAAGGCCTGTGCATATTCGTATGTTACTTTATGAAGTCTGTGCTAGCACGAACAGCTAACACTTCCAGTTGTTTCCCAGGCCAGTGACTTGGTCGAGCATGTAATGGATGAACCTACAGCCTATGAGCATATTCCACTGAGCTCGTGTGAAACATCAGAACCAATTATTGGAGGCACGTGATCTAAGGTAGTCCGTTCCAGAAAGAAGCTGACACGTGGATCATCGCTCCATCTACACCTGACGCGTGGCTCTCTGGAAAAGGTTGGGACGTGCCCTACACATGACGGACGGATGAGCTCGTGGGAACCCTAGCAATAGCCATATAAGAAGTCCGGTCCTTCGATCAAAAAGGAGGGGGGAAGACCAGAGGAAGAGAGGAGCAGAGAAAAGAATAGGAGAGCTCAAGAAAGAAAAGGAGAGAACAGCAGAGAGGGCAAAGAAAAGGAAGAAGAATAGAAGAGACGAAAGAGAGAGAGAGAGAGCACCCATAAGAAAAAATGGAGAAGTTCAGTTCTAGGATCAAATCCTGAACTACTGTGCTCTTGCGTGAGCTATATTTTTATTGTGCTTTATTCGCTAGTTTGTCTTTCCTTTTTTTGTTACTTTCATCTTCCAGTTTCTTGGTTTTCCGATGCTCAGGTTGAGTTCGGGGTTCCTCCTGTGGACTCAGGAGAAGGGAGACTTGGTGTCTCCGGTTGCAAGTGACTTGGTGTCACTTGTGCTTTCCCTCTGGGTTTCAGAGGAAGGGAGATTAATTTGTTCTCCGGTTTGCTAGTGACTGGGTGTCACTAGTGGTTCCCCTCCGGGTTGGAGGAAGAGAGGAGTGTGTTCCTCTAGGTCAAGCTGTTAGGCAGCATATGTCTGCAGACTGAGTCTGCGGTTCTTGCTATTGTAAGGGAAGCCTCACTCTGGTTTGGAGTGAGGGGTGGATGTACGCAGACTGTGGGTCTGACCAAACCACCTAAAAAATCTAGCGTATCGTGTGATTGATTTGGTGTGGTTGCTCTCTATCTTCTACCTCATTCACAGATTGGCGTCTGAATGAATTGAGTGAACTTATGGTTCTATGATTGTTTATCTGAAGGTCCCTTGAAAGCTTTATGTTCTAATCGGTAGGTTGGTTCGGTGTTGTTCCTGTCTACTGTGATAGCATGCTATATGGTACAGATATGTTAGATTGTGTGTTCAACGACTTATCTGTCTGTATGCACCATTAGTGCTTGAGTCTGTGCTTGGGAGAAGCTCTACTTAGTGTACGAGTCCATCTGAGATTGTTTTGAATCGAGGCAAAAGTTTTGTTCCGCAATAGTTTTTGAACGGGGATTCATTCATCCCCCCCCCTTTTGAATCCGTGTCCTGCACCTATATATATTCTAACAAGTGGTATCAGAGCGGGTTGCTATCTTATCAGATCCAACGATCCGCAGTAGATCCTGCAGCCTCTTTGGTGCATTTTCTGAACTTACCCTCTGGTGCATTGATCTGTTTGTCAATTTATTCCATGGGTCATCCACCGGTCTTCAATGGCTCTGATTTTAATTCGTGGGTTAGCAGTCTCCATAGCTATGTGAAACTGATTGATCCTGATCTGTGGAAGTTAATTTCACACGGTCCTCACAGATTACCAAAGAAAGAGTCCAAATAGACTGACAGTCACAGATCAAGGCATGGAGAGAATCAGAGAGTTTTGAATCTAATGAAAGCAGCTACTGACAAGGCATTACACTCTTGCCTTCATGACTGCAGGTCCGCTAAGGATATTATGGATAAGTTGAAGCTAGCACACAGAAGAAGGGAGGAGAGCTGCATGATGGCTAATGGCAGCGATCAAGGTAGCAATCGGAATGAAGAGGATGATAACGAGGAGGTAAATCCCTTCGAGAAATTTTCTTTAGATGATTGGGAGAATGCATAAGGTGATTTATTAGAGTCACATAAGAGATTGAGAAAATAATATAAAAAATTGAAAAAGGGTAATGGGGTGAATAGCTCAAACTCTTCTTGTGAAAAATGTCCAGAATTGAAATAATCTCATGATGCTTGCCTGTCTGATATTCAAAAGCTTAAGAACCAAACTGGTTTATTAAAACGTTAAAATCAAAAGCTTGCAAATGAGATTACTAAACATGAAGAAAAATTCAGAAAACTTGAAGTCGAGAAGAATCTAATAGTTGAAAAATATGATAAGATAAAGTCTGTGAACATGGAGCTTCAGAAAGACATTGGAAATCTGCAAAGAGAATCTGAAACTTCAGATAATCCAAAAGCATCACATGATGCCCAGATTCTTCTTGATGAATTAATTCAAAATGATGCTCTGGTTAAGGAAAATGAAAAGTTAAAACAGCTGAACTCTGCTATGTCTGAAAGACTTCTAGCATTAGAAAGAGGAAAAACTGTTTGTATTGAAGATTCTGAAAAATTGAGAAATCTAGAACAAGAAATTGAAAAATACAAAACAGCTAACAAAGTACTGACCGAAGTTGTTAACTACAGTGAACAAGAGATTGCGAGTTATGAAATAAACATTGCATCACTAAAAATTGAGATTCAGGATTTGAAAGCTTCTCTATCTAAATTTGTTAGTGGATAAGAAAATCTGGATAAGTTGATAGGAGTCAAGGTTAACTTCAGGAAGGAAGGGCTGGGCTATAATAATGTTAATAAGAAAGTTTTTAATAACAAGCTAATGATATCATTTGTCACTGCTTCAAACGTAGCCACCACCTCAAAAGATAAACAACCCATTGTTCAGAAAAATCAGAAACAAACTGACATTCAGAAACAAGCTAAAAAAGTGAAAAAGAATGCTCATGTGAAGAACAAGCAAAGAAACAATCATGTTAATATTGTGCATGTGACACATAACCTAAACACACATACACATGCACACAAAAAGAAAATGTCATGCCACTATTGTCATAAGCTTGGCCATCTGATGCATGAGTGTAGGCTGATGGAAAAGGATGATCTGAGCGCTAGCATAATGCATGCTAGAAAATTTCATGATAAAAATTCTTCATTTCAGAAAAAGGAAATTGAATGTTTTCACTGTGGTAAATTAGGACACACGATTACACAATGCTGGTTTGCAAGTGATAAGAAAAAATCACATTCATATCATGCTAAATCTCATGCAAGCATTCATGCTATTAACAAGAACAAGTTTGTTTCAATAAACCAGCATATGACATGCTTTAACTGTGGCAAATTGGGTCATAAGGGATTTGAATGTTGGCTAAATGCTGGTAGAAGAAATTCTAATTCATGTTCTCACTGTGGAAAGAAGGGCCACATTGGTGCCCTATGTTGGCATGCCCAGGGAAGAAATTTCCACTCCAAATCTGGTAAATTCCCTGTAAACAAAAAGATTTTTGATAGGACTATGTCTGAAGAAAAATTCATTACATACTTTGAATGTGGAAAGCAAGGCCACAGGGTTGCAACATGTTGGCTGGCAGGTTATAATAAACTAGCTGGGTTTGGTAAACTAAAACTTAATTCTGTTAACAAATATTTTCATGCAAAGATTGAGAGATTTCTTGACAACAGTAATTTGCATAAAAAGAATTTGAAATCTTATGCATCATGCCATTACTGTGGTCAGATAGGTCATTCAATGAATAATTGCTACTTGATGAGACTTGATGATCTTCATGCACAAGAATTGTTTAGAACACCTGCTAAAGGTGTCATTATTAGTTTAGGACCCAAGACCTCTTGGGTACCTGCTTGTGCAAAATAACCCAGTTGCTGTAGGTGTGCCTTGGAAAGAAATAAACAAGGGGTTAATAAACCAAGGCACTCAAGAACGAAAACCTCATGATTGCACTCTTCAGGTCAGTTCTCAAACCACTGCCTAAACTCTGTCTTATGAATTTGTTTGCCTTAGCTGTCTGCTTTAAATGTCTACATATGATGTTAATTCTTTTGTGCATCGTCTAACTGAGTCTCCTTGAAAGTATGAAATGCCATGGAAATACTTGTAGCTTGTATCTAAATGAATTACATATCTATGTCATGATGCATGTTTTGTCAAACTCCCTGTATGTTGAGTATTGCACATGTGTGTTTAGAAACTTCATACATTGCAGCTAATCAGGGGGAGTAGATGCACAATTTGTCATGCATTTGTGACACTTAGATATTTGGATTATACTGCACACTAGTCAGAGCAATTCATCCTGAGGAGAGCCGTTGCATATGCATACACGTAGTAACTGCATTGCATATCCCTTATTTTGAAAACTCCAAAAAGAAGTGACTAACTGCATATAGAACTACATTGGCACTGCATTGTCATGCATAACCATCATGGTATATTAAATGGAACAGTGCTGAAGGGCAGATGAAGTCTATTTAGATGCTCTTACCATGTGTGAGATGGTCCTTGGACCAAGTCCTCCGCCAAGTACCATGGGTCAAGTTGCATAACATCTTTGTTAGACCTGCATACATAGTGTAAAATGCATACATTGATTTGTGAATTCATGCCCAGTACATGCATACACTTGGGGGGGGGGGCAAAATGCCTTTGTGACTCCAAATCTGTCTAGTTTGATCGACCAATCTGCTCTCCTCAGTCAACCGAAGTTCCAAATTTAGAATGTTGTATCTGAACATCATTGCATATAGATAGGGAGAGTTTCTTGCTTAACTCTTTTCATATCCTAATTGTTATCTCAGTGATACAATGTCACTAAGGGTTCCTCTATATCTGTCATTCCAGTGTCTCACCTCATCAAACAATCATTGCTGGCTGCTGCTGAATACTCAATAACTGAACTGAGATTTTAAGTAAACCTTCAGTTTGAATACTGCTTCATATATGTTAAAACATCTTTAATGTAGAATCTTCCATTATACAGGTTTAAAAATATTTGTTGATTTGGAATTGGTTTAAGTCTAATGTACTCTTTGAGCTCAAAGAACTTGAAAATATCTGATTCAACTTTTTAATAAACCTTAACTGCTTGTTTCATGTAAATTCATGTAAGACTTCCTGAACTCTGAAAAGTTGAAATCATGATGTTCTTTGATTAAAATACTGAGTGTTAGTATTGCTATTAAACATTTAATCAATATGAATTTGTCCTAAAAGAAATATTGTTGATAGAGCAATGACTGTGGTTACTGAGAAACCTGTCTAAAGGATTGTGTCATGAAGTATCATAGTTAACTCTGGTTAAAATCATTAAAAATAATGTGAAAATATGGTAGAGCAATGGCATAGTTGTATTGAGTAATTGGGGATTCTGGCCTCTAATCAAGGTGTCTCCTCATGCCAAAGATACCTCTAATGCTATCTCTGTTCTCTAAAATAGAGAAGTAATACGGTTATCACACTGAGTAACTGGGGATTCTAGCCTCTAACCAAGGTGTCTCCTCACGTCGAAAGGTGTTGATCAACCAAAATTGCTCATCAAAATTTATATTGATGATCAAAAGAAAAATATGAAAAAGTGTGACTCAAAAAAGCCTGGAAGGACAGTAAAATTCAGATGTTTTCACGAGTGTTTATTCTCAATACTACCTTATGTGATTCTTAAAGAAGTCATGGAAATTAAACTGAGTAAGATGGAGGAAGGTTGAACTAGAAGTGTTATATGAGCAATTGGTTCTTTTTTATTAAAAATTTATTTCAGACATGAGTATGGTTTCTTTTTGAAAAACTCTGTTTACATCATTCTTAAACCATATCTGTCAATCAGGATTCATAAGCTTTCATAGTGGAAGACTCTAAAACCTAAATTCTGGTTTATGAAGTTGGTAACTTACTAAAAATTTCTGTATCTCAGGGTCTTTGAAAATTTAATAATTCTTTTGCTCAATTGTTGATCTCTGTTACTTTCATTGATCTATTCAACAGATATCAAATTGTCCCTAAAATATATGCGCTTTGATTGATCTCTGCTCATCAGCATGAGTCTCTTCTCACTGGATTCCACTACCATATTTCTTTTGGCTAGCAAATCTTGATGGTTCTGTAGACCTTTCTTCTGCAGACCATACAAATGTGAGGATCCATTGTCTTTATTACCTTGTTCACTTGCAGCCTTCTGAACTTCAAAAATTATTATGGTTGAATACTCCAGATTGATTCCTTGAATGGTTAACTAGCTCAAAGGGGGAGAATAGATTATCCTGTCAAATTTTGGATCTATTATGCCTTTACTCTGCTGGAAAGCTTTTGCTAGCTTGCTCTAATTTTGTCTCAAAGGAAACCCAGTGCGTATCTTGACGACCATATTCCCGGTTGCATTCCTCACTGCTATATCTCCTAGCTCGTTTCACTTAATTATTGCCCTTGTGTTTTTGATTGATAGATTCTGATCATTCTTTTTATGGATGACCCTTGATATTCTCTCAGGGGGAGAATTGTTTGTTGCCTACATTTTAGCTCATGATTCTATCATCTTACAATTGGTGTTAATCTATTTTTTTTTGATGAAGTCAAAGGGGGAGAATATGTTGTCATGAGTCAGCATCTTGCCTTGCTATATGCATTATTATCATTATGACTCATCATGGTGTTGCCATCTTCAAAAAGGGGGAGATTATTGTGTCTCTGTGATTTTGATGATAGCAACCATCATGATGATTCATATGTGTGAATGTTAAGATGATTCACATGTGTGAATGTGAATGTGATTGATGATGAAGTATGTATTTGTGAATGTGTGCATGTGAATGAGATTTCATAATATTTCCTTGTGTGCATGTCATTTCTTTGGGTCTGACTTTTTGACAAACACTTGGTCAATGCATTCCTTTCTGTCAAACATTTGGTCGATGCACTCATAAGGGCTGTGCTCTCTTCGTTGTTTTAGCGCACAACGTATGTGTGTGTTTTTGGCTTAATTGTCTAAAAGTCAGTGCATGTTTGCACATGTCGTCTGTGCTATGGATTATAAAGGTCCGTGCACTTCACTGTTCACTGTCGGTGCATGTTAAGGTCTGTCTCACTTAGCGTCCCATGTTGTGTCTCAACATACCAAGGTTCGAGCACGTTTCATGTCTGTGCATACCTTAAGGTCGATGCATACAGTGAGCATCTAGTCAGTGCATGTTTAGGTCTCATGCAATAAGCATTCATGAGGTCGGTGCATACTTAAAGCATTTGGGTCTGCAAGTCGAGCACGTTTCTGGCTTGAACATTCAGTCGGTGCTACTTTTGTCTATACAGCTCGGTGCATACTTAGTATGCTGCATCTGAAGGTCCGTGCATATATGGGTCGGTGCATAGTTTGCCTTGCGCACGTGTGTAGGTCGGTGCATATTCTTTGCTGTGAGCGCCTCATTCATTTGTGTCTACAGCATATACACTCGGTGCATGTTTTGGCCAAACGAACATAAGGTCAGTGCATTGCTTTGCTTAAGGAACATAAGGTCGGTGCAAGCCATCGTACCGCACATATAAGGTCTGTGCATAGCTTGCTTCATGCATACACAACGCCTATGCTAAGGAACATGAGGTCAGTGCACTTCATGCTAGCAAGCCTATTCAAGTCCGTGCACCTCTCCATACTTAGTCCGTGCACCTCTCCGTACTTAGTTCGTGCATACTTGAGTATTTCACAGTCGGTGCAAGTTTTTTTAAGAAACACATGCTTAGTCAGTGCAGCTCTTGCTATGAGCGAATAAGGTCCGTGCATGTCTTAGATTGAACACTTAAGTCTGTGCATATTTTTATCTCTTATCAATTAAAGGTATGTGCATTTGTCTGGTTTGCATAAAGTAAAGTCTGTGCATGTGACATATACACACAAGTCTAGCATAGAAGTCAATGCATATTACCGAAGCATGCATATTCCAAGTCGGTGCATACCTTTGGCTGCACATACACAAGGTCGGTGCAGTTATAGCTTGTGTATAATTCACGGTCGGTGCAAGTCTTTACTTGTGCTATTTATGTCGGTGCACACCCGGTGTTACCTTATCTAAAGTCAGTGCATGTCATTTAGAGTCCATGCATACTTCCTTTATGTTATCAAGATTCTTGCACACCCTTTACTTGTGTGATACAAGGTCTATGCACACTGTGCTGCACCTTACCTGATGTCTGTGCATTTCTTGCTATATGACTATGCACGTTCTGTTATATGCTACCTAAGGCCTGTGCATATTCGTATGTTACTTTATGAAGTCTGTGCTAGCACGAATAGCTAACACTTCCAGTTGTTTCCCAGGCCAGTGACTTGGTCGAGCATGTGATGGACGAACCTACAGCCTATGAGCATATTCCACTGAGCTCGTGTGAAACATCAGAACCAATTATTGAATGCACGTGATCCAAGGCAATCTGTTCCAGAAAGAAGCTAACACGTGGATCATCGCTCCATCTACACTTGACGCGTGGCTCTCTGGAAAAGGTTGGGACGTGCCCTACACATGACGGACGGATGAGCTCATGAGAACCCTACCAACAGCCATATAAGAAGGCCGGTCCTTCGATCAAAAAGGAGGGGGGAAGACCAGAGGAAGAGAGGAGCGGAGAAAAGAATAGGAGAGTTCAAGAAAGAAAAGGAGAGAGCAGCAGAGAGGGCAAAGAATAGGAAGAAGAATAGAAGAGACGAAAGAGAGAGAAAGAGAGCACCCAGAAGAAAAACTAGAGAAGTTCAGTTCTAAGATCAGATCCTGAACTACTATGCTCCTGCGTGAGCTATATTTTTATTGTGCTTTATTCGCCAGTTTGTCTTTCCTTTTTTTGTTACTTTCATCTTCCAGTTTCTTGGTTTTCCGATACTCAGGTTGAGTTCGGGGTTCCTCCTGTGGACTCACGAGAAGGGAGACTTGGTGTCACTTGTGCTTTCCCTCTGGGTTCCAGAGAAAGGGAGATTTGTTCTCCGATTTGCTAGTGACTGGGTGTCACTAGTGGTTCCCCTCCGGGTTGGAGGAAGAGAGGAGTGTGTTCCTCTGGGTCAAGCTGTTAGGCAGCGTATGTCTGCAGACTGAGTCTGCGGTTCTTGCTATTACAAGGGAAGCCTCACTCTGGTTTGGAGTGAGGGGTGGATGTAGGCAGACTGTGGGTCTGACCGAACCACCAAAAAAATCCAGCGTATCGTGTGATTGATTTGGTGTGGTTGCTCTCTATCTTCTACCTCATTCGCAGATTGGCGTCTGAATGGATTGATTGAAGTTATGGTTCTATGATTGTTTATCTGAAGGTCCCTTGAAAGCTTTATGTTCTAATCGGTAGGTTGGTTCGGTGTTGTTCCTGTCTGCTGTGATATCATGCTATATGGTACAGATAGTTTAGATTGTGTGTTCAACGGCTTATCTGTATGTATGCACCATTAGTGCTTGATTCTGTGCTTGGGAGAAGCTCTACTTAGTGTACAAGTCCATATGAGATTATTTTTAATCGAGGCAAAAGTTTTGTTCCGTAATAGTTTTTGAATGGGGATTCATTCATCCCCCCTTTTGAATCCGTGTCTTGCACCTATATATATTCTAACAGTTCGATGTGATTTAGACCTCATTTGGCCTCTTCGTACGGGCAGTGAGATTTCCCCTCTCCAACATGAAAAAGAAAGGTGAATTCTATTACTACCTGGAGTTTGGCAGCCTCTACTTTTTGTGCCACCTTCTATTTCTTCAATTCTTTCTCTCTGGCCTGGATTCACTCAAACTTTATAAATGATGATAGAAAGAAGCTTTCGGATTAATGATCTACAGTGTAAATTTAGAGTAACCAAATAAGTCAAATCACCTTTTTCTAGCATTTGGAGAAGAGATTACTTTGGATAAACAGAACAACATAAAGAAATTATCATCTACCAAAACATTGTTACACGGAAAGGTTGGATAGGAAAAGAGAGGCCATAAGGGATTCATGATGGCAAAGGGGGTAAAACCACTATATTTGGTCATTGTCATAAATAAGAAAGATGGACAAAGTAGATGCACCGTAGTAGGGTCAATGAACAAAATCCACATGTTTAAAAGAAACCCAACATCACAAACTAATGATGCCAAACACTCAAAATTCCATTCACTGTGATCTCCTTTATTATACTAACTGCCCCCAAAAACTGATCATAAAAGAAACTGCAGCTCATCCCCCCTAAGCTATTATATAACTTAGAACCGTTACTCCCACTATTTCTATGTAAAAATGCAACCTGAAGCACCCGTTCAGATATGCCTTCCCAGTAAAATGCAACCTGAAGCACCCATAAATTAGGGAAAGGAATAAATTAATGCAGCAGATATGCATTAGCAAGCAATGGATGTGCAGAACTTACATTCAATTATTACAGACAAAACATAGGTGCACCAGAATGGTAGAAAGGGCAAAGGAAGATCTCATTAACTCAACTCCATTCTCAACTACCTCCAAAGCAACCAATGAACAGAGTTGAACAGAGTTCTTACCTTTTAGTGAGTGACACCATTAGAAATCCACGAAATACGGTTTCTTCAAGAAGTGGAGCAAGGACACCTGTAATTCCTACCAAAAAACCAGTGCTACAGATGTATTATGATAAATAAATAATGCAATCACAAAACTCTGGCAAGTAATGCAATCACAAAACTCTGCCGAATCAAAGAATTACTCACTTTTTGTCAGGCAGAGAAGAGTGCAGATTCGTGAGTAGTAGAAGCTAAAAAGTAGCCAATGCATGCATTATCTAAATAACCATCCATCCATCCATGTAAGTGTTGTGTGCAAGAATAAAATATAACATACAAAGCAACATTAACCCAAAAAAGGTATCTAACTGTTAGTGTAAGACCCCGAGTTTCTGTACAAATATTAAATTTCGTAAATAGTAAATGTTGAATAGTGACTGAGGTAAATAGTAAATAGTAAATATTTTTGACTATCGTGTAAATATTCTGAAAAATGATAGTTAATTAGTAAACACCATGATAAACACTTTGGTCTCCTGTACCTGACCCTAATAAAATCATTTACATGGCTTAATCAGTGATTTAGGCCTGACTTAAAAACGCGGAAAACACTATTCACCTGAAAATATAACTATCTTGGAAAAATCTGCAAAAATCACATCTGATAGAGAGTATTTTTCTTAGCAACTTTATCTTCTGGAGTTTCATCGGTAAAAATCAAAAACTCTCTCTATCGACTAAACCGTTGAACATTGGGTTAAATTATTATTTTAATCTTAAGATTGGGAGATTAACATTAAACCTTGTGATAAAATTCCATAAAAATCATAATCTAAAAGATCACGTCTTGATTAGCAATTTTGTCTTCTGGGTCAAACTCATTAAAAATCGTTTAGTGGGATTTATGAGCTAAGCACCCTTAATCACTTAAGCTAATCCTAAGCTTTAAGGAGGTTTAACTTAATCTCCTACCTCAATAAAACACGTGAGAACGTGTTTAAGTCGGCAAACACGGAGTCCACACTGTGGTCATCCCGTTGCGGCGACGTGTGCGACCATTCCCACCCGAATGAGGAACTCGTGGCTTTTAAAAGCCTATATATATGGGAGGGAGCCTTAAGGCTTCCCTCGTTAGTTAAGCTGCTGGGAGAAGAGGCCGTGGGGAGCTCTGCAACTCTCTGCAAGCTTACTATTCATCACTTCGTTCTCCAGGAGTTCCTTTGCTTCTTTCTATTCCTTCTCCTTCTTCCGTTAAATTCGGTAGGTAACCAAGGCACCAATCTAAGCATAGAAGAATGAACTTGTTAGCATCATTAGACAAGGAGCTATCATGCTTTTACATGTTTTACATCGTGTTTATAGTGATCATGATACCATCCGTAGATAGTATTCCTTGTTAAGTAACCAATTGTTAACCCACATGAATAACATATCATCAGGAGATTAAATTTCTGTTATTGTAATGATTGTTAATTGTTCAATCATGTTTTAAGCTTAAAAGGCATTGTAATGCACTTTTATTTTCATTGTAAACACTGGATAGACACAAAACTCAAGTTTTTAAAACATAATTAGTCATGTTTAAAGCATAATTAGTTATGTTTAAGCATGTTTAGTCATGTTTAAAACATAATTAGTCATGTTTAAAGCATAATTAGTTATGTTTAAGCATGTTTAGACATGTTTAAAACATAATTAGTCATGTTTAAAGCATAATTAGTTATGTTTAAGCATGTTTAGACATGTTTAAAACATGTTAAAGCATAATTAGTTATGTTTAAGCATGTTTAGTCATGTTTAAAACATAATTAGTCATGTTTAAAGCATAATTAGTTATGTTTAAGCATGTTTAGTCATGTTTAAAACATAATTAGTCATGTTTAAAGCATAATTAGTTATGTTTAAGCATGTTTAGTCATGTTTAAGACATAATTAGTCATGTTTAAAGCATAATTAGTTATGTTTAAGCATGATTAACCAAGTTTACATAGGATTAGGCAAGATTAAGTATATATTAGCCAAGATTAGTATGACGGTCGACTTATGCAAGTCTTGGCCGATGTAAAATTACGCCGGACACTCTATCCGGTAAATTCTAAATTGTTACCATGAAAGGAAATGATACGAAATGGTAAATTTATCCATGGTCTACAATAGAAAGCATGATTTAGACCGGTGTTTTATTGCTTAAAGTATAAAATGGGCAACTTAGGCCTATACGGTGTATAAGCATATACCGTATATCCTCTAATGTCCCAATCGCCATCGTTTTAACTTGTTAAAATGACCGATTATCCTTGATTAACCTTCGGTCATACTCGAGCCCGGAATCAACCATTATTTTTAATGGGTTAAATGGTCATTGTATTCCGGTAACTATTTTATACACAACTCATCTTATGATTAGAATTATTGTTATACTTAAATACGGATTTTCTAGAACCGTATCTCCGTATACGACCCGAGAGGTTCGTATATTAAATCTATACACTTACTTTTCTCGAACGGCTTACTGTCAACCGTTCATACTTGACTCCGTGACTCGTTACTCGTGTGAGTACGGCCCGGTGTTCGCCGTACGACTACCCTTAGTTTGGGTTTTCCGTTGTGTTATACTCTTGAATCAGAGGAGACAAGGGTCGTCCTCTCATCTTACACTTGACAGAAATTCTATTGATTAGATTGGCCATAAATTGACTATGTCTAGACGGGGGATCATGGATCCAATGAAATGCCAACGCATCATAAGGGCCCGGTCTGGTCCTGGGGAGAGCGCCCGAAATGATATTGAGCCCATGGGATGTGTATGACAGGGTGAGGCATTGCACCCGAGTACTTGACTTGACTTGTTACGTCTATGACAATTCGTGATACTTGAATCGTGCGTGATTACCTGGTTACATGTGTAACATACTTGAATGATGGCTAAAGTTCTTTATCTTGTAGTTGCTATACTTGTTCATTACTTGATCATTACTTGTGGTAAAAGTGTTACATTCTCGATATCATATATTGTTCTTTATCGTGTTGACATTTGTTCATTTACTGCATTTCATGTAAATTGTAATAATTGGTTAAATACTTATACCTGCTTACGGTTATCTACTGAGCGTGTTTAGCTCACTCCTACTTTTCCCCTCTTTCCAGGTGATGACCATGTCGGGGATGGACTAGAGTGATACGAGTGTTAGTTATAGCTTTTCAGTCAGTTTGTATTCCTTATGTAATAGTGAGAAGTTGTTCTAGTTTGGATTACTATTCGAATGTAGTTGTCTACCCAAATGTACTCAGCATTTTATTATCAATAAAACTCTGATATTTACCTTTTCCAACCTTTTGTGCAATGGTTTGCAATGGTTCGGAATATTAAATTCTTGCTCGCGTGCCCCTAACTGTACGTCCCGAGATTCCGCATCGGGGCGTGACAGTTTAGTTGGTATCAGAGCCTAGGTCGCATTGACCTAGAAATTTAGGATAAAATTGTCCTAGGTTTCCTTCTCTCCTATAAGTTTAGGAAAAAACTAGACCTTGTGAGATTTGGGTAGAAATCGGGTTAAGCTATTAACCGTAATCATGTCTCACTCCTCTAGTTCTTTCTCTCTCCTCTCATCAGAGAATTCTTCTCTCATAATAATCGACTCATGAACAATGGATTACCTTATAGGTACTTGAAATGGCAGCCAATCGTGCTGAGATGAGGAATTTGCAACGTACGGTTCAAGGACTTACGCAAGCCTTGAATGCATTGGCTCAGGCAGGAGCTGGAGCCGGAGCGGCACCTCATGGCGCAGCTCATGGTACTGGTGAATTGTATCGGAATTTCCGAGGGATGAACCCGCCTAGGTTTGCTGGTTCAACCGATCCTGATGAAGCCGAGAACTGGCTCGACGAGATGGCAAGGATTTTTGAGGTCATGCAATGCACTGACCAGGAGCGTGTTCTCTTGTCCATTTTCCAACTGGAACGTGATGCACGTACTTGGTGGGAGTCTATTAAACCGACTCTCGGTGACCAACAAGTCTCGTGGGAGGAATTCGAGGAATTCTTCAATGATAAATATTTTTCTGATCGCGTGCAAGAAAAGAAGGCCGCGGAATTCGCAGCTCTGAAGCAGCGAAGCTTATCGGTATCAGAATATGAAGCCCAGTTTGCAAGACTCTCTCGTTATGCGAGACATCTCATTTCAACTGAGAAAATGAAGGCGAAGCGTTTCCTTAATGGTCTTCGACTTCATTATATTAATCAACTGGCACCACTAGAAATTTCTACATATTCTGAGATGGTAAGAAAGGCACAAGTATTAGAAGATACATTGGAAATGACGGAAAGGATTCGTGGTCAAGGTAGTAAGAAGAATCAACCGAAGGCACTCAAGAATGATAAGACTGATTCTGGCACTGGTCCTAACAAGAAAAGACATTTCACTAGTACTGGTTCTAGTTCTGGTTCTGGTTCGTGGAAGGGCAAGGCGCCAAGACAAGAAGACAAGAAACCTGATTCTGTGGTTCCATTCAAAGGCGTATGCCGATATTGTGATCGTCCCGGTCACAAAATGGAGGATTGTTGGCGCAAGCAAGGTGCATGTCTGCGATGTGGAAGCAAGGAGCACCGCATTCCCAACTGCCCCTTATTATCGGAACAAGCTATCCCGGCAAAACCTCTAAACGTCAAGAAGCCTCAGGGCAGGCTCCAGGCTCTTCATACAAAGGAAAAGGGTATCTCCGAGGATGGTGGACTCGTCGAAGGTACTCTCATTATATCCGACTTTCCGGCTTTTGTTCTATTTGATACTGGTGCAACACATTCTTTTATATCCCGGAGATTTGCTAAGTTATTAGCTATAGAACCTGTTTTGATGGACTCTCCGTTAGAGATATCAACCCCTATTGGGACCAGTTCAGCTATTCAGCATTATTATCCTTCTAGTAAAGTTATGGTGAATGATCGGAATTTTCCAGCCGACTTGATTTGCATAGACATGAAGGATTACGATGTAATCCTAGGAGCCGACTGGTTGGCCCAGTATGAGGTCAATGTTCACTGCAATTCTTGTTCGGTGTCTTTTTCTAAGCACCCCGGATTATTCTTCAAAGGAGTGAAACATCCTAGTCCGGTGTCTCTTATCTCGACTCTTCGTGCTGATAAGTTATTGAGGCGTGGATGTGAAGCTTTCCTGGCTTTTATTCATGCGTCCCCTGAACAGCAGACCGAGATTAAGGACATTCCTATTGTCCGAGACTTCCCAGATGTTTTTCCAGAGGAGTTACCAGGACTTCCGCCTCAGCGTGAAGTGACATTTTCTATTGATCTTATTCCTGGATCGTCTCCTGTTTCTAAAGCCCCTTATCGCATGTCTCCTGCGGAATTGCGGGAATTGAAGCAGCAATTGTTGGAGTTGCTCGAGAAGGGTTTTATTCGCCCGAGTGTTTCCCCTTGGGGAGCTCCTGTATTGTTTGTTCGGAAGAAAGATGGTTCGATGAGGTTGTGCATCGACTATCGGCAACTCAACCAGATAACTGTCAAGAATAAATATCCACTGCCGAGGATTGATGAGTTATTTGACCAGATTGCTGGAGCTTCGTATTTTTCTAAGATCGATCTTCGATCTGGGTATCATCAATTGAGAATTAAGGAAGATGATATTTACAAGTCAGCTTTTCGAAGCCGATATGGTCACTTTGAGTTTGTCGTTATGCCCTTTGGGTTAACGAATGCACCGGCAGCTTTCATGCAACTTATGAACAATGTGTTCCGACCTTATCTTGATCAATGGGTCGTGGTATTTATTGATGACATTTTGATCTACTCAAAGAGTGAAGAAGATCATGCCGAGCATCTAAGAACGGCTCTTCAATTATTGAGAGATCACCAATTATATGCCAAATTCAGCAAGTGTGAATTTTGGCTGAGTGAAGTGTCCTTTCTAGGACATATTATTACTAAGGATGGAATTTCTGTGGATCCATCTAAAGTGGAAGCAGTCAAGAATTGGGAACAGCCTACTAATGCTACTGAAGTAAGGAGTTTTCTTGGCCTGGCTGGTTATTATCGAAGGTTCATTCAAGATTTCTCTAAAATTGCGGTACCTTTGACCAAATTAACCCGCAAAGAAATCAAGTTTGAGTGGTCAGCTGAATGCCAACGGAGTTTTCAAACTCTGAAGGATTGTTTGACTACTGCCCCTATTTTGACCTTACCTTCGGGTGAAGGCGGTTTTGTGGTCTACACAGATGCTTCTGGTATTGGCTTAGGCTGTGTGCTTATGCAGCATGGCAAGGTGATTGCCTATTCTTCCAGGCAGTTAAGGAAGCATGAAGTTAATTATCCCGTGCATGATCTGGAATTGGCAGCCGTAGTATTCGCATTGAAGATTTGGAGGCACTATTTATATGGAGAATCATTCACGGTATTTTCGGATCACAAAAGTCTGAAATACTTATTTTCTCAAAAGGAATTAAACATGAGGCAAAGAAGGTGGTTGGAATATATAAAGGATTTCGACTTCTCTATCGAGTATCACCCTGGCAAAGGCAATGTCGTGGCTGATGCGTTAAGTCGGAAGCCTGTGGCTAAGTTATCCAGTCTTATGTTACAAGAATGGAAGTTACTGGAGCAGATGGCTAGTCTGGATCTCAATATTGATAATGATCGGATTTTGATTTCCCAGATGCAACTCAAGCCCGAACTGTTAGTGGAAATCAAGCTATTACAAGATATTGATCCCGAGCTAGTCGAGATTAAGGAAAACTTAAGTGGCAGACCTGACTTCTCGATAGCCAATGATGGAAGACTGGTGTTTCAAGGTCGAACTTGTGTACCGGATGAGGCTAATATAAAGAATCGGATCCTTGAAGAAGCACATAGATCCCGATACACTATCCATCCGGGAGGCACTAAGATGTTCAAAGACTTGAAGAGGACATTTTGGTGGCCAAACATGAAAAGGGAAATTGCAGATTTTGTAAGCAGATGTCTTGTTTGTCAACAAGTAAAGGCCGAGCATTTTAGACCGGCAGGTAAATTGAAACCACTTGATATTCCCCAATGGAAGTGGGAGAGTATTGGTATGGACTTTATTATGGGTCTTCCTAAGACTCGAGGTGGCTATGATGCAATATGGGTCATCGTGGATCGATTGACTAAGTCAGCCCATTTTCTAGCTATTAAGTCCAAGTGGACGGTTGATGTACTAGCAGCATTATATCTGAAGGAAGTGGTTAGACTTCATGGTATTCCAGTCAGCATTGTGTCTGACCGAGACCCGAGATTTACATCTCATTTCTGGAAGGGTTTGCAAGAATCTCTTGGTACCCGTCTGAATTTCAGTACTGCATTTCATCCGCAGACAGATGGACAGACCGAGAGAACAAATCAGATTGTGGAAGATATGTTGAGAGCTTGTATGATTGACTTCGATGGCAGCTGGAGTGATCATTTGGCATTGATAGAATTCGCCTATAACAATAGTTATCAATCCAGCATACAAATGGCACCTTTCGAGGCTTTGTATGGAAGGAGTTGTCGTTCTCCATTATGTTGGGATGAGATTGGCGAGAAGCAATGGCTTGGACCGGATCTTGTCTCAGAATCATCACAGAATATTCGAATTATTCGAGACCGGTTACTTGTAGCTCAATCAAGGCAGAAAAGTTATGCTGATAATAGAAGAAGAGATTTGAAATTCCAGATTGGCGAGCATGTATTTTTGAAGGTCTCTCCGTCGAGAGGTATTCGCCGATTCGGTATTCATGGCAAGTTAAGCCCAAGGTATATTGGTCCATTTGAGATCCTTGATCGAGTGGGTGAAGTCGCCTATAGATTGGCCTTACCTCCTCAACTAGCTGGAGTACACAACGTGTTCCATGTTTCTATGTTTCGGAAATACGTGTACGACCCTAGTCACGTCATTCAACATGCGGACCTCGAAGTGAAGAAGGACTTGTCTTATGAAGAACGACCAGTAAAGATTCTGGATCAGAAGGAACAACAACTTCGGAATCGTTCCATACCAATGGTTAAGATTCAATGGAGTCGGCGTGGAATTGAAGAAGCTACCTGGGAATCCGAGGACGCTATACGGAAGCGTTATCCCGACCTATTCTAGGTGAGCTATCTTTCCTTTACTGTATTTTGGTCCAGTGAATTTGGAGGACCAAATTCTTTAAGTGGGGGAGGGTGTAAGACCCCGAGTTTCTGTACAAATATTAAATTTCGTAAATAGTAAATGTTGAATAGTGACTGAGGTAAATAGTAAATAGTAAATATTTTTGACTATCGTGTAAATATTCTGAAAAATGATAGTTAATTAGTAAACACCATGATAAACACTTTGGTCTCCTGTACCTGACCCTAATAAAATCATTTACATGGCTTAATCAGTGATTTAGGCCTGACTTAAAAACGCGGAAAACACTATTCACCTGAAAATATAACTATCTTGGAAAAATCTGCAAAAATCACATCTGATAGAGAGTATTTTTCTTAGCAACTTTATCTTCTGGAGTTTCATCGGTAAAAATCAAAAACTCTCTCTATCGACTAAACCGTTGAACATTGGGTTAAATTATTATTTTAATCTTAAGATTGGGAGATTAACATTAAACCTTGTGATAAAATTCCATAAAAATCATAATCTAAAAGATCACGTCTTGATTAGCAATTTTGTCTTCTGGGTCAAACTCATTAAAAATCGTTTAGTGGGATTTATGAGCTAAGCACCCTTAATCACTTAAGCTAATCCTAAGCTTTAAGGAGGTTTAACTTAATCTCCTACCTCAATAAAACACGTGAGAACGTGTTTAAGTCGGCAAACACGGAGTCCACACTGTGGTCATCCCGTTGCGGCGACGTGTGCGACCATTCCCACCCGAATGAGGAACTCGTGGCTTTTAAAAGCCTATATATATGGGAGGGAGCCTTAAGGCTTCCCTCGTTAGTTAAGCTGCTGGGAGAAGAGGCCGTGGGGAGCTCTGCAACTCTCTGCAAGCTTACTATTCATCACTTCGTTCTCCAGGAGTTCCTTTGCTTCTTTCTATTCCTTCTCCTTCTTCCGTTAAATTCGGTAGGTAACCAAGGCACCAATCTAAGCATAGAAGAATGAACTTGTTAGCATCATTAGACAAGGAGCTATCATGCTTTTACATGTTTTACATCGTGTTTATAGTGATCATGATACCATCCGTAGATAGTATTCCTTGTTAAGTAACCAATTGTTAACCCACATGAATAACATATCATCAGGAGATTAAATTTCTGTTATTGTAATGATTGTTAATTGTTCAATCATGTTTTAAGCTTAAAAGGCATTGTAATCCACTTTTATTTTCATTGTAAACACTGGATAGACACAAAACTCAAGTTTTTAAAACATAATTAGTCATGTTTAAAGCATAATTAGTTATGTTTAAGCATGTTTAGTCATGTTTAAAACATAATTAGTCATGTTTAAAGCATAATTAGTTATGTTTAAGCATGTTTAGACATGTTTAAAACATAATTAGTCATGTTTAAAGCATAATTAGTTATGTTTAAGCATGTTTAGACATGTTTAAAACATGTTAAAGCATAATTAGCTATGTTTAAGCATGTTTAGTCATGTTTAAAACATAATTAGTCATGTTTAAAGCATAATTAGTTATGTTTAAGCATGTTTAGTCATGTTTAAAACATAATTAGTCATGTTTAAAGCATAATTAGTTATGTTTAAGCATGTTTAGACATGTTTAAAACATAATTAGTCATGTTTAAAGCATAATTAGTTATGTTTAAGCATGTTTAGTCATGTTTAAGACATAATTAGTCATGTTTAAAGCATAATTAGTTATGTTTAAGCATGATTAACCAAGTTTACATAGGATTAGGCAAGATTAAGTATATATTAGCCAAGATTAGTATGACGGTCGACTTATGCAAGTCTTGGCCGATGTAAAATTGCGCCGGACACTCTATCCGGTAAATTCTAAATTGTTACCATGAAAGGAAATGATACCAAATGGTAAATTTATCCATGGTCTACAATAGAAAGCATGATTTAGACCGGTGTTTTATTGCTTAAAGTATAAAATGGGCAACTTAGGCCTATACGGTGTATAAGCATATACCGTATATCCTCTAATGTCCCAATCGCCATCGTTTTAACTTGTTAAAATGACCGATTATCCTTGATTAACCTTCGGTCATACTCGAGCCCGGAATCAACCATTATTTTTAATGGGTTAAATGGTCATTGTATTCCGGTAACTATTTTATACACAACTCATCTTATGATTAGAATTATTGTTATACTTAAATACGGATTTTCTAGAACCGTATCTCCGTATACGACCCGAGAGGTTCGTATATTAAATCTATACACTTACTTTTCTCGAACGGCTTACTGTCAACCGTTCATACTTGACTCCGTGACTCGTTACTCGTGTGAGTACGGCCCGGTGTTCGCCGTACGACTACCCTTAGTTTGGGTTTTCCGTTGTGTTATACTCTTGAATCAGAGGAGACAAGGGTCGTCCTCTCATCTTACACTTGACAGAAATTCTATTGATTAGATTGGCCATAAATTGACTATGTCTAGACGGGGGATCATGGATCCAATGAAATGCCAACGCATCATAAGGGCCCGGTCTGGTCCTGGGGAGAGCGCCCGAAATGATATTGAGCCCATGGGATGTGTATGACAGGGTGAGGCATTGCACCCGAGTACTTGACTTGACTTGTTACGTCTATGACAATTCGTGATACTTGAATCGTGCGTGATTACCTGGTTACATGTGTAACATACTTGAATGATGGCTAAAGTTCTTTATCTTGTAGTTGCTATACTTGTTCATTACTTGATCATTACTTGTGGTAAAAGTGTTACATTCTCGATATCATATATTGTTCTTTATCGTGTTGACATTTGTTCATTTACTGCATTTCATGTAAATTGTAATAATTGGTTAAATACTTATACCTGCTTACGGTTATCTACTGAGCGTGTTTAGCTCACTCCTACTTTTCCCCTCTTTCCAGGTGATGACCATGTCGGGGATGGACTAGAGTGATACGAGTGTTAGTTATAGCTTTTCAGTCAGTTTGTATTCCTTATGTAATAGTGAGAAGTTGTTCTAGTTTGGATTACTATTCGAATGTAGTTGTCTACCCAAATGTACTCAGCATTTTATTATCAATAAAACTCTGATATTTACCTTTTCCAACCTTTTGTGCAATGGTTTGCAATGGTTCGGAATATTAAATTCTTGCTCGCGTGCCCCTAACTGTACGTCCCGAGATTCCGCATCGGGGCGTGACAGTTAGAGTAGCCCAAAAAGTCATTCCTTTTAAATCCACCAAAAATATACACAAGGTTACATCAGAAATAACTAAAGATGTTGAAAAAATAGATAGCTGAGAAGCATCACATCTGGATCAACACATCAATATAAAGTCACATTCAACACATCAATATCATCATAGATCATACACGGCCTTCGAAACATCACTAACAACTTGAAGATATTCATTTCTCACCTACACACAAATTTACTTTCCAATTAGTAACTAATTGCCAATAGAACAAGTAACACATGCACAGATACGTACTGCATACATAGACATAAACAGATAGTTCCCCTCACTCTAATGTAAAATAGCAAGAAGGCCACTGATACATACATACACATACATATCATTGTGCAAGTGCCCTTTGTTCGTTCTTTGCAGTCAAATCCTCAAACAATTAAATGCCTAGGTACGAACCATGCACTCTATTTCCTTAACAGAAAACAAGCCATCTGCAGTCACCTCTGCCAAGAAGAAATAAAGGAATTAGTTTACACTAGGTAACCAACTGCACTCATCCCAAACTGATATACAGATATATACTGCATGTGTATTAGCAAAAGGAAATGAATGCAAGTTTTAGAGGTGTATAGCAGCAAAGAAATTTTGTTTGCTTATAGGTACACTAGTAAAACGGATCTGGGTAATGAATTTAATATGCTTACTTTATGGGATTCTTCCTCAAAAGCAAATTCCACATGACCAAATCCCTTGGTTTTTCATTTTTGTCTTCCAGCTTTATGAGCTGCCACTCTGACATCAACAGCTTCACCAACATCTTTAAAGAATTCCCACCTGATGCAAAAGGTAGCAAATGAACGAATGTTCAATAAATTCACATGTTTAATGACCTGCAATTTCAGCTACTTTATACATACAAACCATTTTTCTCAGTAGTATAAGATAAATTCCCAACAAACAAAATCTTTGATCCATACACCTGGGTCCTTTTAGGACTTTTAACCTGCATAGTAAACTTGACATCTGTATCAATTGTGAAAAAATGATAATTGCAAATGGCATAGTAGGACATTGGCTGATTGTGCATCTTTCAATTTGGATGATACCCTTTTCCTTTTAGATACAACATCACCATGCTAGAATTTGGCTGATTGTGCATCTTTCAATTTTACATCATTATCTTGCTTAAAAAATGAAATCAGATACAAACAGGATAAAAAGATTGCATTCTTTTCACAAAAGGTGAATAAAGTGCATAAGATAACTCAAACAACCAAGTTAATAGAGTTCTCACAACAAGATAGTTCTGCAACAATGAGGAACCTGAAAAGATAGAGAAGAGGATATGATAATTAATAAACACTATATCCATTTATTAACTATTTTATAAATGCCCTAAATAAGAAGAGGAAGAGGAATTTGGATAGAGACTGTAGCACCCGTGCTTTAACGGATTCGTAGCAGTTCGGATCTAGGCTTTGTCCTGATCGTTTTGGCTATTTTTACGGATTTTAGGCGTTCATTTGGCATTTATTGGAATTAGTTAAAGATTAATTGAATAAATAAGGGCATATTCATGCTTTTTAAAACTTATGAGGTTTATTTGCAATTAGAGTTAATTTTTCAAAAAAAAATAATAAAACAAAATTTTTTTATAACTCTCGTACGCCTCTCTCTCTCTCCCCTCACTTTCTCTCTCTCTCTTTCTCTCTTGCGATGGCGATGACTCCCCCCTCTCTCTCGGTTCATGTGCGTGCGGCCCTCGGACCGAAGTGCAAGGGCAGTCAACGGGACCGGCTCGACGCAAGGATCACGTTAGTGCCAGCCTCGTCGCGGATGGTCGGCCGTGCTGTCGCGTGGGCGTAAAAGCTTGTCGTGAGGTTTTCTCGAAGTACGTGCCGAGTTTGTCGTCGGTTCTCCGAACCAGGTAGGGGGATGGAATCCTTACCTCGCTAGGAGCGCATAGGTAGCACACGCATCGGCATCCGAGGTCGTTTGCCTAGGTTTTCGTGCATTTTTCTATGTTAGTGTAATTTAGCCCGATTTTTAGAAAAATCGATGATTTGAACTTTCTTTTGAGTTTGGATTGCATGTTTAGCTGTAGAATGGTTGTATGGCATGTGTGGATTGGTTTATTTTTGTTTTCTGTTTGTTTAGGCCCTTCCGGGCGATGTTTCGGCCGAGACCGAACCTGACCCACCGTCACGCCGTCAATACGGCTGATGGGAGCCCGTCCATCGTTGTGCGGCTAGCATTGGACCGCATATCCCCTTTAGGTGGTAGAAGCCCGACCGTCCAAGACCATAGGCGGTATAAAGTGGACCGTCCATCTTTGGGAACCTCTGTGAAGTGGTTTGCCCAACGGTCAACCCCAGACCGTTCATCCCTTGTGCGGTTTGACCTAAACCGCATTACCTCTTTGTGCGGCCCTGCCAGGACCGTATATCCCTTTGACTAGTTATGGCGGTTCGTTTGAACGGCTTTGACTAGATCGTCCTTACCCCTTGTGCAGTCTGTCGTAAGACCGTATATGTATTTTCTGTTAGGTTTATTTATTTTTTGCAATTTCGGTTAAATTAGTTTGTGGGTTGAGCGGCCGGAGGCCGACCGCTCGACATGTTATGCGGCCACGTGGGGACCGTATATGTGGTTTGTGCGGTGAGAGCAGAACCGCCTTTCTTTTAGAGCGTTTAGTCTTGCGGCTAAGTGCCAGCCGTTTATGTTGATTCGTGCGGTTGAGTGCAAACCATTTAACTCCTTTGAGCGGTTAAAGGAGGACCGTATATGTGTTGAGCGGCCAAGGTTGGACCGCCCTTCTTTGCAGAGTTCGAAATGGGTTTTAATGTGTTTTATGATGCGAATAGGGCTGTTTCCCTCACGTTCCTTGTGATAGAGCCACTAGTCGTAGCCCTACGACGCGGGTCGATCCACCTGGGAGGGGTGGTAGGGTATCCCAATCAACGATTTGTAAGCTAGTTCCGTGGGCCCCCGGCTTGGCCGTAGCATCCTGCGGAGGGGGAAAACTAGCTGGAGGACCTGGTTCAGGCAAGAGCCAGTGTGTGCACACGTGGTCAGAGACAGGGACTGGCACTGACGAGTGTCGCTCTGACTAGTTACTCGGTTTGGTACTTGTTTTGTTACGCCTCTCCGTGTAGACGCTTACACGTGAGTTGCTGGAGGCCGCAGAGTAAGTCGTCAGAGACGCATCTGGTCTCTTTCTTCTAGTGAGGCTCTCTTGTTCTACGACGGAGTAGACTTCTCCTATCACTTGTAAGTAGTGAGTAGATTTATTTTCAGCATTGGTGTTTTGTGAGATTTTGGTGTTAGCTGTTTTATTTTACTGCGTAGTTAGATTTACAGCTTTATTATTGTTTTAATTATGCCATTTGCCTGTTTAATTGCTTATTGCATGCTGGTTGCCTTTACTTTTTGCATGCCGGCGTGTTAGTGCGTTGTAGGGATTCGTGTGACCCCTATTGAGTCTGGCTGTGACTCACCCTTCATTTTTGCAGGTGAGCCGCCCCAACCTCCCGCCGCTTCGTCGTCGCGTCCGTTTGGTGATCGCGTGTAGGGTCGCCAGCTGTAGTCAGTTTATCTTTTGTTGTACTTTTGACCTGGGTATGCCCCGTGTAGTTGTACAATGGACTTGTGCTCTGTTGTAAATTTGGACTACTGTATATATTTACCACTCTGATATTTTAAATTGCTTCTGCATTAATATTAATTTCTGTTGCTATTTTTAAAATTGCGCGTTGTAATTCCAATTCATAATGCAATCCCTCAACAACCCTCACTAACCCTTCAGGGGCCTCATCAGCCTCTTGGGTGGCTTCCCCAGTTCTTGGTATCGGTGTATCGATGTTATCGATATATCGGTATCCGGAGCTCTGGGTCGTCACAGAGACAGTGAAGAAAGATATGCAATATATAAACATTGCTCCTTAAACATGAAGATGGCCTATGATACCGTGGAATAAAAGATAGGATCCATCGCATATTGGGACATAGTAGAAGATGATGATAATTGGGAATAAATATTGATTGACTATGATGTTTCCTCAAATAGAATCCATGAACATGACATGAGTCTGCTGGCCTACTATAGTGTAAACATGGTTCAAAGCCTAATCCAAAAAAATAACTGCAATCAATAAATAATGCTTTCCCATGCATGTCACCATTAAAACTATATGTTAATGTTTTTCCAACACATGTTAGAATAGTAGGTGTTCATCAGGCACTAGTTTTCTATTGTGTTCCCCAAAAATAGTTTTATAGTTTGCCAAAAGATAAGAATGTCAAGTGGAAGGGGAATGCCAAAATAAACATTTTGAAGATCAGGTACTAAAGAAAGAACCACCTTCCAATATTAACAACAAAATCATTGACTAAAATCTACCACCTGCCTTTCCATGCTGAATGCCATTACCCAAGGAATTTAAAAATATATTTTACATTCAGTGGCCCCGGCTGGTTCTACTTCTAGGTTGAAGCCAATTTTGGTGAAAAGTCATTTGGTTCTGGCCATTTACTCCCATTAGAACCAGACTGGTTTCACCCAGTGGCAACTCATTTGGGTCAGTTTTAGTACCATGCTATTACCAGTCTAAGGCCTAACTGATGTTGACAATGTCATCAACCTGAGAAGTCAATGTTCAATTTAGATGGCAACTTACAATTACATGTTCATCAATTAGTATATGCAAACTAATAAGAACAAAAAAACAACAAAGATGAAGAACAAAAAATAGAATAACATTTGCAATTGGGCTGATGAAAGAGGGTAATTATACCACAAACACGTAAAGGAAGACAAGATCAAATGTTCCCAAGACATACATAACAATATTTGCAGCTGGGTTGATCTTCTAACAAACTTTGGTTGGGAGCTATGGTGCTCTGCCACAAGCACAAAGACATCAAAGTTTGGATCAGCTGCAAAATAAATGCATGTAATACAAGAAAACTTAAAGACAACAATCACAAATGCAAAAAATGTGCTTTGTCCAATTTAGATCACTTTGATGAACAAGAATGGAGAACATAGATATGCAAAGGTATTCTCAAACTCACTTTAATAAATAATAAAGCATATGGATTGTAGATTCACACCATATAAAAATATTTCAATCTTTCGACTGAAATTTTATCACATGTTGCATTTGGTGATACAAAAGGACACAACCTGAATAACTACATAGTAAAGCAATACACCAAATTATTACTTTAAAGAACTAACTATTAGAGGAATTAGCACATGGAAAAGCAACAATTAAAAGAATATCAACCTCCATCTCTCTCGCTGCTCAAATAGCCCTATAAAATAGGATTAAATGTTACCTAAACCATAACATGCAGGATACACTACAAGAAAAAATCGAAAATAGCGATGGAATTTTTCGACAGAAAAAAGTTCATCGGGAATATGTCAAAAATTCTATTACTTTCCGACGAAAAATAATTTGTCGGAAATCAGTCGGTAATTACCAACCTATTTCTGACATTTTACGTTGGTCAGAAATATGTCGAAATGTTTCGACGGAATCAAAATTTCGTCGGAAATACGTCTAAAAATTCTAACGTATTTCTGACCAAAATTCATTTCGTCGGAAAGGCTTAAGTAGGAGGGAGCGCTGGTACAATAGTTTCCGACAAAATAGAATATGGCCGAAAATACATCGCAAACTTTCGACGTATTTTCGACTAAATTATATTCCATCGGAATTTTTTGATGTATTTGCAACAAAATTTTATTCCGTCAGAAACTCTTAAAATCTTTGTTGATTAATAGCAATATTTTTCGACAAAATGAAATTCTGTCAGAAATACGTCAAAAAATACCGACGTATTTCTGACAGAATATAATTTAGTCGGAAAGCCTGAAAGTAGGAGGAAGGGTGGGTGAAAATTTATTACCAGTTTCCGTCGAACACAGATGTGGTCGGAAATACGTCGAAACTTTTCGACATATTTCCGACCAACGTTTATTCTGTCGAAAATTGTCGACGTATTATCGAAAAATAATTTTTCAGTAAAAAAATCATGAAATATTTTTTATTAATAGCATTATTTTTTGATGGAAAAGTGATTTGTCCGAAATCCGTCAAAAAATTTAACAAAAGTTTCCGACGAAAAAGAATATGGTCGGAAATATGTCGGAAAGTTTCGACGTATTTCCGACCAAATTATTTCCGTTGAAAATTTTTGACGTATTTCTGACAAACCATTTTTCCGTCAGAAAATTCTGAAGTATTTTTCTATTAATAGCATTATTTTCTGATGAAATAAAATTTCTTTGAAAATACGTCGAAAAATTATGACGTATTTTCGACCTAATTAAATTTCGTCGGAAAGCCCTAAAACACGAGAAAGTGTAGGTAGAAATTTATCAACAATTTCCGATGAAATCGAATGTGGTCGAAAATATGTCGAAAAGTTTTGACTTATTTTTTATAACTTTATAACTATACTTAAATTATATACTATTTAATATACTTATATATAATTTTATTATAATTAATTAGTAATACATTATAGTTAATTATAATCAATATATAGTACATATAATATAAAATTTGATTAAGCCCTTGAACACGTTCCAGGACTTACAAAAATGCTATGAAAAATCTGTGGATACTCTAACCGAAAATGCGGTGCTGTCACTCACTCCCACTCTATCCCAACCGGTCAGTAGAGACTGCCACTGTCGGGAGGAGGTCTCGCCACCGTCGGAGTCACGAAGCCCTTGTCACTGCCCCCACGAGGAACCTTAGCTCCCCATCACCGATGTCGTCGCTCTCTCCCACACTCTAACATTCACGGGTTTCGGAGCATTCTTGTGGGTCCCATGTTACGTTTCCTAAATAAAGTAAAAAGTTTCTAAATTATAGGGGAGGTGTTACCAAAAATTCACCGGACCTTAAAAAAAAGAACAATCAAAGCAACAAGAGGGAAATAAACAGATAAAATAATAAAATAATAAAAAATGATTACGAATATATTAGGGAGCTCAAAGTAAATACATGACCAGAATAAAAGTAAAAAAAATGGGAAGAGAAGAGAGGAAATAAAGGAAATAATAAATAATAAATAAAATAATAAACAAAATAACTAAAAAACTAAACTAAGCTAGCCGACAACCTGTGATCTCACTATCCAGCAACATTCTATTTAATAAAAGGCATCACTACTATTCATGCATTTAATGCGTTAACAAAAAAATAAAAAATATAAAAAACAAACAAAACAAACATCACCCCCTTTCTTCTTTCAAACACACGTATCCCGCAACCTTCTATATGATAACCGGTAGCATCACTATTCATGCATTTAATACATAACAAAACATAATAAATATATAAATAAATAACAAACCTCAAGTATAACAGGCAGCCCATCTCCCTTATTAAAAAAATAAACAAACAAAATAAAGCTAAACCATAATTAGCACCCCTTCTCCCTTCTTCAAAAAAAAAATAATACACGAAAAACTAAGCAACAATAATCGGCACCCCTCCCCTCTAAAAGAAAAAAAAAGAAAGTAAAACAAAACAAAAGCAATGCATGTACATATCCGGCAAGGCATTGTGCATAATAACCGGCATGACACTAGATATGTTATCCGGCAGAAGGCATTGGGCATGAACTAACATAATCAATATTAACACATTTAATGCATATTTTTTATTATTCAAAATAATATTCATTGTTTCCACTGTTTGCTTCACCGGGCGTCTGTTTGTTCTCGTATCGCCGCCATGCTCATTCTATAAGATAAAGTCGGTGATCCCTTACGTCTTGTTCAAAAGGGAGGTCCTCTGGACTACTGGATAACCGATATCGACGAAATAGCGGGCGCCAATGAATAGTATTTTTCAAACACTCATCCGACAACAACAAAAAAAATTTAAAAAACACATAATTTAAAAATAATAAAAATAAATTAAATATTAAAATCAAAATAATAAATAAATAATAAAATAATAAATTAATAAATTAATAAATAAATTTGCATATGCTTAAGAGACCACAACAAAAATTTGTTATCGGAAATGAACCCATAGAGTAAAAGTTTTTTGGTGCTAAAGACTCCCACCTTCGGAAATGAACCCAACCCGCCACAGCCTTCTTAAAAGCATAAACCTACCCTATCCCCGCCACCCTCTCCCTCTTCCTCACTCCCCAGTCCCTCTCTTCCTCACTCCCCAGCCCACCTTCGGAACCCCCAGCCCACCACCCTCCCTCTCTTACCTACTCCCTAGTCGCGCCTTTGGAACCCCCAACCTACCACCCTCCCTCTCTTCCTCACTCCCCAGCCGGGCCTTCCAAACCCCCAGCTCGCCACCCTCCCTCTTTTCCTCACTCCCCCCAGCCGCACTTTCGAAACATTTCCCCTTCCTTTCTTCCTCACTCCCTAGCCGCGCCATCCACCACACCCCCTCCCCTGCTCTCCTTCTTCATCTCATCTTCCTCACCATCGCAAGCCCCCATCCCGTGGTACATCGTCGTCGCAATACTCAGACGAGTGGGTGTCGAAGCTATCCCTTCTACTAGGTTTACTATCATCTTTGGTTACTCCATGGTTTCTGTAGGGATTTAGCGAGGGTTAGGGTTCTGCAAAGGCAACACGCTTGGGGGAGGCCATCAAACAAGGTGCGCGACCACTGCTTAAGACACCGCCATCCGTCGGTGAGGGCATCGAAATCACACTACAAAAAAATAGAGAAATAGGGGCAGTTTTTTTAGAGACATTTATTAAAAATGTCTCAAAATTATCATAAATAGAGGCATTTTATGTTTAATATTGCCTCCAAAATATTTTAATTATCTTCTTTCATTAAAGCCCTCTGTAAGGGCGTTTTAAAATTGCCTTAAAATGATTATACAGGAAAAGAGAAATCAATTAAAAATGCCCCCCAAATTTTTTTGCTTAACGTAACGACCCCTCCGTCGATCGACATTTCGATCCTTCCCACACGCGAAATCCTTCTTTGATCCATCTTCTCCACCACTCCGCCTCCTCTCACCTCCTGGAACCCTCCCACGCGCCGCGAACTCTTCCTCATCATCTTCTCCCTCTACCTCTCCACCTCCGCAACCTCCGGTGTGGATCCACCTTATCCTTGACCCCTCTGCCTCATTGCCTCCCTGGCCCCCTTCTCCCCCCCTCTCCTCTGTCACTATTCCTCAGCAGCTGTAGGAGCCACCCGGACTTTCTTAACACTGCTATGTACAATTGCCAACCTCCGCAGGTCCTAGACGCAACTGGCGTCGGGCGACTCTCCCCTACCACTGTCGTGCCGCTCTTGCTCTGCTGCTACGCCACCACGTTGCTCGTCGTCGCCCTGGCACCAACATCAACTCCTAGCCTGAAGGCGACACTGCATCCTACTCACCTACGAGGCTGTGAAGGAACAAGACGGCCATGGCCTCGATCCATCTTCTTCTCCACTCTTCACCTCCTCACCTCTTGTAATGTCCCGGATCTTTATTGGGTCTTTCGGATCCTTTTCGGAGAGTTTCGGGTCGCTTTTGTAGCTCCCGAGTTGAGTTTTACGATCTGTGTGAGTTTTTCTCTCGTACTAGTTACGGAACCCTATGGTGAGTTTATTTGAAAATTTCTTAATTTCTTTCTATAAATTCAATTCCACTATCTCTCCTGCTCATTTTCAACTTCACGCTATCTCACTCCGTTCTCTCCCGTCTCTGGTCCGTTTGGCGTGGGGCGCACACCGTTGCGGAGCTGGCTGAGGCGTGGACGTGCTCAGGTGATCGGTTCGCGGGAAGGAGCAGTGGATGGAGCGTGGTGGGCGCGATCCCTCGGTGGATTCCGAGTGGGTGTCGTTCGTGATTCGGTGGTTTTCGGCGTGGTTTAGTCCCTTCGGGGCACAGTTTCTTCGGTGGAGGTAGGGAGATGGACCGCCACTTCCTTCTACACGTTTTCCCTACTTCTATGCGTTGTTTGGTGCTCGATCGGGGGAGATCGGGCCGGTTTTGTGAAAACCGCAGTTTTTGGGGTTTTCAGGGTTCACCGAAAAACGGCAACCATTTGTGATGTGGTTAGTGTCAAACTGACCGTTGGGATGTCTGGATTCCATTCACGTAAGTTTCGTGTCGATCGGTTGTCATTCGAGGCCGGTAGGAGTCCGAGAACCTCGGTAACCCACTTTGGGTCGATTTGATGAAATCGCCCCGATCTCTCGTTTTAGGGCTTACATGTGGGCTTTTGAGCCTCCTAGAGTTGTTTTTCATCGTCTAGGTTTGTTTCCCCTGCGCTTCGGCGTGAATGGGGCGTGGAACGGCCCGATTTGACGTTTCCACTGTTTTCCCGCCGTGACCGGTGTAGCGGTCGTTTCAGAGACCATCACATGTCTCTGACGGCCCTACTACAGACCGTCACAGCGTCTGGGCATTTTTAGTTCTTCGTGATTTTGGGAGTGTGACGGCCCAGGGGAGGTGCGTCACAGCTCTCTGACGCGTCCGGGGTGATGCGTCACGCCTGTTTTGTCGTCTAACGTTTTGGGTGAGTCGGTTCCCCTGACGCGTCCGCCCTGGTGCGTCAGGTTTGTGTAACGCGCCTGCCCCAGGCCGTTACACTCTGTTTTAGCTGGGTTGGGTGGCTGTGCCGGTTGTCTTTAACGGCCTTGCCCCTTTGCGTCACAGTGCTGTAACGCGTCCGCCGTGGACCGTTACGTGCTATTTCTCCGAGTTTCAGTTTTGGGTCGGTTGGCGTAACGCGCATGTCCTCACGCGTTAGGTGGGCATAACGCGTCTGTGCTCGTGCGTTAGGCCGCCATAACGTGCCTGCCCTGGTGCGTTACGTGGCTCGCGTTGTGTCTTTGTGCCTGTTGTCTCTGACGCGCCCGCCCTGGTGCGTCAGGCCCGTGTAACGCGCCTGTGCTAGGCCGTTACAGTCCTGTTATGGCCATGATGGCCGTTGGGCTTTTTGATGTGTGGTCGTGTGTTGTGGGTCTGTCTTAGGTAACGTTAGGGGTTATTTTGTGGCGTGTCTGTGTGTGTGTGTGTCTATGTTAGGGTGATGTCTGTCGCTCCCGTGGTCTGGCCGCTTTCCCCGTGGACATCGGTCGATGCTCCTATGAAGGCTAAGACTACGTTTTCGAGTCTGTCGGTAGTTTCCTGTGATGCCTTTGGTGTTTGAGGTACAGGTGACAGTGCATGTTTGACTGTCTGTACTTCAGCGTCGTGTTTCGAGCTTCTTCCTTGCGTCGCCCTAGACGTGCAGTAGTCGAAAGGTGACCCCGATATACGGTTTGTAAGCTAGTTTCCGTCGGCTCCTGCGGTTACTGTAGCGTCCTACGGGGAGAGAAATCTAGCTAGAGGCCTGGCTCTAGGCAGGAGCCCGTGTGTGCACACGTGGTCAGGGGCGGAGGACTGACGCCGACGGGCGTAACCCTGACTAGTACTTGTACCTGTGTTTCCACGTGGGTCTGCGACTCGGCCTTGTCCGTGTTGGTCGCGCTTGGCGGGTGGTCAGGACACTTGTGGTGGGTGTTCTGGTGCAGTGTAAGACGTCAGTGGACGCATCTGGTCGTTCTTCCGGTGTGGGGGTTTTCCGTCGCGTGGCGCATGACTCCCGTGCTCTTCCTGTGTTGTGACCTGTCCGGGTTGGCCTTTCCGTGGCTGTACTCGAGGTCTGTGCCTGTCTAGGTCTTTTCTAGACTTTTTTTTGCATGCCTGTTGTAGGTGTAGGTTGGGGCGTTTATGCGTGGTTTTTCCCCCTTTTCCTCGTTGCTCCCTACTCCTCTTTCCCTTTCTAGGCCTGCTTGCCTATTCGGGTTATTCCCCTCGTCCTTACCTATTCCCTACTCCTGCCTCCCTTTCTGTTACAGCTTTCTAGTGCTGTTCCTCGCTGCTGTTCCTGTTGTTCCGTGTTATTACGTATTTTTCAGTGGGGATCCGCGTGACCCCTACTGAGCCAGTGACACGAGGCTCACCCCTGCTTTTCAGGTGGGGTGATATGTTCGTTCTGCTTCCGTGGATCCTGGAGTTCGAGTTGTAGCTGCCAGCTGGTACCTCCGTCGGGCTTCCCCCAACTTTTCGGTACGTCCTTTCTTTCTGTCGACTGTACTGCTAGACTGATGTCTTTAGTATTGGACTTGACTTTGGGTATATAATTGTTTAAAATCTATTAATAAAAATGTAATTTTATTTCTGCTACTTTAGCAGCCCATTCTAATGAAATTTAATTGCTTGCTGTTATATCTGTCAGTTTAATGTACTACACGACAATCCTTTTTCCCTTCGGAGCTTTACCGCTCTTGGGAGGCCTCGCGGGTTCCAAATGGTATCACGTGTATTCGGTAGTCCTACCGGGTATACCTGGTATCCGGGATCCGGGTCGTCACACCTCTGGTGTGGACTCTTCCTCCATCTTCTCCTTCACCCCTCTGCCTCCTCGCCTCCATGGCCCCCGTCTCCCCCCTAACTCCTCCTCAGTAGTCGCAGGAGCTACAAGAAATTTGATTTATAACAACAACAAAAAATACAAGGTAGAAAAATTATTGTAATAAATGAGATATAAAAATGAAACCTAAATATTATTGTTAATAAATATAAGATATTATTATTAATAACAAAGATTAAAATTTTGATGTTATTTTCACAAAAATAATAACAAATAAAAAATCATTGTAAAAACTTTCTTATTTTATAACAAAATATTACACTTTGTTGTAATTAGATACATCTTTATTTTAAATAACAACTTAAACTCATTGTAAAAAACCCAAACTGCTTCTCCCGCCGTGCCGCGTGCACTCGCCCACACGACCTCTCCCACTTCCCGCTTCTCTCTCCCTCTGATTCCCTCCACATCCTCATCTCTCTCTCCCTCAACCCCTGCGATTTGTCTATATCTCCTTGAACTCCATGCGATTCGAGCCTCCTCCGCATCATCGGAACCCCATGGCATTGCCGCCCTACTCCCCCTGCCCTCTCACCGCCCACCTGTCATGGCATTGTTGCCCAGCTCGCCCTACCGTATGGCTGCCCAAGATCGTCGCCCAAGATCTGGGCTCAAGATCTGCCTCAACGCGCCGGCCCTCAACACCTTACCACCCGACCGTGAGCCACGCCGGGCACCTCCTCTGGACGCCGACCAGCACCCCATCACAGCCGTCTCGACGGCCCTCCATCGACCGCTAGACAAGTCGAGCAGCTTGATGTTGACAAAGTGAAGGATGTAATTGAACTTTTGCTACAGGTGATCCGTGATCGGGGGGTGCAGCATTTTTTGTTTTCATTTACCCGTAGGACCTTACTGTAGAGTTTTTCTCAAATGAATCCCGCCAATAATGTCCTCTCAGGGCACAGCAAATAGGAAAATGCTAGCAACAAGTATGAACAGTGAAAGCAGCCGTTCCCACAGCGTTTTCACCTGCAACATTGAGAGTCTGTGGGAGAAAGATTCTATGAGACACATCCGGTTTGGAAGGTTGAATTTAGTGGATCTTGCTGGCTCAGAGAGGTAAACCCGTGATACTCGGTTCAGAAACTGTAGGGGTTGCATTATTCTTTTACAAGGAACTTAAATAACTTTTCTGAATTAGGCAGAGAAGTTCTGGTGCAGAAGGAGACCCTGAAGGAAGCGACAAACATCAACAGATCCCTATCCACATTGGGGTATTCTTACGTAACTTCTAATTTTTTGAGACTCAAATTATTGTATTGTATCCATCACTTCTGTGATCTTTTATGCACCACTGACCTTGCAAGTGGCTAGTAATGCACAAACAACTTCTATAATACTAGTAGAGATATTAGACAATGGTTGAGATGATCTATAACCCATCATGTGAATATTCAGTATCTTGGACAAATCACATATTTGATCAACTGTGGTCATGGTAGCCTTGCTTGACTTGTTTTTTTAATTGAAGGGTTATGGATGCATGTGCATTTGTAGATCTCCATTGTTTTGTGGGCCACCTGCGGACAATTCCATGACTTTGGATGATGAAATTGAGTACATATAAAAAATTTAAATGGAAACCCAAGGGTAAAAAACAAATAATTTGGTGGATCGACTCCTGTCATAGAACGAACAGATTATGGCATTATACACATGTTGCTGACAATGTGAATTTTTATGCAACATATTGTCACATGTTTTTGCTCTGAATTCAGGCTAGTAATCATGACCTTAGTTGACATTGCAAATGGGAAGCATCGACATGTTCCGTACAGAGACTCTAGATTGACGTTTCTTCGTCAGGTTACTAGATTCAATTATGAATCTATTTTTTTCTGCCATCCAGCTCCCCTATTGACGCTTTGCAGCACTCTTGTCATTGCAGGATTCTTTAGGGGGGAATTCAAAGACAACAATTATTGCAAATGTCAGCCCATCTATCTGGTATGTTCTATCCATGTTCTGCTGTAATTACAACAGTCTTTACATGTGGTTTTGTGATGTCATCATTCTAATTGTCCTGTTGTTTGTATGCAGCTCTGCAAATGAAACATTGAGCACTCTAAAATTTGCCCAACGTGCCAAGCTTATACAAAATAATGTATTTTCTTTGAATAATTACACATAAATCCCTGTTAAATTAAGTATTGTGAAAACTTTTCCTTGCTACATGTTTTTCTGATTCTCAGTAAAAACTGTTACATGTTAAATTAGGTCCGAGGTTGTGTCACATCAAGTGGTATCAGAGTAAGTTTTAGACTTATCTCTACTAAGTCTAGTCCTTGGGCACATTTGCATTCATCAACATGGCTACCTCTCTTTGGTCACATTCATCCCACTCGACCCCCCACAAGGGACCGATCAACCCTCCATTTGACATAATCTCTTTTGAGGATCTCCTCTTCGATGGATCATGCTATAGTGCCTACCTAATGTGAGAGGTCACCATGGAAAAACACTTTGAGATAACTATGGTTTATGGACCTGCAAGAGTCCGCGTTGCCATGGGGCAATTTCAGGGTCAAGTCAAGGAAAAATGGAGGAACATAGTGGGCATAAGGGACGTTAGGAAACAAGAACCCATTTCATCATGGGATGATATGAAGAAAGAACTTAAAAAAATCTACATCCCCAAATATTCCCACCCCTTCTACTCAAACACCCCTAGCCCGAGGTGCACTACCACTCCTCCATCCCCACCCGACCAACTTGATACCACCTTTAGACCTCCTCCCCCACTACTCCCAACAAATCACTTCTCAACCATCATAATTACACTTCGCGACCAAGTCCTCTCCCTTAAGGCCCAAATAAACCAGGCATCCACCTCTCCACCAAATCCCCTAAGGGTCCCCACACTCCAACCAAAACCCCCTTCCGCAAACCTCACTATCCAAACTCAATTGGCCCCCACTTCCCCCCCTCCACAACCGGTCGATCCCAAGGGGAAGAGACCCCTAACCGACCCGGTTTCCCCAATAAAGACCACCATTCAAACCCAAGTGGACCCCGTGTCCATCCCTCCACCTAGACCCATGACGGCTACCACCACCCAACCCACAATCCCTCACCAAACCCATACCCCACATCTCCCCTTGGTCCCCACCACTACCCCTCCATCGTCCCCTAAAAAGGGTACACCCCCCAAAACCCATCAACCCAAATCTTGTCACCAAACCCACCTTCCACTTCCAACCCCAATCCTACCCCAACCTAGGCCTCCACTACTTCCACTCCCAAACCCCACTCTACCAATCCCAATCCAAGTTCCCCTTTACCCTCCACCCCGGGAGCACCACACACCAACCCTCATCACCCCAAAAGACCCCCTCACCTCCTTGGTAGAAGAACTCATACCCGATCCAATAGTTGTGAGCACTCCAAACCCACCCCCCACCTTGGAGGAAACCCAAGTCCAAGTTGAAGAAGAAACCTCACACGATGGTCTTTACCTTACACCACCCTCCTAGTTGGGGCGAAGCTCATCTTAGGAGAACCCATTGTTAGTTGGCTAAAGGAGAGCCCAATTAGAGAGATCCCGGCCCATGTTTTCCCTCCAATAGAACAAGACCTTCCCATAGTGCCCTTCTTCTCCTATCACACCACAATCCAAGCATCCTATCAAGTGGAGACCTTAGAGGACCTTCTCAAGGGCATAGCATGGCAATTAGAGATGACTAGTATGTTGACCCCTATGGTTGAACAACCTAGGAGCCTTAGCCTCCTACACCTATGCATAGGGTCTATCACCTCGGTTTGCACCATTGGTTGCTACACTAGCGACCTCCTTCTATTCCTCCATACACCCGATGAGCCCAACCTTCTCCTCGATTTAGAGCTTCTTATCTCGGGTAGAAAGCCAAGCCCTCCACTCATGGCCGACCCACTTGTCAAGAACATTGGCCCAACTATCATGGAGAAGGATGACTTAGCACCTTTTGAGGATCTTGAGGACATGGAGTTCCTCCCCATAGGTAACCCATTTTATGATCAATTCCAATGGGAGTCAAGAGACTCGTGTGACCCAAACACTTTATCCACCACCCACCTTTCCCTACACCAACTCCCATGTTTGACCCAATTCACTCCATCTTAGACCCGGGTTACACCTTGGGAGCCATGACCTTGGGCCACATATCCCTAGGTAATGAGGTTGTGCTCCACCCCATGATGACCACCTTCTTAGATCCATTCGACCCTTTCCAATGGGAGTTCAAAGGTTGTCCCACACCTATACACATGGAAGTCACCCATAGGAAAAATATGCATGTGTCTAGGCTTACCACACCACTTGACATGAACACTATGTTGGGTCCATTTATTCATGTCACCCACATGTCAAGTAGAAAGCATGAGAGGTCTATATTCGGATGTATTGGTCCACCCTCATTCATCATGGGTCTTAAGCATGTCAAAAGCATCTACGGATCTCCGGGTCCCCCGACATTCATCACCACTTTGCATGATATGTTCACATATGGTTGCCCCGGCCCACCTAGGCCCACCAAAGTCTACATGATAACATTACATGATAAGTCCACATATGGTTGCCCCGGCCCACCAAGGTTCATCAAGGTCCATATGGCATCATGGCATGATAGGTCCATCTATGGTTGTCCAGGTCCACCCATAACCACTAAAAGGACAACATTCACAAAATTGCATGATAACCTTGCAAGCGCATCAACAAGAGTCATGAAATCTACAAAAGGCCGACCGACTCAATGGCGTCACCAAGAAATCCAAATGGGTGATTCCGGGATGGTGAGGAATGAGAGGCTCTCACATAGAGACAACTCATGATTGAGATTTTATGGGATCAGCCCCTTCCAGGTTTTGAGGTGCATTAGCCCCACTACTAAGTTAGGCCTCCTCAAGGGATACGGAGTTAACTTCAGTTTCAATATGGAAAGCCTTGTGGCACACAAGGGACCCACGGTGGCACCAAGTGAGAATTTCAAGCCCCCTTCCTCCCTTGAGAGAGCACCCACCCCTCCCCATGTGAGCACCATCAGCCCAGAGAGCCCGATGTAAGTAACTTGAGAAGAATATTGGATGAATAGGTAATCATCACTCGGAGCAAGGTGAACGGGCTCTACCTCGCTAGGTGGAAGAATCGGCTTCTTTCGGAAGACATATGAGCGGTACCACCTCTTACTCGACGGAGTCGAGTTCTCCGCACCCCGGGAGTATGATGGGGTCATCACCATCCGTCCTGACACTCTCGACCATTCTCGTCACCACGGAGGCGTACATCATGGTCTAGTCATTTATTTTGAGTCCTATGTATGTTTCTTTATTTTATTTGAGTCATATCATTATAATTTCCCTTTTATTTGAGTCATGTCCCTAGGTCTTGTGCTTATTTCCCTAGGTTTGAGTGTCATTAGGTTTATTAGTTAGCTATTGGGCCCAATTCATTGGGCTTGGCCCATGGGCGCCCCTATCTTGTTAGTTATTAGTCAATGTGTCAAAAGTCAGGGTCTTATTGTAAATTATGGGATCCCTATAAATAGGACCCCACTCTCTCCATTTTGAGGTAATGAATCAATGAATGAAAAACTTACCATTTTGAGAGTTCAAACTTCTTATCTAGTGGAGAGATTCCATTATTTGGGTGAGAGACCCTAGGGGAGAGATTCCCCACCTATCCCTCTCTTAATCTCTCTCTTTCACTCCCTTTCTCTCTCCTCCACACCCAATTTCAAAAAATTTCTCTCTCCTCCCTTCCCAACCACCACTCTCCCACCTACCCCCATTAAAGGCCACTCCCCTTCCCCACACATCCCATTACTCCACCCCCTAGTCCTAAGAGAGCTTCCACCAATCCTAGCTCCAACTCCCAACCCCCAACTACCCCACCCACTTCCCCAAGCACCCTTCCCACTATCCCAAGCACCCCTTCCCTTCCCTAACACAACCCCTCCCATCCCCAAGACCACCATTGAATACCCTCCATTAAGAAAAATTCAAACTCACCTTCCCTCCACCCACTTGTGCCCCCCTCACCTTCCCCTCTCTCTCCAAGCCCAAATTCGCAGCTCCTCTCTCACCCTAGCAAACACCCCCTTCCAGCCCCCATTCTCCCCTTTCCACACCTTAAAACCCCCCTCCTAGACCCCCTCACAGCTGGGGGTTGCCCCTACACACAACCACCTCATTTCCCCTCCCATCTACCCCATTCCCCATTACCTATCTCCACCCTCTCAAGTTCTGGTTGCAGGCAGCAGATTGGCCACAGGTTGAAGAGGCCACCCCGTCGTCCCCTGGGAGCTTCAGGTGGCATACCATATACCTAAGGAAGCGTCTGCCTGTCTTCTTCGTAACGGTGGTGGTCCCGTCCCATTCCGAGTTCGAGATTGACCAGGAGAGCCATTCTCCCACAACTGCGCAGATCCCCCCGGCAGGAGACCAGAGCCGGATTGGAAGCTCGACTACGACTATCGTGTTGGGAATCGGATCGAGAGTTCTTCTTCAAACATCTTCTACTACACGTCTTCTAACATCTCCAAGAAGCAGAGCCCCATTTGGTGACCGGACCTGAAAGTTATCAATTTTATCCCTCGGGTTCTTGGTTCTGCTTCCACTTAGTCTGCACTGACCCCTCCTCAGTGTTCAGAGCCTATCGGTCGATCCCGACATCAGCTGGCATCCCCGTCAGTCTTGCATCGAAGAGGACTTGTCAACGGTTTCAACGACTCTGGAGGTACCTGATTCTGAGCTCGGGAGCGACCGTGGCAACCTATGGTTCCTGCTGTTGGGAACCTGAAGCTGTCAGATCCAAGGGTCTGCCACCCTGTTCAAGCCCTTAGCCCGACCAGCAGCGGTGCCCAAAGAAATTTAAAAAATTCAAGCATCATCCAAATCCAGCTACGAAGAATCTCCAAGTGGTTTCGTCTACAAAAAAATTCGGGGCTGACCACAGCGTCCAAATACCTGACGGTCTGTCCTGAGACACAGTCAGCGGGCAGATTCGGCTTCGACTTCCCTCTCTTCACTTCTAGCTCGAATTCCCCTCCCCGCTTGGCCAGCTGAAGGCCCCTCCCTGCGTGGAGGTCGTATTGAGTGTATTCATTGGCTTCCCTTCCCCGAGATCCCCCCCTTGCATGGGGGTAGTTCATGTATTATTTACACTCACAGGTTTGAAGCTTCATCGAGGCGGCGTGCGGGTGCTTCCCCTCGCCACCCCGCTCGCCCCCATCTCCGACCGGTGTCAGTTTCTTCAAACCGGCTAGGTGAGAACTCGTCCCTTGCTCTCAATTATTCTTGTTCATTTAATATTCTCCAATTGCGCCGTCGGTAAGGAAGAGAGCGCCCGATCTTAAGGCTCCACCGCACTTGTGCGACCCCCGTGGGTGTGAGTGAGTGATCCGCGTCCCTCGGCCAAGGCCAACATATTGAGTTGAATATCCGCACCTCAAGGGGAGGTTTGACTTAGACTTTGCTGGCCCTCTACCAGCAAGGGGCTTGTCCCATTTCCTCGACTCGGCATCCCCGAGTTACCCCCGGGTTAAGTGTGTGCGCCATACGAAGGTCCGCTTGCGTAGGCTTCATAGCCTTGTGGTTGTGCTTGTTAAATTAGGTCCGAGGTTGTGTCACATCACTCCTTCTTTGTCACCCCTATATGATGACCGTGGAACGGTCCCTTGGCTGAGTGTAGGTGGACTGGCCGGTGGGGTAGAGGTATGATAGTGAACTTCCCTGAAGAAATGGCGTAGATATGGTGGGTCTAGGGGTTCACTAGGGAAGGGGTCGAAGGGATCAATGAATGGGTGACCCCTCGAGATGGGTTCCATCATGACATGGTCCCAAGTTTGAAATTCTTGAAGGTGGTCATCTTCATTCATTAGGGAAGATGGGACGGTGCTCTTAAATGGAAGGTAGTGTTCCTCCCTCGGGAAAAGTGGAATGAAATAAGGCTCGACCGGCAGGGGAAGGAATAAAAGGACCTCTGTGGTGACATGACCCACAGTGCACACGGAGGTAATGGACCCGCAAGCGGGATGGGTGAAGCTACGACGTGAGGGTCGGTCGAAGCCTGGGGCCAATAAGTGCGTCAACTGCAACTGTCGGTCTAATCCCTTAAGGAGGTCATCCAATGTATCCACATGGTGACTAGACCAGAATGTGGTATGGAATGAGTTGACTGGCACTAAAGGTAGTGTGGGGTCTATGGATGGATAGCATGATGCTCTATGGACCAAGCCTATCTTGAGCCAACTAAGTAGTGGCTCGGCGATGAAAAGCTTTCCCGTTAGAAACATGGGTGGCTCCGACTGAGGTAGCTCCAAATAAGGATCGGAGGGTGGGGGTGGTGGCAATGGAGCTCTCATGGGTGGGAAAGGAATGTCCTCCCTGAGGGGAAGAGGTCCTTGGGGTGGCACCGAGTTGGGAGGCTCGGGCAGGAATCCATCAATTTGAGTACACATCCAATCCAACTGATCCGAAATGGTTTTGAAAAGTTTGGCAATGGTGGGGTTTGGAGTAGGGGTATCGGGATGGACTCGCCCATAATCACTCGGCCTAGTATTGGGCTTAGGCTCGTCTACATGTGGGGCTCTTTACCTCCGACTATGACCCACTTGGTTGGAGGTGATTGGGTGGGGTCGGTTGGAGGTGACTAGATCGGGTAGGTAGACCCTTCTAAGCTCGCCCTTCATCTCACGCCAAGACTCTATATGCCATTGCCTCTTAATTTCCCTTAAGTATTCTATGTCCCTCCATTGTTCGGCGGCTTCGTAAAAAAGTGACCTTGTAGCAAAGTCGACTTGCATGGCATAGGACATAATGTAACACTCAAAGCACTTGTCCATAACGGCTTCCCACTCTAGGTCGTCGCTCGGAACTTTGGAGCCATAGAAGTCCGGGGCTTCGGGCCTACGGAGGTGGTAGGATTGGGTTCCCCATCCTTGGGTGTGTCGCCACCATTTATACGACGTGGGCTTTTTGGGATCCATGGGACACGGGGAGCTATAGGATGGCCATGCCGACACTTGGTGACAAGACACTAGACACGACCCTAAACACTAATGCAAAGTTGGAATGCAGACTCGATTTCAAACCTAGACTTAACCAATATCCGGTACTAGGCGGAGTTCGGGGATCCGAAGATCCTCTCACATAAACTTCCCGATAGGCGTAACCTAACGTTCGGACAACACCTTTTGATATACCGAATAAAGGAATGCAAATGCAACACCTAGACTTAGACACCTTTTTTTTCTTTTTTAAACAACGACTACCCTAGACTCAACCATTGGCTCAAATACAACTTTGATGCAGGACGGGACGTGAACCTGGGACTCAAGCTCGCGGACGTCCCTAAGCGAGGGAAACGTGGGATCTGCGTGGTTGAGAAACTGGCAATGAGTCGAGGGTATCGGCTTTTTCGCGTGCTCGGATTGAGTCACGGGACGGGACGGGTTACACTCACTCACTCTCGCAGCGATGACTGAAATAATATAACGAGCTAACTAACCTATCACTCATGCAGCGGCATAAAGAAACATATACGAGTAAAGCAAATGCCAAGTGGGGAGTGAACACGATACCTCCATGCTCCGGACGTGGGGAAGACGACCCCGGCCAAGAACGGGGACTCCCGATACAGTAAATGTTAATAATTACAGAAGTGATTTTAAGGCCCACTCCATGAAATGAGGTAACAGGCCACAACAGTGGTCTGGGAGTGCCGATTCTGGGTTGACGGGCAGCACGTTGGAGGGGTTCTGGGCGATTGAAGATAGCAAGTCCGGACATGCGATTTGCAGGCCGACAGTACATCGTGCGAGGGCCTCCAAAGGGACGTCATCCTCCTGAGATCTTCTGAAGGCGGCGCTTGGCTGGGATGATGGCAGGACGTCCCTGGTTGACTCCCAGAAGTGGCGGTCGCTGAATCAGAGCTTTGATATATTATTGGGAATTATTTCCCAACACCTTCTTTCTGGCCTAGCTCGGAGCAAGAATGCGCGCCTCCACAAAAAGAATTTTTGCTCCCATATCCGGTGTCGGATCGAGGCAAAATTGATACCGATGGATAGAGGACTCACAGGGCTACAACATATAATTATTTTAGATCCATCCAACAAGCGGATTGGAAATGAAAAACTATGTGGGTTGTAGTGTTTTGCTAGCTCAGAATTACAGACACAGGACATACTGAGATCTGTCTGAAAATGAAATTTGACCGACTATAAAACGATAGATCAAGACCATGTAAAAATTATGGGTGGAAGGGGGAAAAGTGTGGAACACGCATGAATTTTTTGGGAATTTTATGACGCTGTTTAGAGAGTGGGAAAAATAACTGAACAGACTCCTATCCTGTAGATCTGCTGATTGGCAGATTGTTAGTGGTGGAATTAAAATGTCGGGAAACATAGCAAATGGCCTCTGAATGGCACGAAATTTAAGATGGAGATAGGGTATAACAAGAGGAACAAACACTCAAAATTTCAGCTCGATCAGATCTCCTGATTTGGAGATAAAATTCAGGCTTCAACCTTCTGTCCTGATATGGACAAAACTCCGACGCGGTGGTGGATGTGGTGCGACGGCGGCTCGATGGCGGTGGCGGCGGCAGTGCTGAGCTTCTCACTCAGAGAGGGGGAGATGGGGAGACTTCACACCTTAAGAATTTTTTAGAAATCCATCTGCAAGGGGGTGGGAGAAAGAGAGGGGCGCCCTTGGGCTCTTGGAAGCAAATGCCAATTTTCTGATTTCTTCTTCATTAAATCTTACAAAATGGAAAATACATGGGTTATATAGAAATATACAAATGACCAAAACTAGCCTTAGATCTAGGGTTTGGGAGGGGTAAACTAGGGATAGGATATTTAATCCCCATGTGGTCAAATGGCCAAATTAAATAAAAATACAACAAGCATTAAACTACTATAAATGGGGGGCGCCCCCTTGACTAAAGGGGAGTCCAACTTGGACTTTCTTCCCTCCTTGTCCCCCCTTGGTCCAAGTCCAAATTTGGACTTTGAACTAGCCCCACATGGGCCCTAGAACCTAGGTGGACCAATGGGAAAGAGGGTGGGGCCCCTGCTGGACCTACTGGACTTTTACCAATAAACCCAAAGACTTTAAAGACTAACGCTTTGGCTTATAATGCCTTACAATTGTAAACCCAATTAGCCAAGGGTATAAATACAAACAAAAGGATACAGATGTAAAATAAAAATGTTAGTGCTCGGTGTTGATTCCTACTACCTAGGGGAGGTATTCGCCTTCGCTTTGTAGTACCTTGCGTGTTTTCGAGGAGAGGTTCAATTAAGGCAGGGGTTTCCCCCATCGGCCTATTAAAGGTCCCGAAGGGCGCCTCTTCCTCTTCACAGTACAAAAAGGGTTTTGGTAAGTCTCCTACTCTTCTTTCTCTCTACGGTAAGAGCTGGCACCGCCTTATTTTCCTTTGTGATCTTCTGGTAAAGTATGGAGTCCGACGTTGATGAAGGCTTCGGTGGTGGCATCTGGCCGACTTTGGCGTAGAAGAATGAACGGCGAGGGCTGGTTGGTGTACAAGAAGGGATAGATCATGGCGACATGCTCCCTCCCGACTTCTGGACCGCCACCCCTACTTAGGAAGGTAGAAGCAGACGGAGTCCGAGAGAAGGGGGGCGTTCAGCACTATGGCCTTGCCTTGCTCCTTTCTCATATCCTCCCCCTCTCCCCCTCCCTTTTCTTCCACGCTTTGGAGGATGCCCTCTTTCTGATCCTCCTCTTTCCTTGCTAGCACCACTTAGAGGGTGCTTGCTTTCTATTTCTTCTTTCCCACGCCATCCATTGTTGGCTTTATTCTGCTCCCTCTTCCAAAGGGTTGGTAGAGGAGGCCTTCTCTTGTTTTATGGTGCCCGGGCATATTTTCCTTCCTACTTGTACCATATCTTCCGAACTTCCCTAGCATACAGAGTTAGCCGTCCCGCTATCCGAGCCAGTTTCCACACTGAGTGGAGTCAGTGGCTCAGCTTGGAACCGCTAACCTCATCCACAATGAGTAATCAGTCTGTGTTGTACCAGATATATATTTTTTTTTATGCACATTGTGCTGGCAAAGGCCCATCTGATGTTCCAAAATTTTGACATTAATAAAATAGAGAGTTTACTATCTTTATTGGTTTCTTACATGTATGGATGAGCTCAGAAATAGAACTTCCATAGGGCCGCCGTGTTCCAAGTCCGAGGGATTGGCATCCCTTCCATGGTGGATAGTCGGTAATCTCCCTTCCCGAGCATCTCGATCACTCGGCAGGGGCCTTCCCAGTTAGGGGCTAGCTTTCTCACCGCCTCCAGTGGTCAAGAGGCTCTGGCCTTTCTGAGGATGAGGTCACCTAGCTAGAACTGCCTGTCTTGGACCCGAGCGTTGTAGTACTGAATCATGTGCTGCTTGTTGACACCCGTTTTTTGCCGATAAGTTGAGTCGTTTCTCTTACTCCCATTTGTTGATGCCTCGAGTTGTCCATCGCTCGTTGGGGCTATTTTCAGGCACATTTTGGGCCAGTTTTATGGGTAGCCTCCCTCCCTGACTAGGTTTGTTTCAATTCTAGGCTTAATGGGCCTTGGTTTTGGTTGATTGAGTTTTTCTATGAGTTTCAAGCGCCCATGTACATGTACGGTTCATCCCTGGCCGCCCAATCAATGTGCGGTTGACTGTGGGCCGTCCATACATTCATGGATATTTTGGTTAATTTTTTGAATTTCCACCGACAAGCATTTATGCGGTCTTCCCCTAGCCGTTCAACATTATGGACGGACGGATGGTAGCCGCTCGTCTCTCAGAGTCCTACGCTTGGTGGTTTTCTCAGATAATTACCCAATTAATCTATTTATCACCGACAAGGCTAGAACGATTGTTCTTTGGCCGCTCTACCTTTGAACGGTCTAATAGTAGCCGTTCATTTATGAGAGTCCAACGGCGAACTCTTCGGCCAGTTCAATGGATAATTTGGATTATTTTGTGAATTGTTGAATTTTCACCGACAGGGTTGGACGGCAAAGAATGGGCCGCCCATATGAATGTGTGGTCTATCGTTAGACCGTTCATCTGCTCGATTGCTGAAGATTCAACAGATTTTCTCTCTCCTTGTGGATTTATCCCCAACTTTATCCAGCCATTTCTCCGCGAATCCTTAACCATTTCGAGTGCTGTTTCTTCCAGATGAAAGATAATTGAGGTATCTTCATCTTTTGTTTGATAATCTCGACCTGAAAATACGTCTAAACCCTAATTTCGAGCTAGGACTTTAGGTGCTCTATAAATAGACCCTAGAGGCCGGGTTTGAAAAGGGGGGTAATTTTGGTCGACGGTGAAGCCCTGCTGAACTCTTGAGTGACCTAGCACCAGGGAGGGAGGCCTTCTACGTCCATATAGGCCTCCGATTCAGGGAGTAGTCCTAGTCTTGAGTCTTTTGCATTTTATAGTCTCGTTTCTTCTCATTGCATGTTTGTTTCTACACATCCATTCTCCCACGTTTTCATTGTTTACACTGTCATGCACACACCCTCCCATGTTTTCTGACGCCCTAGGGGTTTAAAAATCCCCCAGGTATTCCCCATTCAAATACTTATGTTCTTTTCCCTTCATTCGAGCATTTGCTACACTCCACATTTCTAACTTGGGATTTTCCTTGTGCTCTACACTTTGTTTTGCAGTTCAACAACACGCTAACGCGAGGCCCATCAGTCAAAAAGGGTGGAGGTTGGACCCTTTGCAACTTCTAGCATGGTGGTCTTGCGCAGTTCTCTCCCATCCGTTCAAGGAGGCGTGCGGTGCGACCTGGACCATCCTTCTTCTTCCTGCGGTCATGATAGAACTGTTAACCTGTCAGGAGTGCTTCATCCCGCGTCCTCTGCAGCGTTCTTAGATGGTCTGTCATGAGACCGTGCATCATTATAGGCGGTTCCTCTTGAGCCGTATATCTTTGCAGCGCTGCACTTCAGGCGAGTGCCTCTCCCTCTTTCTAAGGTACGGCGTGTCCATCAAGTTCGGCACCTTGGTGGCGATCACAGGTTTTTTTATTCCTCCCTTTTCCTCTGTCTTTGTTCATTTCCCATGTTGGATGTGGTAGGATAGACATGGGAGGGCATTAAAGAACGGACGGGAGGAGAAATATATCTACACCCTTCTTTTGTGGCGATCACGGTGGGACACCTAGTGCCCATCGTGTTAGTGGCTTGCTGACCCTCTCTTTTGCTTTGTTAATCCTTTTTCTTCGAGTGGTTACAGGTTGATCTTTGCTGGTTGCATTTTTTTGGTCCTCTGGAATTTGAACGGTTCTTCCAGAGCCGTCCAACTTTTGTGCGGCTGAGAGTGCACCGTCCATCTTGCTGGCACAGGTACGCCTCTGCCTTTACTCTATTGGCATGGTTGCTGTTACACGGTTGATGCAGGTCCGTTCCAATCATTAAGCGGCTGTCCATAGACCGCTCATCCCGGTACGCGTCTCATTTCTGTCATTGTTCATTTCCAGCATTCTCTGATTTTCCTGTTATTTTGCCGTTACTCCCAGAATTATACGGTTGTCTACAGACCGTCCTTCTCTCTGAGCGGCCTTATAGAGACCGTTCTTGTGGTGCTACAGTGCACCCGTGATTCACTTTGATTGCCATGTTAGCTGATCTCCATGATATTTGGTGCTGTTTATTTATATCCCCCTGCTCTGATATCATTGTTGCATGCTTGCTTTAGTTACTTGCATATCTGGTTGATCATTGGTTGCTAGTTGCTAGGTTAGACTTTGCATGCACTCCGGTGCGCATAGGGACATACCTTCTTTTCATAGTAGTTGCATTCCTACCAAGGTAGGGTTTCCTCTCATCTCCATACTCCTTGGAGACGACTAGGGGACCTTACTGAGGACCTCTGTAAGCCCCCGTGAGCCGTGGATTCCCACACGGACGTCGGGCAGGTTGTACCGTGTCCACCCCCAGTCTAGGGTTTGCATCCGTGAGAGAGAGAGTTCCGTAGAGTCACCCAGTTTCTCAGTTCCTACCCTGATTAGGTACCTTGTGGTTGAGCGAATTTATACATTAATTAATCCACTAAGCTCCTAGAAGAAGAATCTAAAAATTGTCGCGCATCATTTGACAACTTGGTTGCTTAAGTGGCTAATTCTCCTCTCATCTCGCTCCTCCATTGTGTGCATCTCATTCGAGTTGTTTGTTTTAGCTCTTTACTTAGGGCTATTTGCCTCCCCCTTCCCCATTATCATCAGTGCATGCGGAGTTGTTTCTTCGCCATAGGATCATCATCTAGGGGCAACTCTTACTTCATTTCTTACTTTAATCCTCTGTTTGATTCGTCATCCCCCATGTCGTCATACGACTTCTCCCATTCCCACGAGGATTCTCTCTCTCGCGGACTTCTTGAGGACTCGCCCAAGGTCGCCCATGTGCAGGGGGGAGAGAGGATTGCCCCTCCTCTCCCGACCATCGCCATCTAGGGCTCTCAGCCCTCCCTTCCTGGTTCCTCCACACAAAATTCGGCTAGTCAAATTCTTAATTTGATGGCCCAGCTTGATCCCTCCCAGCTCCACCTTATCCGAAAAGCTCTGCAAGGGGCAGATGCCCCGTCCTCAGTTCCTTCCTATGGCGTGACTGCCACTACCACCACTACGTCTCCTGTTGTAGGGTCAGCGCCCGTCCCTACTGTCCCCATTGATCTTAATCCCATCCATTCCCAGGTTCTCCGATACCCCAGCATGGAAGCTGGCCAGGCCTCCACCTCGGCCCATCGGTATCTTGATAACGGGAAGGCCCAGGTCCCCTCTGGTTCTTCTCTTGATCCATACACTACAATCTCTCCATCACCGCAGGCCCCTCTGGCCCCGGCTGATTTCACTCGTTTACAACCCGAGGCCGCCCAATTGGCTCACGTGGATATGGGCCCTTCCTTGGCCCATTATCCATCCTATAGGCTCCCCTCCCAGCCGGTTCACCCCTCCATTCCTCACCCGGGCTCCATCTTTCCTGCTCAGTCCCCTCCTTCCCGGGAGCGGGAACTCCTTGACAAATGGGCTGCTATGCTGCAACAAATTGACCTCCTCCACAAGCGGGTTGGCCCATAGTCTTTGGCTGATGTTCCTATTCCTAACTTTAGGGACATTTGTTTTCTTCCTCAGTCCGAGCTCCCCGTGTACCGAAAATATGACGGGAACGGCAACCCGTTCATTCATGTTCGGGAGTTTCTTTACGAGTCGGCGTAGTTCCAGCATGATGATCGCCTGATGGCTTACTTATTCCGCCGATCATTGGAGGGGGTCACCCTGGAGTGGTTCTATACCTTGCCTCTAGAGGAGGTAGAAAATTTCAAGATAGTCAAGGCTAAGTTTATTCAGAGGTTCCAAGATCGGGTCGGTCCAGAATATTCCTTCACCGACCCGGTAGCGGAAAAGATGAAGCCGGAGGAGGATTTTGCAACCTATGCGGATCGATGGAGGGAGATGGCCTCACGTGTGCCCGGGCAAATCCCGAAAGAAGAGAAAGTTAAGTTGTTAATCTCCAATGCCACCCGACATTCAGAAATATTTTGGCAATGAATGACATTTCGAATATGCACCAGTTATACAGTAGGGCTCGGTTCATATAGACGCAGTTTAAAGACTACCCTACTCATTCGCTGTTCGAGGCCCAGAAACCCAAAATCGCCAGAAAGTCCCAGGGCCCCGTCATTGAGGGAGTGCAAATCAACGAGCAGGTACAGGCTGTTCAATTTCCCCACCAAGCCTCTCCACCTCGCTTCCTGCAGCCTCCACGCAACCCCCAGTTTGCCGCTCTACAAGCTCCCCAACCCACTTTCCCGGCTCCTCAACACCCGCAACAACCACCACCACCACCCCAACAGCCTCAGCGGCCGCCGCAGTATCATAATGTTCCTCCACTCACCGCTTACGGACCTGCCCGACAGAGCCCGAAGAGGACCCATTACCCTCCTCTTCCTGAAACATTGCCTGATATTTTCTCGGCTTTGATGTATACTGGTGATATTCAACTGCCTCCGGAGCGTCAGAATTGGAATCCGACCGCCGATCAATCCCGATATTGCATATATCATCGGCAGCCCGGGCACACAATAGAGCGGTGCTATCAGTTTGGAGATCTGGTGTATGATTTACACGAGGGCCAGAGGATTGATTGGGCCCAGATGCACCAGTTGATCGAGGACATCAAGCAGAGGTAGAGACAAGCCAGGACGCAGCAGGCGGCGCCCCAGCAACAACAACAACAACAACCCCCACAGCAACAACAACCCCAACAACAGCAACAGCAGCAACAAGACCTTGGGATCCATCGGAATCCCATGCGAGTCCACCCACCCGCTCCTCAGCAACAGCAACAGCCGCCGATGCCGGCACCGGCCCAGGTAAACATTGTTCAGCACCCAGCCCCCAACGCTGGGTGGACTTTTGATGATGAAACCCCTGCACACCTCTTGGCCTTCCACCACAACCATTCCCCCGCACCTGTTATCCCCTCCGTTCTCAGGCTCGCCGTTCTGACCACCACTCCACCCATTATTCCCTCCGCATCACCCATCAGGCCCACCGCATTCCCCTCCATACCGCCAGTCCTTTCGCCATCACCCACCATGCCCTCCATCATCACCCCTCCACTTAACCCTTTGCCCATTTCCCCTTAACCAGGGCCCATTAGGCCAACCACCGTCATCCTCACTCCCACTTCTACCCCTTTCACCTACCCCACTGGGCCAAGCAGGGGTCCCTCTCTGGCCGTGCCGACCCGACATTGCGCCCTTCGGAGCGGGAATCCATTCCATAAAGTTTACCCTTCTACTCGTGCACCCGCACCTAGCCCTCATGCTTCTCCCTCAACAGCTGAAGATGCAGACCCCATGTCGGGCATGAAGTACGATTTATTACAGCACTTGGACCGGATGCCGGCCAAGATTTCAATTTTAGAGTTGATCAAAAGCGTTGCACCAGGATGCCTTGAAGACTTTTTTGCAGAAAGTAATGGTGAATGAAGACGTGGCGGTGGACAGTTTACTGACGGTATTGGCAACAATTACAAGGGGGCCTTCTATTTCATTTTCTGAGTCAGAACTAGCTCTCCCAGAGGCACGACAGATGCCACTCTGTATCACCATTTCTTTGAATAAGGTGGCGATGGAGTCAGCCCTCGTGGACACTGGAGCATCAATAAATGTGTGTCCATTGAGTACCCTCCATGCCTGCAACATTTCAGAGGACATGCTTAAGCCCACACCGACCACAATAGCAGCATATGACAATTCCAGGCGTGCTTGTCACGGGGTCGTGACTGTACAGGCCGAGCTGGGGCCTTTGGTTATGGACGTGGAATTTTATGTATTAGACATAGACCCAATGTTCAAAGCAATTATGGGTCGTCCATGGATAAATAGTTTTAATGCCGTGCCCTCGACCGCCCACCAATGCATAAAATTCCCATTTCAGGGTCGGGTGGTCAGGGTGAAGAGTATTTCCACCGTCCAGTCTGTTGATGCCATTACAGATAAGATTCTCCCTACATTGTGGCCAAGCAATAGGCTAGTTTTGTCAGTAATGGACTTAAATTATTCATGGGTATATTCGTCACGCAAGCCTGCCACTGCACCAACAAATGTCAAGACTAAGTCCAAGATTAGAGATTCCAAAGGGTGGCACATGATTCTGAAATTGGGTTATCAGCCGGGCCTGGGTCTCGGCACACAATTACAGGGACAGACCAAGCCTGTCCCTAAAGGCAGGAAGATGGGCCGCCTAGGCCTTGGCTACCGTGATTCAGCTATGTTGATACTTGGAGATTCTGGGCCGTTAACGTGGGACTATCGACAACATTTTGTGAAAGGCCCGCTGTAGCCTGGCACTTTGAAGAAGCCACCACCATGTGCTGATGTGAACGTTGATGCCGCCTGTGATGTTTCTGACCCACCGCCACCGCTGAAGGGGCTGGTGGGTGATATGGATGATTTTTATGTTTGTTTTGAAAAGCTGTTTAGCGAAGAAGAAGATTGTTCGAAGAAGAAGGAGCTGCCGTTGGTCAAGCATGCTCCGATGAAGTCAGTGCACCAGAGGCCGCGGGAAGCAGGAAGCTCTATCATTTTTTTTTCTATATCCCGGTCGCGTCTTGCCTCTTTGTTCCAGAATTTGGGGTTTGTCCCCCGTGCTCCACCAATCATGGTCGACCCGTACGTCATAGGAAGGCCACTTGAAATTTTATTTGTTCCTTATGCCTGTGGGCGCTGCCCACCTATTGATCTTTCAACTCTATTTACTCCTACTCCCCCCAATGCCCAACTCCACGAGATGTGGTTCCGATCTTCTGATCCATTCTTTGACTGCATCTTCCCCGATCTATTCCCCATGCAACTCCCTCCTCCCCCATCTTCTTCATCATGTTACATGATCTCCTCTGATTCCCTAAAAAAACTGCCAATTTTAAAACGGAGGTTTCTATGGAAGATTACGATGTTTTCAGTCCATCCTCTTCCCAGGGGCACGAGACCCCTGCTTCTTTCCCAGTTGATTTCTTATCTCCTAGGGTAGATGTACAATGTGCAGAGTCTCCTAGGATAGTCGAGTCAGTTGGGGTAGAGTCTAGTTCAAGTCTAGTTAGCCCATCCACGTCTGCGGCACACCCTGTGATGCGTCATCCTAAATCTGTTCCTGATAGGTTTTTGCAAGACTTGGCCGAAAGATGCCATGCCCTCCTTAAGTGACCAGAGTTTGTAGAGACCGCAATTGTTTTACAAGAAGATGAGGAATTGGATGGGGTATGGAGCAATGACGGATTAGGAGTATATGAAATGTGGATGAGAAGGACCCTACTGGTGATGAGGAAAGCGATGTGGATGACACTGTCGATTTGTACGCGCAAGGTTTAAAGAGGTTTGACGAATCATCCTCGATAGTGGATGAACCCACTAAGGAAATTAATCTTGGAACAGAAGAGGACCCCATGCCCATACTTATTTCTGCTAATCTCCCTCCTCAGGTTGAAGAGGAGCTCATCAAGATTTTAAGGGAGTATAGCGATTCATTTACCTGGTCCTACGAGGACATGTTGGGTCTTGACCCCACGTTGGTTGAACACCGATTGATTCTTAAACCAGGGGCAACGCCCGTTAAACAAAAAAAAGAAGATTCCACCCGCAGATGGCCTTAAGAATTAAAGAAGAAGTTGATAAATTGCATAAGTCCAGGTTTATTAGAGTTGTTTTATATCCGCAATGGGTGGTGAACATAGTCCCGGTAATGAAAAAGGATGGCAAAATTCAGATTTGTATCGATTTCAGGGACTTAAATAAGGCATGTCTGAAAGACGACTTTTCGCTTCCTCACATTGATGTGTTGGTAGATAACACGGCCGGGTACGAAGCCCTCTCGTTCATGGATGGTTATTCTGGATATAACCAAATCCATCTTGCTCCCGAGGATCAAGAGAAGACCTCGTTCACCATGCCCTGGGGCACATACTGCTATGTCGTTATGCCACCTGGATTGAAGAATGCAGGTGCCACATATTAGTGGGCGATGATGGCTATCTTCCACGATATGATGCATGTGTACATGGAAGCCTATGTGGATGATATTTTGGTAAAATCGAGGTCCAAAGAAGAACACCCCGCCATTCTAGCCAAAGTATTGCAAAGGGCTAGGGAATATAAATTGAAGATGAATCCAAAGAAATGCGTGTTTGGAGTTGCATCAGAGAAATTGCTCGGGTTAATAGTTAGTAAACGGGGGATTCAGATCGATCCAAATAAAGCAAAGGCCTCATGGAGATGCCGCCACCTAAGAACATCACGGGACTTAGAGGTTTGATTGGGCGTTTACAATTCATCAGGAGATTCATATCTCAACACTCACAAAGATGCCACCCATTCTATGAATTGTTAAAGGCGGGAGCAAAATTTGAATGGAATTAACAATGCCAAAAGGCCTACGAGGATCTTAAGGTCTATCTTTCTAATCCCCCGATTCTGCAACCACCCGTCCCTGGGAAACCTCTGATCCTATACATTTCTATGATTGAGGACTCCCTAGGAGCTGTCCTAGCTCAGGTAGATGATGAAGGAACGGAAAGGGCAGCATACTACCTTTCGAGGTTGTTTAATCCCGCTGAATCGAAGTATACTGCCATGGAGAAGACCTGTGCAACACTAGTATGGGTAGCTCAGAAGCTCAAACACTATTTTCTTGCCCATGAGGTTAAGCTGATCTCTAGAATGGACCCCATTCGTTATCCGTTAGAAAAGCCAATCCTGTCTAGCCGGTTAGTTCGCTGGCAAAGTTTTCTTTCCCAGTTCGATATCACCTTCATCGTCAAGAAAGCAATCAAGGGGTATGCCATTGCTGAGCATCTTGCTCATTCTTCTATCCCTCACACGGATTCAATCCAGGATGAGTTTCCCGATGAACACTTGGCAGTAATCACTCATCTTCCTTTTTGGTCTCTCCATTTCGATGGTGCTCTCAATTCTCAGGGCCGTGGAATCGGCGCCGCTCTCCTCACTCCAGAAGGAGTAACCATCCCTATTGCCTGTCAACTCTCTTTTCCTGCCACGAACAACATAGCCGAGTACGAGGCTCTCCTTTTCGGTCTGAAGCATGCCTACCTCATGGGCGCGTGATATCTTAACATCATAGGAGACTCTCAATTGGTGTTGCATCAAGTTCTGTCAACTTACCGCACCCGTGACCCTAAGCTTAAGCCCTATCAAGATCTGGTCACGCTCTTGGTTAGGCAATTCCGGAAGCTTATCTATATTCACACTCCTCGTTCTTAGAACATCCTGGCTGATGCACTTGCATCACTCGCTTCTTGTCACGTCCCGACGCGGAATATCGGAACGTACAGTCAGAAATAGATAGAAATAATGATAAGCTAAACTAAGCATTAACACCTGTGCTATGAAAAGTGATAACTTTATTGGTCATGAAACATTTCAAATCTAGTACAATATCCTTAAACCAACTTTAATACAAACTGAGGCAACATCAACTTAACAATAATATCATAACTGTAGCTAAACACCCTCTAAGGCACAACTAAGAGCAGGATAACTATGCCAACTCAACATCTAGAACTGGTACACTCCAATCATCACTCCTGCCCATCCCCAACGGTAAGCGCATCATCACCTGAGCTGTCTGGAAAAAGAGGGGAGATAACTATATGAGCGAGCGCTCAGTAGATAATAACAGGCAAGTTTACGTAATTAACCAATTATTCCATTTTCATATGAAATGATAAGAAAAGAAATGATGATATAGAAGAAAAATAACGTAATATAAAGATCTTGCAAGGTCAAGGAAATATAAGATACCTGGATTTCAACAAGAATATCATGTAACAAGTGTAACCGGAAATTGTAACGAGGAAACGGCCACCAGCAAGTATTTTAAACAAGTCAAGCACGATCAAGTAACAAGAGATAACAAGAGATTTCTGTCGTAGACATCATGCTAGTCATGCACTCGGTGCAATGCCTCACCTTGTCATTACAAACTCCCATGGGCACAAGTACTTTTCGGGCGCTCTCCCCAAGACCAGACTGGGCCCTTATGATGCGTTGGCATTGATTTATCGGATCCATGATCCCAAGTTCCGTCTAGACATTTAGTCAAGTTTGTGGCCAAATAATCAGAGGAATTACTATCCAGAAGTTCAAGATTTAAAGGACTAATCTGTGCTTGGATTCAAGAGCACAAAACATGATAAAACTCATCTCTGAGAGATGTACGGTCATATAGAGGCCGCTCAAAGGATATATGCGTCTAACACTGGGTCACACTTACAGGAGCTGGACTGAAACTCAGCCCACGAGGTCAAGAATGAACGGCTGACAGTGTGCCGCTCTAAAGGATGAACGGTAAGTTCTGGGCCGCGCAGGTCCAGAAGACCTTAAGACCCATGAACATGATGTACGGGCCATACGGGGCCATATTAAGGATATGCGGTCCAATAGAATCCGCATAAGGTTTGAACGGTCATATTCCAGCCGCACCACTCGGGCTTGGCTAGAAGGCTAAGAAATCACCCTATTGGACTCGGGGCTGCCAAAGACAGGGTAAAACTAAACCAGGGACTAGGCTACTGGCTATTGGTCAGTCCAGGGCTTAATGGTTTGGTCGAAGATTGATCAAGGTTAATCGACCAATACTTAATGGCATAAGCCAGGTATATGCGGTTGTTATTGGGCCGCCTATGAGGATATGCGGTCCACTACTTTTCGCATATGCCTCTCTTAGCCCAATTCGATCCAAGACTTATAATCGAGCGGTTCAGACATGTAAATCGGAGTTTCTGGTGGTTCATTAAATTCTTAGCAGGGATATACAGAGATCCCAAGATGATGTTAAGTCCGCCGGATGGAGTGTCCGGGGGTAAGTTCAAGGCTAGCACAACTAATAGGGCTAATGACTTATTAAAAGTCGATAAATTGGTCAAACCGTTCTACTGGAGTAGAATGGCTGTCAAGCAACCTAGTATTCATTTCAGTCTTAATTTTCATGTCAATTTATCAAAGATCATGATTTACATTAATTTGATTGCCAAAAAGATGAATTCAAGATGATAATGATAATGAACAAGATCATGTGGGAATAAAAAGCATGCATTTTACAGAAATTTACTTGCATAATTTACCACTTATCATATGGGTTTCTAATTTACTAATTATCAATTAAGATACTAATATGAATCATGTAGAGCTCAAACTAAGTCATTTCTGCATAGATGTGCTGTCGTTACATGCCCTTATATCTACTGGACTGAAGGGTACTTGTGCGGCATGGGCATGGCCGCCCAAGGGGTTGGGCGGTCTAGGTGATGACCGTCCATCCAGGATATGTGGTCTAGGTGATGACCGCCCATCCTGTCAGGGGTTGTGTGGTCTAGGTGATTACCGCCCATCCCAGGATGTGTGGTCTATCGCAAGACCGCCCAAGTCTGGTAAAATCCGATTAAACCAACCCTTGCCCGCCTTCGGCGAGGTTTCTAGGGTCACATTAAAACACGAAATTCGAAGGGTATACATCATGGAATTTGGGGCTTTTACTACCAATAGAAAGAGCATGAAAAACTCTATAAGATGCATGAATCAATTTTAGATTTATAGCCTGAAATCGCTACTAAAATCAAAGGGGAACAAGTTCTGCCCTAATTCTGACATGCCTCTACCAAACCATTAAATTTGCGCAGGATACCTATTGGAATTTAGGGCTTTTGGCTCAAAAGAAAGAGGACTAGATGCTGATTCCATCCATATATAACACTTTATATTGGGCTCGTTATTACCTACCTCAATTGGATGAAGAAGGAAGAAGAAAGGAAGAAGAAAGGAAGAAGAGGGACGTCGACACGTCTCCACTAATCACCAGAGATCTCCCTTGATCAATCTCCAATGTGGCCGCCACTGCTCCCAAAGGATTCTAGGGTTGCAGAGCTTTATTTTTATAGCTCATACACCTTCTGGACCCTTCTGTGCTGGGAGAATTCGTTGGAGCAAGTGGAGTGATTGAAACGTCGCCGCAATTGTTGACCTCTCCCAAGCTCGGTCGATCACAAGTTTTAGGGTTAGGGTTTCGATGAATTGGCAGAGGGGAAACGATCCATAGATCGTGGCTTTTCATTTGCCACCGATTTGGGCTCATTTGATGGGGTATTAAGCCCTAATTCTGGTTTGAGTTAAGGTTAGGTGAGTGTGCACTTTGGGCTCAATCTATTGATTAGACCTAGTTACGAATTTTTGTTGAGTTGACCATAGAAGATAAAGTTGTTACATAAATTATCCTTTACCAAATTACTATTTTTATAGATTTTTATAAGGTAGTCAAAATTCCACTTGTCCTATTCACTAAGGAATTAAATATTAAATTCTGAAATTCATTCATTTCAATTTCATTTTAATTTCCAAATCGGGGTATTACACCCTCCCCTACTTTAAGGAATTTGGTCCTCCAAATTCACTATACTAAATATAGAAAATAGGGAATGAGATAGCTCACCTAGAATAAGTTGGGATACCGCTTCCACATAGTATCTTCAGACTCCCAAGTAGCTTCTTCGGTCCCACGCCGACTCCACTGAATTTTGACCATCGGTATGGAACGATTCCGGAGTTGCTGTTGTTTCCGACCCAGAATCTTGATAGGTCTTTCTTCATAGGTCAAGTCTTCCTTCAATTCGAAATCCACATGCTGAATGATGTGAGTGGGGTCATACACATATTTCCGTAACATAGACACATAGAAAACATTGTGTACGCCAGACAACTGAGGCGGTAATGCCAACCCGTAAGCAACCTCTCCCACTCTATCCAGGATCTCAAATGGACCAATATATCTCGGACTTAGCTTGCCCTGAATGCCAAATCTTCGAATCCCTCTCGTAGAGAGACCTTTAAAAATACATGCTCGCCAACCTGAAACTCCAATGCTCTCCTTCTGTTGTTGGCATAACTATTCTGTCTTGATTGGGCTACTTGTAACCGGTCTCGGATAATACAGATGTTCTGTGATGATTCTGAAATAAGATCCGGTCCAAGCCATTGTTTCTCACCTACCTCATCCCAACATAACGGGGAATGACAACTTCTTCCATATAATGCTTCAAAAGGAGCCATTTGTATGCTGGATTTATAACTGTTGTTGTAGGCGAATTCAATTAATGCCAAGTGATCACTCCAACTGCCTCCGAAATCAATCATGCATGCTCTAAGCATATCTTCCACTATCTGGTTGGTTCTTTCAGTCTGTCCATCTGTATGTAGATGAAAAGCAGTACTGAAATTCAGACGAGTACCCAGAGACTCTTGCAGTCCCTTCCAGAAATACGAAGTAAATCTGGGGTCTCTATCAGACACAATGCTGACTGGCATGCCATGGAGTCTTACCACTTCCTTCAAATACAAAGCAACCAATATATCAACTGTCCATTTAGACTTAATGGGTAAGAAATGAGCTGACTTTGTCAATCGATCGATAATCACCCATATTACATCAAATCTACCACGAGTCCTAGGTAGACCCACAATGAAGTCCATGCCAATGCTTTCCCACTTCTATAGGGGTATGTCGAGTGGTTTCAATTTTCCTGCCGATCTAAAATGTTCAGCCTTAACTTGTTGACAAACCAAGTATCTACTCACGAAGTCTGCAACTTCCCTTTTCATATTCATCCACCAAAAAGATCTTTTCAAATCTCTGAACATTTTAGTGCCTCCAGGATGAATGGTGTATCTGGATCTATGAGCTTCCTCAAGAATCTTATTCTTTATTTCAGCTTCATCAGGTACACAAGTTCTTCCCTGGAATAACAATCTTCCATCATCAGCCATCATGAAGTCAGGTCTGCTGCTCAAGCTTCCCTTGATCTCTACCAGCTCGGGATCATTATCTTGCAAAGACTTGATTTCCATCAACAATTCGGGCTTAAGTCGAATCTGTGCAATCCTAACCCGATCATTGTCAACATTAAGGTCCAGGCTAGCTAATTGTTCCAGTAGCCTCCACTCTTGTAACATGAGACTTGACAATTTAGCTACAGGCTTCCGGTTTAATGCATCTGCCACAACATTGCCTTTTCCAGGATGATACTCAATCGAGAAGTCGAAGTCCTTCAAGTACTCCAACCATCTTCTTTGCCTCATATTGAGTTCCTTCTGAGAAAATAAATATTTCAGACTCTTATTGTAATGCCCTGGATCCTTTGTAGATCTTGTTGGATCTTCATTGGATCTTTTAGATTGGTTTCGGTGAGTTTCAGTTTGCTTTGGTGGCTTCTGAGTTGAGCTTTACGAGCCGTGTGGGTTTTTCTCTCGTACTAGTTACGGAACTCTACGGTGAGTTTGTTTGTTAGTTCTTGAACTCGTGAATGCTACAGCGACGATGTACTCTTCGAGCCGGTCGTGTCGACTATTTTTGCGTATTTTTCTGAATTTGTGCATTTTCGGCTCATTTTCGAAATTTTGAAAATTAGGAAAATTTTCTAATTTCTTTTCTTTTTCTTTCCTTTTCCTCTCTCCTCCTTCTCATTCGCACGTTCGCCTCTCTCTCTCTCTCCCATTCTCTCTCGTTCTCTCGCCTTCTCGCCTCCGACTGCAGACGGAGGGGTTCAGGGGTGTGCTGGTGATGACGAGATGCTGTTGAGGTGCGCGATAGTGCGAGGATCGAGATGGATTTGGCGCGATACCGAAAGGTAGATTCAAAGCCGACGGTTCGGTTCGCGGCGTAGTTTTCGGTGCGGTTTAGTCCCTTCGGGGCACGGTTTCTTCGGTGGAGGTAGGGTGACGATTCCTTACTTCTTCCTCTCCGTTTTCCCTACCATTGCACGTCGTTCGGCAAGGAAACGACCGAGTTTGGGCTTGTTTAGTCTAAACCGTGATTTTCGAGTCTTTAGGGTTTGTCGAAAAACGGTGACCGTTTGCGGTGTAGTTAGTTTTAAACTGACCGCAGGGATGTTAGGATCCCATCCATGCTAGTTTTGTGTTGATCGGTGGTCATTCGAGGCCGGTAGGAGCCCGTGAACCTCGTTGATCCATTTAGGGTGGATTCGTTAGAATCGCCCCGATCTTGAGTTTTAATGCTTGCATGTGGACTTTTTAGCCTTCTTATGTTATTTTTCGTCGATTGGGTTTGTTTCCCCTGCGCTTTGGCGTGAATGGGGTGTGGAACGGGCCGATTTGATCATTCCTCTGTTTTCCCGCCGTAGCTGATGTGGCGGTCGTTCCAGGGACCGTCATTTTCTCTGACGGCCCCACGACTGACCGTTACATTGTCTGGGTTGATTGAGTTCTTCAGGGTTTTGAGAGAGTGACGGCCCAGGGCTGGCACGTCACATTTCTCTGACGCGTCCCGTGAGGTGCGTTATATGTCTTTTGTCATTTATTACTTGGGTTAAGTCGGTTCCTCTAACGCGCTTGACCCAGCGCGTTAGATGGATGTAATGCGCCCTGTTCTGGCCGTTACATTCCGTTTGACCGACGTTGACCATTTGAGGTGGTGCCTCTGGCGGTGGTTCCCCCGTGCGTTAGGTGTTTGTAACACGCCTGCCCCAGGCCGTTACATGCTATGTTGGCTGAGTTGGGTTGCTGCGCCGTTGGATATAACGGTGGGGCCTCTGTGCGTCAGGCGTTTGTAACGCGCCCTGTGCTGGCCGTTACATGCCTCTCAGCTAGCTTTGGTTGTGGGTGTGTTGGCCGTGACGCGCCTGGTCTTGTGCGTCAGGTGGCTATAACGCGCTCGCTCCCATGCGTTAGTTCGTTGTAACGTGCCTCGTCTAGCGTGTTACATGCTTCGTGTGTTTTGTGTTTGAGGGTTGTTGGCCCTGAAGCCCCTGGTCTGGCGCGTTAGGCTGGTGTAACGCGCCAGGTGCTGGCCGTTACATGCCTTTGCGTTTCTAGAAGTTGGTTAGGGCGGTGTGCGTGACGGCTTCTCTCCCGATCGTCGCGTGGAGCGTAACGGCCTAGGCGTAGACCGTCAGGTTCATGTAACGGTCTAAGGGTGGTGCGTTACATGCCTTGTGCTTCGATTTCTGTTCTTTCGATTTCTGCTTGTCTTGGCTTGGCCTTGTGGTCTGCCTGTTGTCCCGTGGATGTCTCCTGACGTCCTATGAGGGCTAGGACTACATTGTCAGGTAGCCAGGAGTCTTCTTGCTTGTGGTAGGATTCTCTATCCTACTCTTGTGTGTGCCCTTGCTCGGTTCCGGTGAACCCGGTGTGACCCAGGGGTTGACAGGTGACCTTGTGTGTGGTGTCTTGGTGGTTTTGTCCAGCTCGAGACACTGGTTCTGGATGCCTCGAGGTACTACGTTACCTTGGTTTGCGTGTCCAGGCGTGTCTGAGGGTCTTCGGTGTTCCCTCAGGTCTCCGTGAGTTGTTTCCTGCGGAGTGTCGTTTCTTGTGGCTTAGGATTAGACCGATTGGCGGCTTGTTCTGCTGTATGTGACGATCTTGCCTTTGAGTCATCTGACTCAAGGATCGTTGCGTTGTAGGTCTAGTTGCCTGGTCCTGAGTCTGTTGGCAGTGGTTGTACTGCCAGTGGTGCTTCGTAGTACGTGTGACAGGGCTTCCATGGACTGTCTGTACTTTAGCACTCGTGTTTTCGAGTCTTGTGCCTCGTGAGCCTCCGTTGTCGTTACCCTTCGGCCTCTTGAGTGCCGGCCCGCTTGCGGATAGCGGAGGGTTCCCGTATATGGTTTGTAAGCTAGTTCCGTGGGCTCCCAGCCAACGATAGCGTCCTGCCGAGGGAGAAAACTAGCTAGAGGACCTGGCTTAGGCTAGAGCCAGTGTGTGCACACGTTGTCAGGGACTGAGGACTTACGTCGACGGACGTGACCCTGACTAGTTACTTGTCTTGTTGTTGTTCTGTTTCTGGTTCAGCATCTGTTGGTGCTGCCTCTCCTTGGACTCGGAGCGGTTGTTCCTTGGACTTGGTTTTGAGTACCTTGGCCTCCGCCGTTTTTGGCGTGTGTAGGTAGGTACTTGTGGCGTAGCGTAAGACATCAGTGGACGCAGCTGGCTATTTCTGTGAGGAGGTGCTTCTGTCACGTGACACGTGACTCTCGACGTTTCTTGCGCATTGTGACCTTTGCGAGTGGCCCTCTCGTGGCTGTACTCGAGGTCAGTGCCCTGTTGCGTGCCCGACGTTCTGGTCGTGCGTGGGGCTGTGTGCACGACGTTTTTGCTCATGTTTTGTTGTCGTGTGTCTAGGTCTTCTCTAGACCTTTTTGTCTGCGTTGTTGGTTTTTGCCCTCTTCTTTGGTGTTGGTCGACGGACTGGTGTACCCTACTGTGTGAGTTTAGGGTTGGCCGTCTGTTGCCTTTTGGAGTAGCTTAGAGTGCCGAGTTCTCCTCGGTGGCCGTGTTCCAGGTTTTACGGCCTCGCTCTTCTTTGTTGTTGAGCTCCCCTTGCTCATTGCATGTTCCCTACTCCTGCTGTCCCTGTTCTATTTACAGCTTTGTAGTGTAGCTTTTCCTGCTTTGCTACACTTGCTGTTTTACAGTTGCTTCCGTTGCACTGTGCGTTTTCCAGTGGGGATCCGCGTGACCCCTATTGAGTTTCTGGTTAGAGACTCACCCCTACTTTTCAGGTGGGTTTCGCCTTCTGCTTCCGGGTGGTTCCTGGAGTGTGCGTGCTCGTTGCGTGCCGTTGCTGCCAGCTGGTACCTGCGTCGGGCTTCTCCCAACCTTTTGGTACGTCTTTCTTTTCTGTCGACTGTACTGTGCTAGACTAGTTGTCTTTAGCTTTGGACTTGACTCTGGGATATAATTGTTAATTTGAACAGTTAATTAAAAAATGTAATTTTATTTCTGCTACTTTAGCAAACCTATCTAATGCAATTTAATTACTTACTGTACTATCTCTGTGACTTCAATGTACTCTACACGTGCTTTTTTTCCTTCGGAGCTTTCCCGCTCTTGGGAGGCCTCGCGGGTTCCATGCGGTATCACGCGTATCCGGTAGTCCTACCGGGTATGCCAGGTATCCGGAATCCGGGTCGCTACAGAATGGTATCAGAGCAGTGTTCTGAGATGTTCGGAGTTCTTTTCTGAACTATCAGAGCATTGTCGTTTGAAGTACATGGAATTTGAGATATACAGTTTCCAGAGTCGTGAAGGTCCAGTACAGTCTTCAGCTGGCTTCGGTTTGTGATTCTTTGTCGCGTTGTTTTCTGTGTGTTGTCTTGTGCGTGCTGTTCTGGCACTGTACGAGATGGTCCTGCTCTCGTCAGGATGTGACGAGGTGTTTCTTTCTCGTTGTTGCGTTTGTTTCGATCATGTTGTACTTGGTAGTGTTCGCCGGAAGGCTTGAATCTGCATTACGTTGTTCGAGGATTTTCTTGTAAGTTGTTCAGGTTGCTGTTGACCTTTGGCCTTGGTTTGATGACCATACACGTTCTTACGTTGTCTTGGCCGTCCCGGCTTGAGTCTGTTCAGCTCCTGATGTGTTTCGCTTCTGTTGAAGTGCTCGATCAGATTCCGTGTTTGAAAAGCTGCTCAGGCGAGCTAGGATTTTCCCTTCCTGGTGAACTTTTGTGGTTGAGCTTCTTGCTTCTTGTCCCTTCTGGTGGAATCTTTTTTGAGGTTTGCCTTGGAATTGCTATCTTGGCAATGCTTTGCCCCGTGTCTGCTTAAGTGTGGACAGCTTTGTTTTGAGCCTGATCTGCTCTCTGCTATACGGTTGCTTGGCTTTGGACTCCATGATGGTGTTAAGAGCTGTTGTGTACCGTATTATCGTGCCGTGTCTAGCGGCCGATGTATCGTGAAGGCTCATTTATCGTTTTCAGGACGTGAAGGTAAGCTGAGATTGATGCTTTCCTTGTGCTTTATGCTGAAGCTGGTGCTCTTCTCCTGTTGCGCTTAGGCTCCTTGTGATCGGTTGTTCACGGGATCAGTACTCGTGGCGTGTGATTTGTGATCTTTGTTGATTACGAAGGCGCTTGGTGTGTGCTGAGGTGCGACTACCGATGTTGTTCTGTTGCCTGTGCACGTTGTTGAGAGCGCAGCGGAATTGTGTGGGTTGGCTACCCACTGTTCGAGAGGTTTGTTCTTTCTCGATGTGACTTCGTCTTGGCTTCCTGTGCCTTGACTGTGTACGTTGCCGTGCTGTGGTTGGTGTTTGTTTGGTGTTGGCATCGACATTTTGCGAGTGTTGGGGAATTTATCGGCATTCTTGTTGATTGAGTACCCTTTACTCTGCATTTTCTTTCTTGGGTGTTGTGCTCTTGAGGCGTGTTGGTAGTCCTCGAGTTGCGTTCCCCGAGATTATTGTCGTTTCTCGTTGTCGTGGGTCTTTTTCTTGGTGGGTAGTTTGATGCGTGATCCGTTCCTTGTGGTCGTGTGCTCAGCTGTTCCTGTGCCTTGTTGTGACCCTGCTTGCAGTTGTGTTCCGTGGTTCTGTGTTTGGAACGGAACCGGAATTCTGTGAGTGTTGCTATTGTTGTTGTTTTGGTACTGTTTCTCTATGATTTTGTGTCTTCGTTGTGGACCGTGACCTTGTCGGTTGGCTTGCTGTAGTCTTCTTCCTGGGAGTTAGCTTGCGACTCGATCAGACGTGATATCTGAATGAGGACTGACTTGATTGTGTTTGTGGTCCAGTGCTATTGTCGTTGGCGTCCTGTGTGCCAGGTGTTCCCTGTTACCTTTGGCACTGGAGCCGATGATGTGGTCGAGCTGTCAGCTGTGAGGACTGTGTCTCCTTGTGTGAGCTGTCGCTTGCTGTGCTGTCGTTGTGTTTTTCGGTGTTGGTTATCGGTTGTTGTGGCAGTCGTGTCTCTAATTCTGGTGAGATGTGAACGACGTTGCCCTGTTTCAGAGGTGTCGGACTTGTTTCCACTTGTGTCATGCTCGATCCAGAGCATGTACTCATGATTGTGGTCTGATAGTGTTCCTCTGAGCTTTGTTTCTCGAGATTTGTGTTGTTTTTGCGGTTGTGTTGTTGGGTTGTTCTTCCCTGCTTCTCCTTTGTTGGTCCTCAATTTCGAGGGTGAAATTTCTTAAAGGAGGGGAGGATGTAATGCCCTAGATCCTTGGTAGATCTTGCTGGATCTTCATTGGATCTTTTGGATTGGTTTTGGTGAGTTTCGGTTCGCTTTGGTGGCTTCCGAGTTAAGCTTTACGAGCCATGTGGGTTTTTCTCTCGTACTAGTTACGGAACCCTACGGTGAGTTTGTTTGTTAGTTCTTGAACTCGTGAATGCTATAACGACGATGTACTCTTCGAGCCGGTCGTGTCGACTATTTTTGCATATTTTTCTGAATTTGTGCATTTTCGGCGCATTTTCGGAATTTTCAAAAATTAGGAAAATTTCCTAATTTCTTTTCTTTTTCTTCCCTTTTCCTCTCTCCTCCTTCTCATTCGCACGTTCGCCTCTCTCTCTCTCCCGTTCTCTCTCGTTCTCCCGCCTTCTCGCCTCCGACTGCAGACGGAGGGGTGCAGGGGCGTGTTGGTGATGACGAGATGCTGTTGAGGTACGCGATAGTGCGAGGATCGAGATGTATTTGGCGCGATCCCGAACGGTGGATTCAAAGCCGACGGTTCGGTTCGCGGCGTGGTTTTCGGCGCGGTTTAGTCCCTTCGGGGCACGGCTTCTTTGGTGGAGGTAGGGTGAGGGTTCCTCACTTCTTCCTCTCCTTTTTCCCTGCCATTGCACGTCGTTCGGCAAGGAAACGGCGGAGTTTGGGCTTATTTAGTCTAAATCGTGATTTTCGGAGTTTTTAGGGTTTGTCGGAAAACGGCGACCGTTTGCGATGTAGTTAGTTTTAAACTGACCGCAGGGATGTTAGGATCCCATCCATGCTAGTTTTGTGTTGATCGGTGGTCATTCGAGGCCGGTAGGAGCCCGGGAACCTCGTTGATCCATTTAGGGTGGATTCGTTAGAATCGCCCCGATCTTGAGTTTTAATGCTTGCATGTGGGCGTTTTAGCCTTCTTATGTTGTTTTTCATCGATTGGGTTTGTTTCCCCTGCGCTTCGGCGTGAATGGGGCGTGGAACGGGTCGATTTGGCCATTCCTCTATTTTCCCGCCATAGCTGATGTGACGGTCGTTCCAGGGACCGTCATTTTCTCTGACGGCCCCATGACTGACCATTACATTGTCTGGGTTGATTGAGTTCTTCGGGGTTTTGAGAGAGTGACGGCCCAGGGCTGGCACGTCACATTTCTCTGACGCGTCCCGTGAGGTGCGTTATATGTCTTTTGTCATTTATTACTTGTGTTAAGTCGGTTCCTCTAACGCGCTTGACCCAGCGCGTTAGATGGATGTAATGCGCCCTGTTCTGGCCGTTACATTCCGTTTGACCGACGTTGACCATTTGAGGTGGTGCCTCTGGCGGTGGTTCCCCCGTGCGTTAGGTGTTTGTAACACGCCTGCCCTAGGCCGTTACATGCTATGTTGGCTGAGTTGGGTTGCTGCGCCGTTGGATATAACGGTGGGGCCTCTGTGCGTCAGGCGTTTGTAACGCGCCCTGTGCTGGCCGTTACATGCCTCTCAGCTAGCTTTGGTTGTGGGTGTGTTGGCCGTGACGCGCCTGGTCTTGTGCGTCAGGTGGCTATAACGCGCTCGCTCCCATGCGGTAGTTCGTTGTAACGTGCCTCGTCTAGCGTGTTACATGCTTCGTGTGTTTTGTGTTTGAGGGTTGTTGGCCCTGAAGCCCCTGGTCTGGCGCGTTAGGCTGGTGTAACGCGCCAGGTGCTGGCCGTTACATGCCTTTGCGTTTCTAGAAGTTGGTTAGGGCGGTGTGCGTGACGGCTTCTCTCCCGATCGTCGCGTGGAGCGTAACGGCCTAGGCTTAGACCGTCAGGTTCATGTAACGGTCTAAGGGTGGTGCGTTACATGCCTTGTGCTTCGATTTCTGTTCTTTCAGTTTCTGCTTGTCTTGGCTTGGCCTTGTGGTCTGCCCGTTGTCCCGTGGATGTCTCGTAACGTCTTATGAGGGCTAGGACTACATTGTAAGGTAGCCAGGAGTCTTCTTGCTTGTGGTAGGATTCTCTATCCTACTCTTGTGTGTGCCCTTGCTCGGTTCCGGTCAACCCGGTGTGACCCAGGGGTTGACAGGTGACCTTGTGTGTGGTGTCTTGGTGGTTTTGTCCAGCCTGAGACACTGGTTCTGGATGCCTCGAGGTACTGTGTTACCTTGGTTTGCGTGTCCAGGCATGTCTGAGGGTCTTCGGTGTTCCCTCAGGTCTCCGTGAGTTGTTTCCTACGGAGCGTCGTTTCTTGTGGCTTAGGATTAGACCCATTGGCGGCTTGTTCCGCTGTCTGTGACGATCTTGCCTTTGAGTCATCTGACTCAAGGATCGTTGCGTTGTAGGTCTAGTTGCCTGGTCCTGAGTCTGTTGGCAGTGGTTGTACTGCCAGTGGTGCTTCGTAGTACGTGTGACAGGGCTTCCGTGGACTGTCTGTACTTTAGCACTCGTGTTTTCGAGTCTTGTGCCTCGTAAGCCTCCGTTGTCGTTACCCTTCGGTCTCTTGAGTGCCGGCCCGCTTGCGGATAGCGGAGGGTTCCCGTATATGGTTTGTAAGCTAGTTCCGTGGGCTCCCAGCCAACGATAGCGTCCTGCCGAGGGAGAAAACTAGCTAGAGGACCTGGCTTAGGCTAGAGCCAGTGTGTGCACACGTTGTCAGGGACTGAGGACTTACGTCGACGGACGTGACCCTGACTAGTTACTTGTCTTGTTGTTGTTCTATTTCTGGTTCAGCATTTGTTTGTGCTGCCTCTCCTTGTACTCGGAGCGGTTGTTCCTTGGACTTGGTTTTGAGTACCTTGGCCTCCGCCGTTTTGGGCATGTGTAGGTAGGTACTTGTGGCGTAGCGTAAGACATCAGTGGACGCAGCTGGCTGTTTCTGTGAGGAGGTGCTTCCGTCACGTGACACGTGACTCTCGGCATTTCTTGCGCATTGTGACCTTTGCGAGTGGCCCTCTCGTGGCTGTACTCGAGGTCAGTGCCCTGTTGCGTGCGCGACGTTCTGGTCGTGTGTGGGGCTGTGTGCACGACGTTTTTGCTTGTGTTTGGTTGTCGTGTGTCTAGGTCTTCTCTAGACCTTTTTGTCTGCGTTGTTGGTTTTTGCCCTCTTCTTTGGTGTTGGTCGACGGACTGGTGTACCCTACTGTGTGAGTTTAGGGTTGACCGTCTGTTGCATTTTGGAGTAGCTTAGAGTGCCGAGTTCTCCTCGTTGGCCGTGTTCCGGGTTTTACGGCCTCGCTCTTCTTTGTTGTTTAGCTCCCCTTGCTCGTTGCCTATTCCCTACTCTTGCTGTCCCTGTTCTATTTACAGCTTTGTAGTGTAGCTTTTCCTACTTTACTGCACTTGCTGTTTTATAGTTGCTTCTGTTGCACTGTGCGTTTTCCAGTGGGGATCCGCGTGACCCCTACTGAGTTTCTGGTTAGAGACTCACCCCTGCTTTTCAGGTGGGTTTCACCTTCTGCTTCCGCGTGGTTCCTGGAGTGTGCGTGCTCATTGCGTGCCGTTGCTGTCAGCTGGTACCTACGTCGGGCTTCTCCCGACCTTTTGGTACGTCTTTCTTTTCTGTCGACTGTACTGTGCTAGACTAGTTGTCTTTAGCTTTGGACTTGACTCTGGGATATAATTGTTATATTGAACAGTTAATTAAAAAAGTAATTTTATTTATGCTACTTTAGCAAACCTATCTAATGAAATTTAATTGCTTACTGTACTATCTCTGTGGCTTCAATGTACTCTACACGTGCCTTTTTCCCTTCGGAGCTTTCCCGCTCTTGGGAGGCCTCGCGGGTTCCATGCGGTATCACGCGTATCCGGTAGTCCTACCGGGTATGCCGGGTATCCGGAATCCGGGTCACTACACTTATGATCAGAAAACACTGTGAATGTTTCTCCATACAAGTAATGCCTCCATATCTTCAAGGTGAATACCACCGCTGCTAGTTCCAAATCATGAACATGATAATTCCCTTCATGCTTCCTCAACTGCCTAGAAGAATAGGCAATCACTTTCCCATGCTGCATGAGTACACATCCTAAACTAATACCTGAAGCATCAGTGTATACGACAAAACCTCCTTCACCAGAAGGTAAAGCCAATACAGGTGCAGTAGTTAAACATTCCTTCAAAGTCTGAAAGCTTCGCTGGCAATCTTCTGACCAATCAAATTTGTTCTCCTTGCGGGTTAATCTTGTCATAGGTACCGCAATCTTAGAGAAATCCTGGATAAATCTTTGGTAGTAGCCTGCTAGGCCTAGGAAACTTCTAACTTCAGTCACACTGGTAGGTTGATCCCAATTCTTCACTGCCTCTACCTTTGAAGGATCAACAGAAATTCCTTCCTTTGTGATGATATGTCCGAAAAAGGACACCTCTTGCAACCAGAATTCACACTTACTGAACTTGGCATATAGCTGATGATCTCTCAATAGTTGCAATGTCATCCTCAGATGTTCAGGATGCTCCTCTTCATTCTTGGAATAAATCAGAATATCATCAATGAATACCATGACCCATTGATCAAGATAGGGCCGAAATACATTGTTCATCAACTGCATGAAAGCTGCTGGTGCATTCGTTAGACCAAAAGGTATAACGACAAATTCGAAATGACCATACCTGCTGCGGAAAGCTGTTCTATAGATATCCTCTTCCTTAATCCGCAACTGATGATATCCAGATCGAAGATCGATCTTAGAAAAATAATGACCTCCTGCTATCTGATCAAATAATTCGTCAATCCTTGACAGTGGATATTTGTTCTTGACAGTCAGCTGGTTCAATTGCCGATAATCGATGCATAATCTCATCGAACCATCTTTCTTCCGGACGAATAATACATGGGCTCCCCAAGGGGAAGTGCTTGGACGAATGAAACCCTTCTCAAGTAATTCCATCAACTGCTGCTTTAATTCCCTCAGTTCCGTAGGAGACATACGATAAGGAGCTTTGGAAATAGGAGATGTGCCAGGAATGAGATCAATAGAAAAGATAACTTCCCGCTCAGGCGGAAGTCCTGGTAGTTCCTCTGGAAAGACATCAGGAAAATCTCAGACAACAGAAATGTCCTTAATCTCGATTTGCTGCTCAGGGGTCGCATAGACAAAGGCTAGAAAAGCTTTACTTCCTTGCTTCATCAACTTATCAGCTCGAAGAGCCGAGATAAGTGATACGGAGTTATGGTGTTTAACTCCCACAAGAGAAAGTCTTAGGTGCCTAGTAAAAGACACAGAGTTAGAACTGCTGTGAACATTTGCCTCATATTTAGCCAACCAATCTGCTCCTAGGATTACTTCATAATCCTTCATGTCCATGCAAACTAAATCAGCTGGTAAATTCTGTTCATCAATCATAACCTTACTAGAAGGATAGAAATACTGAATTGCTGATCTAGTACCAATAGGGGTTGAAATCTCTAACGGAGAATCCATCAAAATAGGCTTCACAGCTAAAGACTTAGCAAATCTCTAAGGTGAATGTGTGGCACCAGTATCAAAAAGAACAAATGCTGGCTTGTCGAGTATAATAAGAGTACCTTCGACGAGTCCACCACCCTCAGTGGTTCCTGCCTCATCTGCTTGCAGAGCTTGGAGCTTGCCTTGTTGTTTCTTGATGCCTTGTGGTTTTTCCGGCATAGCTTGCTCAGATAAAAGAGGACAGTCAGGGATACGGTGCTCCCTACTTCCACATCGCAAACAGGCACCCAACATGCGCCAGCACTCCTCCATCTTGTGACCTGGACGATCACAATACTTGCATACTTCTTTGAATGGAACAATAGAGCCAGGCTTCTTGTCTTCACGTTTCGACATCTTGCCCTTCCACGATCCGGACCCACTCCACGAACCAGACCCACTAATGGGCCTCTTCTTGCCATACCCGGGTTTGATATTCCCAGAACCCGTAGGTTGTTCCTTCCTTGCACTTTTTCCACGGATTCTCTCCATCATTTCTAGAGTATCTTCTAGGACTTGAGCTTTTCTCACCATCTCAGAATAAGTTGGAATTTCCATTGGTGCCAATTGGTTGATATATAGTAGCTTCAGTCCATTAAGAAAGCGCTTAGCCTTCATCTTCTCGGTGGATATCAAGTGAGTAGCATATCGGGATAACCGAGAAAATTGAGCTTCATATTCTGCCATAGATAGATTTCGCTGCTTCAAAGCCGCAAACTCCACTGCCTTCTTCTCTTGCACTCTATCAAAAAAGTATTTGCTATTAAAGAATTCCTCGAACTCCTCCCATGTGACTTGTTGATCACCAAAGGTAGCCTTCACTGAATCCCACCATGTTCTTGCATCACGTTCAAGTTGAAAGGTTGATAGAAGGACACGTTCTTGATTACTGCACTGCATTACTTCGAATATCCTCCCCATTTCTTCTAGCCAGTGCTCGGCTTCATCAGGGTCAGTCGAGCCACCAAATCTCGCCGGATTCATCCCCCGAAAGTTCTGATATAAATCACCAGTGCCATGGTTTGCAGCTCCTGCTTGGGCCACTTGTTGCAAAACCTGAGTAAGGCCTTGAACCGTGCGCTGCAAGTTCCTCCATTCCGCGCGATCAGCTGCCATTGCAAAGGCCTACACGTGGAATAGATTATTTAGGTTCATTAAAAATAGCTAATATCATAATTAAGGTATTAACTTAACCCAAGTTTCTACCCAAATCTCACCAGGTTGGGTTTTTAGACTTATAACAAGGTTATGGGTCCTATATCTTCACTTAGACCCCTAGAACTTAGAAAACCTAGAACCTTAGAAAACCTAGGAATGTGGAATCGGGCTCTGATACCACCTAAACTGTCATGCCCCGACGCGGAATATCGGAACGTACAGTTAGAAATAGCTAGAAATAATGATAAGCTAAAATAAGCATTAACACCTATGCTATGAAAAGAGATAACTTTATTGGTCATGAAACATTTCAAATCTAGTACAATATCCTTAAACTTTAATACAAACTGAGGCAACATCAACTTAACAATAATATCATAACTGTAGCTAAACACTCTCTAAGGCACAACTAAGAGCATGATAACTATGCCAACTCAACATCTAGAACTGGTACACTCCAATCATCACTCCTGCCCATCCCCAACGGTAAGCGCATCATCACCTGAGCTGCCTGGAAAAAGGGGGGAGACAACTATATGAGTGAATAATCAGTAGATAATAACAGGCAAGTTTACGTAATTAACCAATTATTTCATTTTCATATGAAATGATAAGAAAAGAAATGACGATACAGAAGAAAAAAAATGTAATATAAAGATCTTGCAAGGTCAAGGAAATATAAGATACCTAGATTTCAATAAAAATATCATGTAATAAGTGTAATAGGAAATTGTAACGAGGAAACGGCCACCAACAAGTATTTTAAACAAGTCAAGCACGATCAAGTAACAAGAGATAACAAGAGATTTCTGTCATAGACATCACACTAGTCATGCACTCGGTGCAATGCCTCACCTTGTCATTACAAACTCCCATGGGCACAAGTACTTTTCGGGCGCTCTCCCCAAGACTAGACTGGGCCCTTATGATGCGTTGGCATTGATTTATCAGATCCAAGATCCCAAGTTCCATCTAGACATTTAGTCAAGTTTGTGGCCAAATAATCAGAGGAATTACTATCCAGAAGTTCAAGATTTAAAGGACTAATCTGTGCTTGGATTCAAGAGCATAAAACACGATAAAACCCGTCTCTGAGAGATGTACGGTCATATAGAGGCCGCTTAAAGGATATATGTGGCTAACACTGGGCGGCACTTACAGGAGCTGGACTGAAACTCAGCCCACGAGGTCAAGAATGAACAGCTGACAGTGTGCCGCTCTAAAGGATGAACGGTAAGTTCTGGGCCGCGCAGGTCCAGAAGACCTTAAGACCCATGAACAAGATGTACGGGCCATACGTGGCCGTATTAAGGATATGCGGTCCAATAGAATCCGCATAAGGTTTGAACGGTCATATTCCAGCCGCACCACTCGGGCTTGGCTAGAAGGCTAAGAAATCACCCTATTGGACTCCGGGCTGCCAAAGACGGGGTAAAACTAAACCAGGGCCTAGTCTACTGTCTATTGGTCAGTCCAGAGCTTAATGGTTTGGTCGAAGATTGATCATGGATAATCGACCAACACTTGATGGCATAAGCCAGGTATATGCGATCAATATTGGGCCGCCTATGAGGATATGCTGTCCACTACTTGTCGCACATGCCTCTCTTAGCCCAATTCGATCCAAGACTTATAATCGAGCGGTTCAGTCACGTATATCGGAGTTTCTGGTGGTTCATTAGATTCTTAGCAGGGATATACAGAGATCCCAAGATGATGTTAAGTCCGCCGGATGGAGTGTCCCGGGGTAAGTTCAAGGCTAGCACAACTAATAGGGCTAATGACTTATTAAAAGTCGGTAAATTGGTCAAACCGTTCTACTGGAGTAGAATGGCTGTCAAGCAACCTAGTATTCATTTCAGTCTTAATTTTCATGTCAATTTATCAAGGATCATGATTTACATTAATTTGATTACCAAAAAGATGAATTCAAGATGATAATGATAATGAACAAGATCATGTGGGAATAAAAAGCATGCATTTTACAAAAATTTACTTACATAATTTACCACTTATTATATGGGTTTCTAATTTACTAATTATCAATTAAGATACTAATATGAATCATGTAGAGCTCACACTAAGTCATTTCTGCATAGATGTGCGGTCGTTACAGGACCTTATATCTACTGGACTGAAGGGTACTTGTGCGTCCAGGGCATGGCCGCCCAAGGGGTTGGGCGGTCTAGGTGATGACCGTCCATCTAGGATATGTGATCTAGGTGATGACCGCCCATCCTGTCAGGGGTTGTGTGGTCTAGGTGATGACCGTCCATCCAGGATATGTGGTCTAGGTGATGACCGCCCATCCTGTCAGGGGATGTGTGGTCTAGGTGATGACCGCCCATCCCAGGATATGTGGTCATGCAGATGGCCACCCATCCCATGATGTGTGGTCTATCGCAAGACCGCCCAAGTCTGGTAAAATCTGATTAAACCAACCCTTGCTCACCTTCGGCGAGGTTTCTAGGGTCACATTAAAACATGAAATTCAAAGGGTATACATCATGGAATTTGGGTCTTTTACTACCAATAGAAAGAGCATGAAAAACTCTACAAGATGCATGAATCAATTTTAGATTTACAGACTGAAATCGCTACTGAAATCAATGGGGAACAAGTTCTACCCTAATTCTGACATGCCTCTACCAAACCATTAAATTTGCGCAGGATACCTTATGGAATTTAGGTCTTTTGGCTCAAAAGAAAGAGGACTAGACGTTGATTCCATCCATATATAACACTTTATATTGGGCTCGTTATTACCTACCTTAATTGGATGAAGAAGGAAGAAGAAAGGAAGAAGAGGGACGCCGACACGTCTCCACTAATCACCAGAGATCTCCCTTGATCGATCTCCACTGCGGCCGCCACTGCTCCCAAAGGATTCTAGGGTTGCAGAGCTTTATTTTTATAGCTCATACACCTTCTGGATCCTTCTGTGCTGGGAGAATTCGTCGGAGCAAGTGGAGTGATTGAAACGTCGCGGCAATTGTTGACCTCTCCCAAGCTCGGTCGATTACAAGTTTTAGGGTTAGGGTTTCGGTGAATTGGCAGAGGGGAAACGATCCATAGATCGTGGCCTTTCATTTGCCACCGATTTGGGCTCATTTGATGGGGTATTAAGCCCTAATTCTGGTTTGAGTTAAGGTTAGGTAAGTGTGCACTTTGGGGTCCCCCCGCTAGTGGCGTGGTGGACACCCCCCTCCCCCCCTCCTGCGCAGGTGGCAGGAGGGTGCGGGATCGAGCCTCACCTCCCCCCCCCAAGGTGTGGCCCCCGCTTTCCCCTCCCCCAGAAAATAAATAAAAAAAAAGTGTGCACTTTGGGCTCAATCCATTGATCTAGTTATGGATTTTTGTTGGGTTGACCACAGAAGACAAAGTTGTTAAATAAATTATCCTTTACCAAATTACTATTTTTCTTGATTTTTATAAGATAGTCAAAATTCCACTTGTCCTATTCACTAAGGAATAAAATATTAAATTTTGAAATTCATTCATTTCAATTTCATTTCAATTTCCAAGTCGGGGTATTACACTTCTTCTCTTTCATTCCCCCTCAGCCGCGCCACTGAGACCATTATGGTCCAGCGGTTGGACGCCCCTTCTCTTCTGGATCCCTGGTTCGATAACCTTAGGAAATCTGTAGAACGGAAGGTAGAAAGGGAAGAGCTGAAAGAAGTTTCGTTAACTGAGCTTGAGGATATCATAGAAGAAGAAGAGTTGCCGTGGTATTATGAGATTGAGCAGTATTGCAGGGATGGTTCTGTTGCATCCCTGCGGTTTTGATGATGTCTCACACTATAAATCAATATGTTTCTATCTCTAGATCAATTCATGCTTCATCACTTGGGACAGTGCAGTTCATGTGGTTGTCATATAGACATGCATTACTTGATCAAGTCTATACCTTGCCAGCATACACATTCAAAGTCTCTGCATTGAAGTCTGTACATTGGCCATCTCTGTACAGAGTCTTTTGCATTCCTTCATATCAAGTCTAGACAGTGTGCATTCCTTCATATGAAGTCTATACACTGCATTGTCAAGTCTACACATCGGTTTCCAAGTCTGTACATCGACTTCAGGCTTTCCAAGTCTGTACAGCCCAAGTCTGAACATCCACCGTCTCACTCAGCGTCTCACTCAAGTCTATACATTGCAGCGTGTCTGTGCTTCAAGCGTTCCAAAGTCTATACATCGCTTGCATCGTTAAGTCCATACAATGCAATGTAGCTTGCTTAGTTGAAGTCTATACATTGCATGCTACAAAGTCTGCACATCCAGTTTGCATCATGTCTGTACAGAGCTTTTTGCATCGTTCATCAAGTCCATACATTGCACTGTAGCTTGCTTAGTTGAAGTCTATACATTGCATTGTTGTGTTTGTGCTCAAAGTCTGTACATTGGACTGTTCATGCATCACTCCATTTGGCAAGTCTGTACATTAGACTGTTCATGCATCACTCCATTTGGCAAGTCTGTACATCGGACTGTTCATGCATTCATCTCAAGTATATACATCCGATTGTGCATTGTTCATGAGTAAGTCTATACAGCCTCTGCATTGCATCAAGTCTAAACATTACACTATAGCTTGCACGAACCAAGTTTGTACATTGGGCTATCAGGTAAAGTCTGTACATCATATGCTAAGTCTGTACATCCATCGTCTCTTCCAGCGTCTCACGCTATCAAGTCTGTACAGCGTTTGCGTACAGTGCATCGTCATCCAAAGTCTGTACAGCCAGCTCTGTCTCACCTTGCGTCTCTTCAACTATGTACAACCTTGGCGTATGCTTTCATAAAGTCTATACATTGTTTGTCTAACTCAAGCCTTTACATCAAAGTCTATACATTGGTTATGACTTGTTGATGCATCGTTCTTCTCAAGTCTGTACACTGCCTTCCCATGCACGCATTCATCAAGTCTATACACTCCCTTGTTTGCAAGTCTACACATTCCCCTCTGTTATGTTAATGTTTCATTCTGCAAGTCTGTACATTGAGGTCACATGAAGGCTTTCAACTCTATACATTCTCACGTTGTACACACTTGCCTATTTACTGCATCTAATGTCTATACATTCGATCGCTTCATGCTTTACACAGAAGTCTACACATTCCTCTCTGTTATGTTAATGCTTCATTCTGCAAGTCTGTACATTGAGGTCGCATGAAGGCTTTCAAGTGTATACATTCTCACGTTGTACATACTTGCTTATTTGCTGCTTCTAAAGTCTATACACGCTGTGTTAAAAGCCTGAACTAACTAGTTACATCTCTTTTGTCTCTGCCTGCAGATGATTCAGGTTGATGATTGGGCACGTGATCCGAGGATGATGCTTGGCACGTGATCTAAGGATGCTCTGGAAAAGGAGGGAACGAGCCCCACTCACGCCACTCGTGTGAAGTCATGGTATTCAGGTCGAATGCCATATAAAAGGTGTCTTCTACGAACAGATGGACAGAACTGGAGGAAAAAGCTGAGAAGAAGAATCCCTGAGCAGAAGAAGAAAAGAGAGAGCCTCCACGTTCCAGAGAGAAGACAGAGAGAAATGATTTGAGAGTATTGTTCTGAGAGAAAAGTCCGAGTGAGAGAGAAGGGTCTAATTTGCTTCTTCGGAAGCTACATTGTTTTGGTTTTCAGAAACGATTGTCTTCATCGATTGTCTTGTTTTTCAGTTTCTTTCTTCATATTTCTGATTCCGAATTGTTACCCTCCAGTGTTTGGAGGAAGGGAGAGTTACTCCAGTTTCCCTCTGGACTGCAGAGGAAGAGAGATCTGTGATCTCTGGTTTTTCCAGTGACGGGTTGTCACTAGCAGGTTCCCTCCGATTTTGGAGGAAGGGAGACTCATCTCCGGTTCTGGTCTTGCAGGTAGCAGGTCCAGGTGTCAAGCTCTGTGGGTAGTAGAGTTTGGGTTGAGGGATTTGTTTCCCTTGGTTGGTCAAGCTGTGTGGCATCATTTTGTTCGCAGACAGAGTCTGCTGTTTCTAGCCGTGGCTAGTGGAAGCCTCACTCTAGTTGTAGTGAGGGGTGGATGTAGATTGTGGACTACAATCGAACCACCTTAAAAATACTTGTCTCTTCTGTGGTTTGCTGTTATCGTTTGTGATCTCCATCTGCTTGGCATTTTGTTTGACTGTGAGCAGCCTTTTCAATCGCACTTACTTATTCTGTCTTGGTTATTGACTATGTTAGCAATACTCTTTTGCTGTATCTGAAGGGTTGAAATTCGAAGTAGTGATTTTCAGCTGAAGTTTTTAAATCGGGAGTGATCTATTCATCCCCCCCCTTCTATATCACTCTTCGCTGCGCATAACATTTGGTATCAGAGCAGGTTTGCATCATGTGGACAAACGGTCAGGGTAATTCTAATGGTCCTCGAAGTTTCATGCCTGAGGGTCAATCCATTAGTCGCCCTCCATTTTTTGATGGTAATAACTATCTCTTCTGGAAAAATAGGATGGAGGTGTTCATCAGGGCACAGAGCCACAAGCTGTGGAGGGTAATCACTACAGGGCCGTATGATTTGCCACCGAACGAGGACGCGTGGACAGATGATCATGTCAAGCTATCTTCACTTAACTGGACGGCGCTGAACATCATCCAGTGTGCTGTTCACCCAGATGAATACGCCCACATATCAACCTACAAGACGGCCAAGCGAATGTGGGACGAGCTGCAACTAATCTATGAAGGTACAACTCAAGTGAGAGCCTCAAAGGTAAATTTCTACACCTCTGAATATGAATTGTTTAAGATGAAACCAGAGGAGAACATCACTGAAATGTATGCCAGATTGTCTTTGATCACGAATACTCTTAAGGAGCTAGGGAAAGAGATGGCTGAAGCAGATGTAGTTAGGAAGATACTTAGGTCTCTTACCCCAGCATGACACACTAAGGCCATCGTGATAGAAGAGTCAAAGGATTTGACGACTATGACAGTGACTGAACTCATAGGATCCCTCATGACCTATGAGATGAACTTTAAAAGAGGTGGTGAAGGAAGTGACAGGAAGGGCAAGAATATTGCTCTCAAGGCATCCCGCAACAAAGGTAGCAGCAGCAGTAGCAGTAGCCCCGAGTCCGATGGTTTTTCCGATCTCGATCAGGAGGAGCAGGCAATGCTCACTCGACAGTTCAGTAAATTTTTAAGGAATAAGGGGAAGATTGTTGGGTTCTGTGCACCCCTCGTTGTCTTTGACAATGGTTTTCATGATTCCAATATATTGTGTATTTTATGCTAAATGACATCTTCATTATAAACATACTTACTGTTGATATCTTGTTTTGCAGGTTGAATTTCAAATGAAGGCTTCATGAGAAAACTGTGTCTTTCAGTGGATAGTAAAATTGTGTGGCCAGTCTAAATTGTCACGAGTCCTGTTTTAGATGAGTCAAGCTTGTGATTTTCATGCAAATACAAAGTGAGTATTATTGTGTTTGATACATGTTTTTGTATGGGACTGTTGAGATTAATATTCGTGCTTTAATCCCCATACTAATGTTGAATGGCTGAGTTCTTATGGGTATGAAATTGGTTGCATGGCTTTGTGCAAATGCATAGCCATTTAATTTCAATCTCATGTTGAAAAGATTATCACATTCCTTGGATTGCAAGCTCTAGCATGATGTTGTTTCAAGCATTCTGATATCAAGGAACTCATGTTGTTCGATGGCATTTCAAGCACTTTAAGTGATAGGAAGGATTCAAATCCAATCTATTGCATAAATCCCAAAGGTACGAGTTCAAGTTTGGATGTTAGTTGGTTGATGAAAATATAGAATTCCGTGTATTCTCATCCATGTTTCTTTTATATGGCTTGAGGTAGTACCTTGCTCACTTTGTTTCCCATTCTCCTTGTTGAAACCAAGATTAAATGATGGTTGTTTTATAATCTTGATTGAATGGGTTCCATATCTTCACATGGCTTCTTATAGCAGGTTAAATAAACATAAACAACCATTTATGAATTTCACTTGGATTGATTGAGTATTGGGATGAATGGTTGTGGGTACAAAGTGGAGGTTCATTAAGGTTGAAATGCATTGAAGAGATAGTTGTGTGTAAGTTCAGGTTGGTATGGACTGTATCTTGGAAATTATGACAGGTTTGAACGGTGTTTTCAATACCATCAAATGCATGTCATTTCTATTGGGATATCATGCTTTTTATTAGGTTGAAAATGTGTTTTTGAGCTATATTGGATTATCACTCATGAAACTGGGTTACTTGATAGTGCAGGTTTTGATCTGCCCACATATCTTGAAAATCAAGGTAAGAATCTTCCTATGACAGATTTCCATGTGGGGAGATTAGGCTCAATTTATACTTCATGGCTTAGGGGTTCATTGGCTTCTAAATTGTCATTTGATAATTATAACTCATATTGTATCATGCTCATTGTGATTCCTATTCTTTCATGCAAGATCTAATTGGATTTGGTATTTTAATCCAAGTGCTTTATGTATGTTCTTGAGGAGGCTCTTGAGTTGAAAATATGTGCAAAACATTTATGTGACTCTTGCTAATGCTTTCATAATCATATTTCATGTCATTTGAGTCTTGGACTCAAAACTAGTTCCAAATGTTGATGCATGATCAAAAGATTTTAATTCATGATTGGGTTCAATGGATTGCATGTTTAGGTCAATGGGAATCCTTTAAATATCAGTTTTTAATGTTTCAAGGTCAATGGGTCGACCCCCCATGCTTAATGGGTCATCCCCTGGGCAAAACATGGAGTTTTCAGCTTCTGGACTGAAAGTGGGTCGACCCCCCTCACAGAGTGGGTCGACCCCCATGTAAAATTTGCAGAAAACAGCTTCTGTCTGCAAAGTGGGTCGACCCCCTATGAAAGTGGGTCGACCTCCCCTGTTTCGCAGCTCCGCGCGAGATTTTTGTGGGTCACCGAAACCCTATGAAACCACTTCCGATTGGGGTGAAATTTTACCCTAATACCCTTGGGTCATTAATGAACATATTAGGGTGATTTTGCTAGGGTTTTGCACGGGTATTGTGGTCTTTTGCACAACTTATCCTCATGGTATATATATGTTACGAATTTGGAAGAAAAAGGAGAGGAGCTCTAATGTCTCTATCTGTTTTGTAGGAGAACGAAGAGAAGAAGGAGGAAGGTTGAGGAAGAGCTCAAGGTTCATCTACTTCCATCCATTTTCAGAGCTCGTGATTGAAGAAAGAAAGGAGCGGATTGAGAAGAGGAACGCGTGGACGTCCTCAACGTCGGCATTCGGCTATCCTCCGACCCGAGCATCAGAGATTATCAACTATACCTCGTTTCTTCTCATGGGGAACTACTTCTATATCTTGTTTACATCTATTAATGCCATTTGCTTTTGAGTTGTGGGGTTTGCATTGATCATATCTTGTATTTCTGAATTCTAGATATATTCTTGTGTGGACCGTCTGTGGACGGGTGTTTGTATGAAGGCGGAGCTGCATCTCCGGGTGTTGGGTTTTATTGTGGGGAAAGTTTCCCTGTGGTTGGTCATGTATTGTCGGAGCTGCGTCTCCGTGTGGATTTAGTGTCTGGGGCGTGTTCCCCGATTTTGTGTGTGGGTGTGTGCTGCGGTGGCAGCGTGTTGGGGATTTTCCCCGTGTGTGGATATTGCTGCTGAAGCAGCGTGTGTGTGTGTGGTTGGGGTTTGTCCCCGTGTTGCTACGAAAGTAGCATGTAGTGAAGCCTCACCCGGTTGGGTGAGGGGTGGACGTAGGGAGCCCGTCGTGGTCCCGAACCACCTAAAAATCTCTGTGTCCTTTGTGAATGCCTGTGCGATTGTCCATTTCTCCTATCTCCATTCATAGGTAGATTTATAGATTTTTATTCACTACTCCACTACACACTGCTATCTCTGCTATTTGTAATTGAGCACAGTTAACTCATTCTCTGCATTGCATATCCGTGTGAGATCGGAAAGATTGAGAGCATTCTCATAATCTCACTTGAGTTTATGCTAATTAACGTAGTTAATTTTAATTCCATCGCGATCAGTTTAGATTATTTTTAAAATCCGCCATCTAGGCAAAGGGGACAATTCAACCCCCCTTCTTGTCCGCCATCTAGTCTGGGCCAACAATTGGTATCAGAGCCCAGTCTCTGATTTTTATTCAGCGGACCTCACGGTCTAGGAGAAAAGATCTTCTTATGATGGCTAGTCTGAATTCAGTTCCTGTCTTTGATGGTTTTGATTTTACATCATGGCTTGGAAAATTATGTGTTTGGATTTCTGGGATTGATCCGAAACTCATAAAATTAATCTCTCATGGTCCACATGTTTTACCAAAAAATGAGTTAAGATGGACTGATGAACATAGGAAAATGAATTCCGATAATCTTTTTGTTTTGAATGCTCTTAAAGCTGCAATTGACTCTAACAAATTTTTGTTTGTTCTTGATTGTAGCTCGACCAAAGAAATCATGGATCAAGGTTCATGAAGGAGGGCTAGAGGATGCTTGCATGATGGCTAATAGTAAGGATGATCATTCAAGCTTAGAGTCCAAGGAGGTAAGCTCTGACTCTGAACTTGATGAAATCTCATTTGAAGAATTAGTGGAAGCATATGATGAATTATCGAGTAAGTACAAGAGATTGAAATCTGAAAATAAGAATTTGAAAAAGAAAATTGAAAGATGTCACATTGATAATTCTTCATGTGAAAAATGCATAGAGTTTGAAAAGTTAGTTGAGTCACTTGTCTATAAGGTTGACAACCATAAAGAAACAATTTCATGTTTAAAAACTAAAAATAAATCTTTATTGGTTAAAATTTCAGAACTTCAAAAAATTGAGAAAGATAATGAGAATCTGAAAATGCTGAATTCTGCCATGTCTAAAAAATTGCTTTTGCTTGAAAAAGAGAAATGCATATCTACTGATGAGTCTGAAAAACTGAAGGACTTAAGAAAAGAAATTGAAAGTTTTAGGAATTTGAATGACAAATTTGAATCCAATGGAGCAATGAATAAAATAGTTGATGAAAAAGTGAGTTTTCAAGTGAAAGAATTTGAACACACTTCTATGAGCAAAAATTCATTTGAAAAACTCCAAAATGAAAACAGTGCTTTGTTGATTCAAATTTCCTTACTCAAAAGTAGATTGAAAAATCTTGAAAAGGTTGAAAAAGGAAAAAGTGTGATTGTTGATGATTGTGACAAACTCCATATCCTTGAACAAGAAATTGAAAGTCACAAAATAGTTAATTACTTGTTGAATGAGAAAATTTTTTCATATGAACAAGAGATTGCTAACACTCATTTGCAAATCATGAAACTAGAAAATGAAATTAAGAGCGTGAATGAATCTTTGTCCTTGTGTGATAAAGAAATTAAAAAACAAAAAGATGTTGTTGATTGCTCTTCTGTGCATGTAAAATCCCCTGTTGTTAAACATAATCATACACCAAGTAGAAGGAGGAATGTTTCATGCTATTATTGTGGACAATATGGACATGACATGTATGATTGTTCCTTGATGGAATTTGATGATAATGAAGCATTGAAGTCACAATTAAAAATTGTTGATAAGCCTAACAATCTTGATAAACCAATGAAGAAAACCTTCAATGCTCATTGCTATTACTGTGGATTGCATGGACATGTCTTTGAAAATTGCTTCACTAAGAAAAATGATGATGAGTGGTCCATGAAAAGAAACTCTTCGTGTCATTATTATGGTGAACTTGGACATGTCATGGATAACTGTTCTTTAATGAAAAATGATGAAAATTGGACCATGAAAAGAAAAACTTATCATTGTTATTACTGTGGCCTGAATGGACATTCTATGGACGATTGTACCATGATGAGGGCCGATGATGAATGGTTTGCTAAGAAAAATAGGAATTCATCTGTTCATGTAAGAACTAACCCCTCGGGACTCAAGATGGCTTGGGTACCCAAATTGCCAAAGTGAGAATTTATTTTTCAGGGGCGCCTTGAGGTCAAGAAATTTTAATTAATAAAGGACACTCAAGGTGAGAAAGAAATGTTTGATTTTGAGAACTTCTTTGGTCTGGTTTATGTTGAAGAATCTAAAAAAGGGTAAAACTTGATCTTGGAGAAATATGTTTACATTTCTGTTTCACTGACTCTTGTCAAGTTCTAAAATATTGAGATCCTTCAATTTTGATGAGTAGTTGACTTGAATGATTTTTGTTGAACATCTTGTGAATAAATTTGGTTTTGAACGCTTTACACTGTGCATAGAGTCTTTCATACTCTTACTTACTTTCTGCAAATAACAACTCACATGTGCATACATAGAACACATACTTAGCTTCATGATACTCAGTGCACATATCATGCACATCTTTGCATACTTGTGAATAGGAATGATTTTTAATCATCTTTTCTAGTTACATGCATATACTTACATATCATTGCATACTTCTGTACTTGAATGCCATGATTATTCGGTATTTAAAATGGTGTTAGTGGAAGGTTGGATTATGTTCAGCCGGAAGCTTTCACTACGCGTGAGGTGGTCTTCGGACCTACGTTCTCCGCCAAGTGCCGATAGTCAATCTACTTGAAGTCATTGAAAGATCCCTGGTTGAATGTATGTATATACTTTATACCCATCTTTTTGACTCCTTCTATGACTCATTACCTTGCCAGATTAATTGCATTGATTTAGACATGTTATTACATGGCATATATTAAGGGGGAGATTTTTTATAACCGTGCATACATTTAGGGGGAGACATTACTATGATGAAACTAATTCATATCCTACATTCAAAACAACCACCCACAGAAATGCACCTTTGCGAGACAATGATTCAATTTAATAAGGATTACTATTTTCTACTCTACACTTTAGAGGACTATTGATTCTATACATGGAAATCACATATCTCGTGAGGAAAAAGCTGTTTACCCCACCAAAAAGTCATATAAGTGGAACATGGATCCGAGTAGCCGGAATCCCCCCTGAAACAAAGGAGGAAACTCGCGTCGAAAGGAGAAACTAATCCACACTAAAATAAGTGTGATTTGCCACCGAGTAGCCGGAAAGTGTATTTGAGACAAAGGATACAACTCGCGTCGAAAAGTGTCTCATCCACATCATAAAAAGTGACGAAACTGAGTAACCGGGAATTGCCCCTGAAACAAAGGGCATGACTCGTGTCAAAAGGTTAGTCACATCATTTATAGTACTTTAAAGAAAAAATTTGGGGTCATACGTAGCTACCAATAGTCGAGCATTGTGTTGAAAGTGTATGGATGATAAGTACTTTGTAGTGTTCTTTAGAAAATTTGATTTTTCATATTACCTTGAAATTCATTGCTCAATCTTCACTTTTTCACATTGGATTTGATTGGTTGAATGTCGTTTATGAATCAGTCGTCTTTCATGGTTAATGTAGTACTTTATTTATGTAAGCACGACCTTCTTAGTATTGTTCATGTGCTTTATGTTCAACGATCAACTGCATTATCCTTACACCCGTCCCGAAGGGACTTGCATGAGTCTATACTTAACTATGCATGCTTGAGTGCCTAAATGCTTGATCTGTCTATTCACAACATGCTTCATTTCATTTACATGCATCTATAGGTTATACATGTAGATAACAGGTTAAATAACCCATTGTCAGTTGGTTTTTATTCTTGACAATTGGGTAGAATAATGTGCTTTTAGCAACTTGTGCAAAGTTTGGTCATCTTGCATATAGTTTAGTAAAATCATATACTTGCGCATACTTCGATCATACATTTGCATACACTTTAGAAATTAACCATTTGCACTTATTTCTCATATCTGCGGATTGCACATTAAATTCCACCTTCTTGTTTTGTATTCATGCTGTTTACACCTTCCTCAGATGGAAGGTCATTGCTGGGTTCGTGCACTATTGTTTGAATCTTCATGCTTATTTACCTCGTCCCCCACTTTTTGATAATGCCAAAGGGAGAGAGAGTTTTGGATGGCCACAATATATTGTCATCATCAAAAAGGGGGAGATTGTTGGGTTCTGTGCACCCCTCTTTGTCTTTGACAATGGTTTTGATGATTCCAATATATTGTGTGTTTTATGCTAAATGGCATCTTCATTATAAACATACTTACTGTTGATATCTTATTTTGCAGGTTGAATTTCAAATGAAGGCTTCATGAAAAAACTATGCCTTTCAGTGGATAGTAAAATTGTGTGGCCAGTCTAAATTGTCACGAGTCCTGTTTTAGATGAGTCAAGCTTGTGATTTTCATGCAAATTCAAAGTGAGTATTATTGTGTTTGATGCATGTTTTTGTATGGGACTATTGAGATTAATATTCGTGCTTTAATTCCCATACTAATGTTGAATGGTTGAGTTCTTATGGGTATGAAATTGGTTGCATGGCTTTGTGCAAATGCATAGCCATTTAATTTCAATCTCATGTTGAAAAGATCATCACATTCCTTGGATTGCAAGCTCTAGCATGATGTTGTTTCAAGCATTCTGATATCAAGGAACTCATGTTGTTCGATGGCATTTCAAGCACTTTAAGTGATAGGAAGGATTCAAATCCAATATATTGCATAAATCCCAAAGGTACGAGTTCAAGTTTGGATGTTAGTTGGTTGATGAAAATATGGAATTCCGTGTATTCTCATCCATGTTTCTTTTATATGGCTTGAGGTAGTACCTTGCTCACTTTGTTTCCCATTCTCCTTGTTGAAACCAAGATTAAATGATGGTTGTTTTATAATATTGATTGAATGGGTTCCATATCTTCACATGGCTTCTTATAGCAGGTTAAATAAACATAAACAACCATTTATGAATTTCACTTGGATTGATTGAGTATTGGGATGAATGGTTGTGGGTACAAAGTGGAGGTTCATTAAGGTTGAAATGCATTGAAGAGATAGTTGTGTGTAAGTTCAGGTTGGTATGGAGTGTATCTTGGAAATTATGACAGGTTTGAACGATGTTTTCAATACCATCAAATGCATGTCATTTCTATTGGGATATCATGCTTTTTATTAGGTTGAAAATGTGTTTTTGAGCTATATTGGATTATCACTCATGAAACTGGGTTACTTGATAGTGCAGGTTTTGATCTGCCCACATATCTTGAAAATCAAGGTAAGAATCTTCCTATGATAGATTTCCATGTGGGGAGATTAGGCTCAATTTATACTTCATGGCTTAGGGGTTCATTGGCTTCTAAATTGTCATTTGATAATTATAACTCATATTGCATCATGCTCATTGTGATTCCTATTCTTTCATGCAAGATCTAATTGGATTTGGTATTTTTATCCAAGTGCTTTATGTATGTTCTTGAGGAGGCTCTTGAGTTGAAAATATGTGCAAAACATTTATGTCACTCTTGCTAATGCTTTCATAATCATATTTCATGTCCTTTGAGTCTTGGACTCAAAACTAGTTCCAAATGTTGATGCATGATCCAAAGATTTTAATTCATGATTGGGTTCAATGGATTGCATGTTTAGGTCAATGGGAATCCTTTAAATATCAGTTTTTAATGTTTCAAGGTCAATAGGTCGACCCCCCATGCTTAATGGGTCGTCCCCTGGGCAAAACAGGGAGTTTTCAGCTTCTGGACTGAAAGTGGGTCGACCCCCCTCACAGAGTGGGTCGACCCCCATGTAAAATTTGCAGAAAACAGCTTCTGTCTGCCAAGTGGGTCGACCCCCCTATGAAAGTGGGTCGACCCCCCCTGTTTCGCAGCTCCGCGCGAGATTTTCGTGGGTCACCGAAACCCTATGAAACCACTTCCGATTGGGGTGAAATTTTACCCTAATACCCTTGGGTCATTAATGAACATATTAGGGTGGTTTTGCTAGGGTTTTGCAAGGGTATTGTGATCTTTTGCACAACTTATCCTCATGGTATATATATGTTGCGAATTTGGAAGAAAAAGGAGAGGAGCTCTAATGTCTCTATCTGTTTTGTAGGAGAACGAAGAGAAGAAGGAGGAAGGCTGAGGAAGAGCTCAAGGTTCATCTACTTCCATCCATTTCTAGAGCTCGTGATTGAAGAAAGAAAGGAGCGGATTGACAAGAGGAACACGTGAACGTCCTCAACGTCGGCATTCGGCTATCCTCCGACCCGAGCATAAGAGATTATCAACTATACCTCGTTTCTTCTCATGGGGAACTACTTCTATATCTTGTTTACATCTATTAATGCCATTTGCTTTTGAGTTGTGAGGTTTGCATTGATCATATCTTGTATTTCTGAATTCTAGATATATTCTTGTGTGGACCGTCTGTGGACGGGTGTTTGTATGAAGGCGGAGCTGCATCTCCGTGTGTTGGGTTTTATTGTGGGGAAAGTTTCCCTGTGGTTGGTCATGTATTGTCGGAGCTGCGTCTCCGTGTGGATTTAGTGTCCGGGGCATGTTCCCCGATTTTGTGTGTGGGTGTGTGCTGTGGTGGCAGCGTGTTGGGGATTTTCCCCGTGTGTGGATATTGCTGCAGAAGTAGCGTGTGTGTGTGTGGTTGGGGTTCGTCCCCGTGTTGCTACAAAAGTAGCGTGTAGTGAAGCCTCACCCGGTTGGGTGAGGGGTGGACGTAGGGAGCCCATCGTGGTCCCGAACCACCTAAAAATCTCCGTGTCCTTTGTGAATGCCTGTGCGATTGTCCATTTCTCCTATCTCCATTCACAGGTAGATTTATAGATTTTTATTCACTACTCCACTACACACTGCTACCTCTGCTATTTGTAATTGAGCACAGTTAACTCATTCTCTGCATTGCATATCCGTGTGAGATCGGAAAGATTGAGAGCATTCTCATAATCTCACTTGAGTTTATGCTAATTAACGCAGTTAATTTTAATTCCATCGCGATCAGTTTAGATTGTTTTTAAAATCCGCCATCTAGGCAAAGGGGACAATTCAACCCCCCTTCTTGTCCGCCATCTAGTCTAGGCCAACAAAGATCTTTAGGAGGAATAAGCCATGCTCCTTCAGTAAGAATGTTGAATACAGCAATGATAAGAACAGAAATACTAAGAGAGTGGCTTGTTTTCATTGCAACAAATAGGGACACATGAAAGGGGACTGCCCAGATCTCCAGAAGAAGGGTCCCTACCTTCAGAAGAAGAGCTCAAAGGTGTAGAAAAAGAAGAAGCCACAGGCAATGGTTTGCACGTGGAGCGATGAGGAAGAAGATCCGAAAAGCACTTCCTCGGAGGAATATGAAGAAGGAATTTACCTAATGGTAAACATCGAAGAGGAGGTAACAAATATTTTTGAAAATTTCTCTATTGTTGACTGGGAAGATGCCTATGCTGAATTACTAGATAAGTTCAATTCACTTAGTAAAGAGCACAGGGTTCTGAAGAGAAAATTCAATACCAATGTTGAAGAACAAACCCAAGTCTGTGAGGAAAATCTGAAACTAAAAGAAGGGTTAGAAGAAATAACTTCCCTAAGAAAAGAAAATGAAAAGCTCAAGGGAGAAAACCAGGAGAGTCAAACCCAGCTCAACGAACTCAAAATCAAAATTTAAGAAATTCTAAATGAAAGTAGAGTGAACTCAGAAAAATATGAAGCTGTTAAGAAAGTCAATGCTGAACTTCTAAAAAATTCTGAGTCTCTTCAAAAAGAGCTGGAAGACAAACAGAAAGTTTTGAAAAAATTTATCCAAGGAAAAACTAGTTTGGATGCTATACTAGGGACTAGGGTTAACTTCAATAAGGAGGGTCTAGGCTATGACCCAACTAATAAGAGACCCTTACAATTCAAAACCATCACCTTCTGTCCAGAGAAGCGAAAAGAGAAGCTGGACACACCATCCAGCTCAAATAGCAGTCAAGGAGATCAATGCCAGAAAGAAAGTTCAACAAACAATGCTGGTCGACCATTTAAAATAGGAATGAATTCTGTAAAGAACTTCACTAAGCCCACTCACCAGAACATAAATGGTAGATGGACCAAGCAAGTGGTTCAGAACAAAAGTTGGAATTACTACCAACAGATGGGTCCAAACAGGATGTACTGGAGAAATAACTATCATCCTCAAAAAGCTGCTAATCAACAAGCTCACAGAAGATATCCCAGAAATGGGAAGCCTAATGACTGGAATAGAGCTTACTTCTCCAGACCAGCTGGACATAACCCGGCTATAATTTCAATAAACCAGAAGGAAAGGAGCCAGGGAAAAACATGTTGAAGCAAATCTGGATTCCGAAACATCTGATTAGAGATTTGAATAATATCTTTGGACCCAACTCATCTTGGGTTCCAAATCATTTTGCTTGACTTTGTTTGTGTAGGTCTGCCGCAGCTGAGAACAACAAGTGGTACCTCGACAGTGGCTGCTCCAGACACATGACAGGAGACCGATCCAAATTCAGCAAGATAGAGATGAAGGTAGGGGGTCTGGTCAAATTTGGAGGAAAGGATAAAGGTAGGATCATTGGAGTTGGCACCGTAGGTAAGTCTTCCACAAACTCCATTGAAAATATTCAACTTGTGGAAGGTCTTCAACACAACCTGATTAGCATTAGTCAATTATGTGACAAGGGTCACAGGGTTGTGTTTGATGATAACTCATGCAAGATTTTTGAAATAAATTCTGATGTGGTTATATTTGTAGCCAACAGGGTGAATAATGTCTACATGATAGACTTAGATGCTGACTGAACCTAACCTTTGTTTATTTGCTAATTCTGAAAATGATGCTTTTGAATGGCATAGACGTCTAGGCCATGCTAGTTTCTATACTTTAAATAAGTTGGTCAAGCATGATTTAGTTAGAGGCATGCCTAGAATTAAGTTCAATTATTTTTCAAAATCATGTGATGCCTGTGCTCTAGGCAAACAGACCAGAAATTCTTTCAAGCTAAGATCTGAGCCATTGTCCTCTAGACCAATGGAACTTCTCCATATAGACCTCTTTGGTCCTACTAGGACTCAGAGTCTTAATGGGAACAGGTTTGGCTATGTGATCATTGATGACTTCTCTAGATTTTTTCTTAGCCAATAAAAGTGAT